>CM026203.1:17380213-17935213 GCA_014839995.1 Xenentodon cancila | reverse complement strand
TATAAATGATAAGAGGCTTCTGTACCAGATGATTATTTAATAAAAAATATGTACACATGTAAAAGGTACAAAAAAATGCTTTGCTGAGAAAAATAAAATGGCATAAAAGACATCTCAGTGGAATCAGTATATTTCTTAGAAACAGTATTTACATCCAGAACTAGTAAGGTTAAAAAAAAGGACAGTGTCCATATCCATCTTGAAGCAAGAGTAGATTACAGTACTTTTTTTGTTTTTTTTTTTTTTTTTCTTTAAAAAAAAAAAAAGTTTTTTCTGGGGTGCTTCTCGGCCCAGTCCTTGAAGATTTATGTCTGGAACCAGACGTATCAGTCTTGACTGCATTTGCACAGACTTTGTCAGCAAATTTTTTTTGTGACTGGCCTCCGCAGACACAAAAGGACCTCCAGGATCTGCCGGCTTTTGTTTTTAAATCCTTTAAATAAGGTGAGATGCGTCCATAGTGACAGATTTTACAGACAGACAGCCCCACACACACCTCATACCTTGAAGGGATAGTCCTGCAAGTAACGCAGCAGAGGCCTCGGGAGTGGGAGCTGGTCAGGGCATTCGGTGTGTCTGTTAATGAGGAGACGCGTTAGGTGCTGTAAAGAGGGGAGGTTCTGGGGCTTGTACACAGCCCGCTTCAGTTTGAGTATCAAAGACGTCTCCTGGATAGTGTGCTCCGAGGGTTTCGAAGGAGCCTCCTCTTCCTCAACCTTCCCCTCCTTTGCTTTCCCCTTTGGTCCCATGTAGTGCTGCACTAAACTGGGCACGTTGGGGAAGGACGAGAGGCTGGGCCGGGCCGGGGAGCTGGAGTCCAGCAAAAACTGGGCGCCACTGTACTGGATCCGTATGCTTGTGGGTCCACGTGCAGTCCTGACCGACAGGGTCAGCATGTAGAGAGGGTGGCTGCTGTCTCGTACCAGAAAGGCTCCCTCAGATGCTTCTTGAAGTGCAGCGTGAGCCTGAGCTGCCGTTATAGCTCCCCAGTACCATCCTACACACACACAGGTTTCATAAATATTAGCAATCAAGTAATATAACTAATCTTTTAAAGGTAAAAAAAGAAATTTACTGAAAGCTGGCTTTTTTTTTTTTTTTTTTTAAGAATCTGTAGTATTTAGTGGCAGAAACAAGGTGTGAATTTCAAACAGTACCTGAATTTTCTAGATGGCAGAAGTTGCTGGCGATTGCCCGTAGGTCCTTCGTGGAGTCCCATATTGGAGGGGTGCTTTGAAAGCAAGGGGTAGGAGGTACTGTTCCTGCTCGCATGCCCCGCGGGCCCTCAGTGGATGGAGGAGCAGGCAGAAGAGCTCTGGGACTGCGCATGAGATGGAAAATTGGGGTTAATTGTCATAAGCACAGCTGGGGGGGATTGCAACATGATTTAGGTTTAAACATTTTATATGTGAATCATGATTTTCCTTTTTGGCTCTGTTGGCAAATACCACCCTCTCCCCCACTCACCCCTCCACCCCCCAGTTACACTGTTGCTTTTGTTTGATTTTGATTGTGACACGCTTTTTCTTGTGAACTGCCTCACTGTTAAAGTTTTTTTCTTTTTCAGGCAGCATTAAAGGCTAAATATGAATAAAAAATATTGATACTGTTGATTCATTGGCATATATGCTTTTTTCCTTTTTTTTTTGGCATTTAATCAGAAATTGGTTTTGCTCTGGCCTTTTGGTGTGGGAGGAAGCCCTTTTTTTGTTTTTGTTATTACTTGACGCTCAACACGCCGATATCTTTTCCTGTCTCACTAAGCAACTTTATAAGCACTTTAACATTTATTAATGTAAATAGTCTAGATGTGTTTATTATCTGTGCCAACGGGGAGATGTGAAGTGAAAACAGAGGAACAAAGAGAAGTCTACTTACCCTGGCACACAAAGAATCATGCTATTAAATCCTATGGCGTAAAATCCGAGTAGATTGCCTCTTCGGAAAATAAAAACATAAAAGAGAAGATATGGCCTTAAAGTCGGCACCTTTTACTAGAAAAAACAAGCAAACCTGTTGCGCCGGTTGTGTGTGGAAGGGTGGACTGTAAGCGATACAAAGACACGAAGGGCTCCGCGCACCCGATCAGTATCTAATCTCGTTAATGAAAAACAAAAAAATAAAATGAAATAAATAAAAGCGACCTAAATGTGAAGCGTTTGGAAATCCTATCTACAACGGCGGCTCGGAGTGTGTTTTCGCAAGAGTGGTGACCAAATGTGAGAACGGCAGAAAGTAAAGGCTTGGCTTTTAAAATGAACCATTTCCTAGAAGTCTATTCTGAGAACTCTTAACAGCACCGGCAGCTCTGACGTCACAGCGGCTGCACCAGCCCTCTTTCCGCTCCGATCCCTGCCGGACGGTGAACAGGCTCAGTAGCAGAAGCTTGGCTTCTTTTAACTAGTAATTGGCTGGATAACATCGGCAAGTATCCACTCTTGTTATTATTATCTTTATCAGGATTTCTTAAAATTATTATTTTTTGTCGCGTTCCGCCGCACATCTCATCCCCGGGTGTCACGCGGCTCCTGATGCATTCGCTGAAGCGCAGCGCGCGCTCCCAGGAATCGCGCATCAGCTTCTGCTTACTCGCTTTCCAGGAATGATGGCAGGGTTCAGACTCCGCCCCGCCGGGCGGCCCCGACAGAGCCTTCGTTCTGGGAATTCACCCTCTCGACATTAAAGATAATAGGAATGCACACAGGCTTTTTTTTCCAGTAATATAGATTTCTCTCGATCCTGTCTGGAAAAATATGGTGAGAGGTTTTCTTGGAGTTTTAGAGCAATTGTGCTGGAGAAAACAAAATTCCATTGTAAAAAATAAACAAAATGGCTTAACTCAACTTGATGCTTGAGAAAATTGTGTTTTAGCTATAACATTTGTACAACATTTTCTACCTTGTCTTTATCTCTTCTGAGTTATGAATTTGTTGAACACATTTTTTTGGACGTTTACGTCTTGTAGGGCCTGTTCTCGCTGGCCACTTTAGTAAGTAAATCTATACATAATAAAGTGTTGAGTGCAGTGTCACCATCCAACAGTTGTAGTAGGTATGTTTTATTTTCATAGTCCTTAGATATGATCAAAAATATCTGTTGAGGATGATGCAGAAGCTGGACCTCCTGGACATTTTTCCCACACATATTTTACTAAATAAATCTGAGTGATATTCTGCTCACAGGGAAAGGTTTTTAAAAAATATCTTCCTACCCCCTTTCTCATACATCCAGATGTAGTCATTTTGGGAACGGTGCAGTGTATAAAAAATAAAAATAAAAAAAATGCTGCATCATAATTCACAAAAGACTGCTGATCCCAAATAGCGGAATCTCAACCTTTTCCCAGGAATCCTGTAATGAGCCTTTTTTCTAAGAAGTCTTGTGGACTTTATCTATCCCTACCAAATAGTGAACACACTTCTTTTCTTGGCTCACAAAGGAAAAATAATACTGTTGGAAAAGTGGTAATAACCAGAAAGTCTTAAATCTTCTTCCTTTTTTTTTATTTTAATTTACTGCAGTTACCTTTTATAAAATCAGATCGACCTGTACCTCAGCAATATTAGAAGTGCTTTTATCAAAGGTTTTCCTCTTCAGCAGATAAGTGTAACAACAACATAATCCTGGAAAGCTATAAACACAAGATAAACAGGAAGAATAGACAGGATGGAGCTGCTATGCTTTCAGTTCTGTGTGTGTGTGTGTGTGTGTGTGTGTGTGTGTGTGTGTGTGTGTGTGTGTGTGTGTGTGTGTGTGTGTGTGTGTGTGTGTGTGTGTTTTTCTCCCTGCATGTGTGCCACCACTATTTTGATAACTAATTGTTTGGTCTCTAGAATATCAGCAAAGTGTGTCTAGCGTAGTTTCCAAAATACAGTGACATCTCAAATGAGCTGTTTCTCTTTTGTCTAGCCAGCAGTCCTAGACTCCGAGTTAGTGGCATAGCTTTCCTCTTGGACAAAATAAATCTGGTTCCAGTTTCTTTAAAGTCAGCAACCGCAGGTTTATTTTTCTTCCGAGCCAAACGATGTCAACAGTTACTGAGTTGCAACTAGTAGTTAATGACTAATCATTTCTGTTCCAGTTTAGAGGTGGGAGTTAAAGTTCTGGACTGCATATCTCATGTTTGAAAGAGCATAGGTGTCTTCCCATGATCTCTTTCTCACAGCGTGTCAAATGTGAGACCCAGATGAGGGTCTTGTGATTCCTTTAGTTACTAAACTTTTGGGGTTGTTTTGTGACCCAAATGTCCAGGGAGTTTTGCTTAAGGATTAAAAGTGTCCAGCTGCAGCCCATTCTTGAGCTTGCATCTTTTGTGAGTGTGACTGTGACACAGGCAAGCATGACTTGAAATGATTGTTGTTGTGCCAAAGGTCAACTCATGATTAGTCGTGGCAAATAAAAACAAAAGGGCTTTATGCATTCTAGTTTCTCTCCTGCCGAGACAGCACACCTAATTGTTTTTCTTGCTCAATAGTTTGCACATAGATGTGTTTCATTTACCTCTAACCACGTTTGGTTAAATTAATCTGCAGGACTACGCTCATTAACAGCCACTCCCCAAAAATACGACACAAACTGGCCTCATTTTATTGCTGATAATTTCTATATAATCTAACTTTTCTCATGTAAACACACTGCATAACTAGGATTTACCAAGAATTGGGTGATGTAAGGACACAGTGATTAGCATACTAGAACACAGTGTTTAGGCATAAAAAAAAAAAAAAAAAAAAAAAAAAAAAAAAAAAAAAAAGACAGCGAGAGGGCGTTCGTTTCAAGGATATTCTGAGAAACGTTGTCACTGCCTGGAATTGGCGGCATAAATTCATCCTTTGTAAGTTAGGAGAGAAAACCGTGTTCATCTAAGGAGCTTTGATTGCAGAGCACTGACCTGGGTTGAACTGCTAAGAGGGGCTGTCATCAGACAGAAAAACGTCTTCTGTTGATGTTTTCATCAAAATGATTTGTTGATTTAATTCCAAAAATATGTGAAGTGGTTTTTCTTTGGGTTATTTTTTTTTTTCACTGATGAATGTGGTAATTTAAGAAGACATAAATGTTCAGACTCTTAAAAAAATAAAGCAAATGAAAATTCTCTGGTGTAAGTCAGAGACTTTAAATGACACTTGGTTTTATTCAGATAACCTTCACAAATAGTAACGTCATGATACACAAGCACGCCATTTGTGGTGATGTTCACAGTTCCCAACATTTTACTTTTCTCACAACCAAATATTTGTAAAAACATTAATTGCTTGTTTTATTATCAAAAAAGTAGTCTTAATCTAAGACAATGGACATGATAAATGTGCCTGCTATGGTTGCCATGGTGATCATTGCAGCATGCTTGTTTACATTGTTTACATATATATATATATAAATATATACATATACACATTTTTCTATTTTTTATTTCCTCTCAGTATTTTTTAATAATCTGTGCTGTAACGACTTCTCTATTTTTCTTTTGTCAGTTAAATTAAATTAAAAATATTAATTAAATAATTCAAAGGATTGAAAAAATGTCAAAAATAATTGCATTCAGTTTTTGTTTGCAAATCAATTCAGTTTTTTTTTAAGAAATAGCAGTGTAACGTTTAGCTTAAAGCTGCAGCTTCACGTGACCTTTTGACTTGTTTTGATCTTCCATTAGAATTTTACTGCTCATCTTTTTTTTTTTTTTTTTACTTTAAAGAATCAAATTACAGATCGACTAAAAGAAAGAAGACACTCTGTGCATCACTGACTCAACCAAAGCAGCAAATTGCTTGTGATAATTTCCATTTATCTAAAACCAAATCTGAACTTTGTAAGACAAGATGTACAAGATGCAGGAGAGGACGATTGTCTACATGTGTTGATGTTATGGTTGAGGTTAGCGGAAAAGTTTGAAACAGATTCCTGGATTTTTTTCTCCAGAAGAGAGCAGATGGCAGTGTTGGAAATCAGTCAAATAACCTTCATGGAATATCACTGTTGCGTATTTGTATACAAGAAACATAACCCAGCGGGCTGAAATTATTATTTTGTAGTTAATTCAGTGCAGCAGAGTTTGGAATTTCACAGCTGTTGGTTGTGTGTGTGTGTGTGTGTGTGTGTGTGTGTGTGTGTGTGTGTGTGTGTGTGTGTGTGTATGTGTGTGTGTGCGTGCGTGCGTGCGTGCGTGCGTGCGTGCGTGCGTGCATGCGTGCGTGCGTGCGTGCGTGCGTGCGTGCGTGTGTTCCACTTTGACACGTCTTTAATAGGACTTGCAATCTAATCATCTCATTTTTAAGTATCAGCTCAATATCTGCCAACTAAAGACGATGAATATTCAAACACATGACAATACGTAAATGTCTACCATAAAGATCAGATACCAGAGTACAAATAACATTTTATTGGTAAATTGTCATGTTTTTCATTTCTTAAAAACACTTTAGATACAAAACTGGACTGAAACGTTTGAATCTGCATATACAGGCTAGCACTGGTCTATTGTTTTATAAGTAGCTCTTTGTTTGCACTTCAGCCTGAGTCCTTTCTAATTATCTGTGAATCATTATCACAACATGACCGTGAGAGATTGATTTAAGAGTATTAATCAGCACACATCAATCAAAAAAAGTGTTTGAGTGCAGCAGAGCAAAAGAACGTATGACAATTTGCTAGAAATGAGGAGCAAAGCCAGGACCTGAAGACACTACTGTAAGAAATGATTTTTTCTTTCTTTGTTTTTTTTTCTCCCCCCCCCCCATCTGTCTCTAGCTGTCCTGTATGGTTTCTCCTGTGCCTTTAATGAGACGCTTATGTCCCCTTTTTCCTGCAGGGCCCCGGGGCTTTGCAAAGGCCTGTTTGTGGGCGTACTGCTTGGGATGGACCTCCTCATACAAAAATTCCTCAGTTAGTTCATCTCCGTTGTCAATTTCCAACTGCATGTAGATGCAAAAAACAAAGAGAGAGAAAGAAAAGAAATAAGTAATACTGGTTAGCATAATGTAGGAAGCCAAATGCCCCAACTCCTATAAAGGCTACTGGTCATAAATAACTTTGACATTTATTAGTCAGCTTGGGGTTACACAAGTTTCACCAGGGCTGTAATTAGGATTTAGGTGGCAAAGAGTCCACATGACCACAGTTTTACAGCTTTTAAGATTTTCCATATTTTAAGAGCTTAGCTACAGTTTCTGTACATCTGAGCTGCTCCATACAATTAAAGGTTAAAAAAAATAAATAAAAATAAATAACACACAGTTGTTTTTCTACAGATTTGGTGGAAGACAGGCGTAACAGTAGCTCCAGCTAAATATGAAACTGTATCTACCCCACAGCCCCCTCCTTCTGTTACCTTTTTAGTTATTTCCAAATGGTAATCTTTCTCCACTTCCTCCAGTAGTCGACTCTTGCAGCTGGAATACAGCATCCGCTCCTTAATGCTGCAGCTATATCCTGGCATGGAGTATATGAACACTGGAGGCAAGGAAGCACCGTAGGAGTTACAACTACGTACTTGACAGAAAACAACTTCCTTTTTACATGACTGGATGACATAAGAGGTTAAGACAAAAGAGAAAATGCTTCTCTTTCACTAAATTTGCACCATGTGGCTACATCTTACAAAAGTGATGCGAGGAGGATAATCAATGTGGGGTTGCTATGGTCACAGACCCCGTTCACAGTGTCAACGCAAAATATGGCTACAACTAGAGATCAGTTGCATAATGTAAGCGGGTTACTACAGTTTACTGTGCAAAAGCAGGAGGGAAGCGCTAATGTATGATCCCATCTCCAGACAAAGACAGCACACTGTGTAAGCTGTAAATAAATCAGAATGCAGCAATCTGCAATCATTTAAATAATTTTTTTTTTTTTTTACACATGCTCACTTTACATATGCTCATTATGAATGTAATGTCTGTAAAAAATATCAGTGTAATAATAAATTCACAATTTAAGATTTAAAGTTTTTGACCCAAAACTTGCACAGAAACCAGGAATATAAGATCGTGAGAGTGCAGAGAAATCTCTTATTACAGGGGACAAGATTAAAAGTCATTACTGAGTAGCCAGAATCTGTGGCCTTTTGACTTTGCGCTACAACAACAGATATATCTGTATTGGAAGTTTCTACAAAGACACTCCCACACATAGTGTCAGGCACACTTCGGAAAGTCATCAGTGAATAAACTTTGTTCCTGCATCCACAAATGGTATGATGCAACACAGCAGTAAACATGCACTAATCCCACCTTCTTCTTCTTTTTTGTTTTCCAACATGTCACTGGCAAATATTTCTAACTTTCAACGTGTTTGCTTTTGTCAGTTATCGTTTGCAAATCCTTGGATTTTGTTGTATCTTATCTGAGATGATGTCAGGTGTATAAAGTGTCATCTCATACGGATGTGATGACTAAGAGAACAGAAAGCTCAGTATCATACCGATAGATTCCAGGTAGTCTCCTTCATGGAAGTGCTTGTAAAGGAAGAAGTGGTATCTGGGAGTGTCTTTGGGAACCCTGCAGGGCAAGTCACAAGTTTCTGTTGGATTTGAGTGAACCAGCTCAATTGTCTCCTTTTCTACATCCAGCCTCTGAAACACAAGATAAAATTGCCCATTATAAGTCAAATATACGAATACTGACGCTAAAACTGCTACTTGTGTAGGTTTTGGAAAAGCTAAAATCCGACATGAACATCCTCTGCCGCGACATTGAACGGCCTTGTTTTGTGTCGGCCCGTTTCCTACCAGTTGTATGTAGTTGATGCGCTTTTGGGCGAGCTGCTGCAGCGCTCTTCGTGCCGTCTCCTGCAGGGGAAACGCGAGGCCCTGAAGTGTCTGGTGCTTGCTCTCCACGCTGACCTCCGTCTTCACCTGCAGGGGGCAGCAAGCAGACAATGTTGTCTGTCTTTTTTAAGTCTGAGGAAAAAATTCAAACGGTGTTAGAAAGGATCATAAAGCTTTCTATCTTCTGCACCGTTGATTTAAATGCTTTTTTTTTTTTTTAAATGGACTATCAAATAGTCTGAGGTTGTCTTTCTCTACTCTCCCTCGGATCTTTAGAGAACAATCAAATATACTTATAATTTTTAACATACCTGTTTAACCCGGCCCTAAAAAGGCAATCACAAAAAAGAAAAAAGTCACTTTAAATAACATGAGATGTCCATAACATGCATCAGCATGTGTTAAAAAAAGGAACTAGCTCACACACAAAGTTATGTGCAGGGATGACGCCACCACCGATGGCATGTTGACCTCTCTCACCTCTGTGATTTTGATTCGCTGGAGCTCCTGCTCAGCTAATGTGAGTGGAGCTGGACCCGAGCACGATGACACATGATGCTGGTAGCCCTGCAAACAGATGTCCTCCTGGTTTGGCGAGCAGAACAAGAGGCCTTTTACAAACGGCGCTAAAATGTGTTTTCACAGTCACACTAAATGTTTGCCATTGTAAGGAGTGTCAAATGTAAAATGTTTTGAACCTCAGCGGTGCCAAACATCTCGTACTTTACATGGCCACCGCCAAACTCTTTCTTCACTGTGGCGCGGGTTGCAGCATACAACATCTTCTGCTTCACCTGAAACCATCGGAGAAGAACACGTGAGTACAGATATGAAAACCAATTTGATATCAAACAAAACAATGGATTTCAATCATCTAATACTATTTGGAGCATCTACTTGCATATTTAGATATTTTCTAGTTAACAAAAAAAAAAAAAAAAAAGGCCCTGTCCCTTTAAGGCTCCTCCTTTCAAATGACCCAGTCTGCAAGATAGTGGTTTATCTTTAATTTGATGTGTGACATCACTGAAGCAGGCTTATTACATCTTTATTGACCATTGATGCTATTAAGGAAAAACAAATCCATCGACTAAAGACAGGGCTTTTTGGGCCTATATCAGCCTTCTGCTTTCATCTCTCTTTTATGTGGACTTCCTTACTTTTCGGACATCCGGTATATCTGTGGGAGGCATACATTTACATTCCCAGCTGTTTGTGTCAGTTCTGGATGGAGTTGATGCTTCTTTACAATCATTTTCAACATCCAGGCAACATGTAGTGTATTAAACCTTTAAATTACAAGGTTAATGTTAGGAATTAAATGGTAGCTGGTTAGGAAAAAAAAAAATCATAATAAAAAAACCATATGAACCCAGACCATTTGTACTTGAAGAAAGAAAATGGGGTGCATAACACAAACGAAGGGGAATATATGTGTAAGGAACCTTCCAGGGCGTCTAAAGGCAGTGTGACACCTGTGTCACCATGGTTCCTTATGGGTTAAGTTGTAAAATACAACACATGGAAGGCTTTAACCAACATGTGAGGGATCTCTATTCAGGGCAAAGGTAGAGGAAAAAAACCCCACAGTTTGATTTTTTTTTTTTTTTTTTAACTTATAGCAGTTGCTTTTAATTTTTGAACAGAAGTTCTTGGGATCTCATCAAAAGAACTAAATACAGTCATGTGAAAAACTCAGCATTCCTCTATTAATCCTGCGTTTGTTTTTGTGTAAAGGCGTAATAAAAATGATCAGCTTATGGTAGGTATCAGACAAACGGAGGTACAGAAGTACAACATAACTGTTGTCACCATGCTTAACTAAAATGAGGCCGAAAAAGAAAATCCACCTAGATCCACTCTGAGCGTAAACAACTTGAAGTGTTCATTTATGACTCTGTTGTGTCTGGTTTTCACTGAGCCAGCGTTAAGGCCTGACAACTCCCCTTTTGTTTATCTGTCCATGGGCTATTGCTCCAGAAGTCTTGTGGTTTGAACTTGTTCAGTCTTCTTTTAAGGCCTGTAGAGTGTGAGATGTAGTTGGTTCCTGTTCTGTTTTCCTCTGGGCGTTTCATGGTCTGACCGTGGGGTCAAGTCGCTGAGATGTCCACTTCTGGGAGGACTGTGTTAACTCTGAACATCATTTCCCATCCACACACCTGGTTGGGTGTGTGTAGCTGTAGTATGAGAATGGAGTCTGAGGTGCAGAATTAAGAAAAAGGTTTGTGCCTTACTGGAGATTGGTCAGGAGACCATGAGATGAAGATCCACTCGTAGCCCAGTGCATTCTGGGAGTCAAGGCGGTACAGGACGTAGCAGGGCTCCTGGGCATCCAGGAGTGGAAGCAGGAAGCGATCATAATCCTGGTCCCAGGTGTTTTCCGGCTCTCTGTAGGCCCCGAGCACCAGCTGCTCTGAAAATCAGAGGACAACTCATCACAGACCTCCGTGTACACACTCACCTGCTAATTTATCAGGTGCACCTGGTATCTGTATTAAAGTGAATGAGTGAATGTCACCTTCCCTTTACTTTACATACATATTTATATTTACATACTACTCAATCAGGCAGCAGTGTCTGACACTGTATCTGGTTATGAACACGCATTTAAAGTTACTGCAACTGCTACACATTAAATCTCTTTTATATTGAGTATTACAGAAGTCAATATAGTAGATAGTATAGTACTATAGTATAAAAAGGTATGATGGGGCGAAATAGTTTTTCTCTGTCCAAAACCACTTTTTATTAACACACAATATTTCATGTCTAATAGCAAACAATTTTTTAAACTTTTCTAAACAAAATGTCAACTGTCAGTAATTGCTTTCCCTCAAAACAGATTAAACCATTTAATTAGATTTTCTGACTCGTCTAAAGTATGTTCATTCTGTGTTAAAATTACTTATCTTTCTTTTTTTTTATTTTACTTTTTTTGAGACTTTTTGGGAATAGTACTTTAAGCTTGTCACATAAAAAATAATTTGATTAGTGTAAAAAGTGTCAAAATGCTCATCATTTAGTTGTTGTGGCACATAAACGGTAATTCTTCACAGTTCGTTACAGCTTGGTTTGCAGTAATCAGTGAAAAGGCTCTTTCTATATAAAACATTCATGTGAAGTCAGTGCAACAACCGTATTTTCTGCAGCAAAAGAGGGAAAAAAAAAAGTTCAGCACTATTGAAACATTATCTGACCAGGTGCTGGCAAACTCTAACAAAATCTACACAAAGCCCACGTAAACCTGAAGTCTGGTGTCCTTGTGGGGTTCAGGGGGATTTCCCCGACTGTCTCTTGGGATAAGTTTCTATTCTGAGCTCCATTACATTCCAGCTTTTCACACACTCGCTTTCCATCAACCATTCCTTCTCCTCTTTAACGGTTTTTATAAGTCTGAAACTATATAATAACCATTTACTTTAAGTGTAGTGCATGGTTGTTCTGCCCTCAAATTAAAAACATAGCTGAGAAACCAGAAGATTTGAGCAACCAGGGAACAGCTGTGGGAGTGTAAACCGAGCGGCATACCAGTTCTGGGGTGATGAAATCAGATTCAGTGGTCTTGTTTCTTTTTTGACATCGGAACAGTCTGGGCAGCAACAAGCCAGCGGGTGAAGTCACGTGTCCGTTCAAATAGCCAAGTGATAGCCGCAGAGATCAAAGTGCATGCGGTTGGCTTTGGTGCGGATGTTGTTGTCCTGGTGAGCCACTCTGGCGCGTTTGAATAATTACTGTATTTAAACTCTGATTGCTAAGGAAACTCGTATTTATTAACATGACATATGTTCCCCTACAACAGCTCACCTCATCTTCCGATCTAGGGTCACTTTTGGACTTATATTGTTATTTTACTTAACCTTTCTTGGGTCAGTCGGATGAAGAGGGCACAAATTTGGATGAATTTTAACATTTGAGATTCACAGTCAAAATCTACTTTTAATCCTTTCATATTTAATTCCGATCGCAATCTTTACAAAGGTATCGTCCCTGCCACGGTTCATCTCACAGCTCAGTGCCGATCAGAATCCAAATCTCCCTGTAAACGTTCCGGGCCATTTTCATCATCAGTTACCTAGAAAGCAACCGCATCACTGAGCGTTTCGAACACGCTGTCGTACTGAATGTCGCTCTCGGACGACAGCTGCCACAGTCCCCGTTTCCTCAATATGAAACGAGCAGTTGAGAAATATTGGGAATACTATTCAGCATCAAACTCCACAAGCAGAGGGAAGAAAGCCGCAGGCCCGTTGTGCCGCCACATTTGAAGAATGAAGACCCAGCTTTCCAGAGGTTCTAACGTTTACTCCTGATCTGAGCGCATATCCAAATCATCCTAATGAATCAGAACCATCTGGACGAAGAAATCTTCTTTCATAAAGGTATTAATGGAAAGAAAAGAAAAATGTAAACTCACCCCAATTCAAAGCCTAGTGAAGTGGAGTTAGCACAAGTGAACTCATCTACTCCCATAAGATTTCCTCAGTGGACCAGACTGTTGGTCAAAGAAGTTATTTCAAGACCGTGGCCTTTTTTGGAGCTTCTTATAGAGATATTTTAGTGGTTTTCTTTTGATTGTATAGCAAACTTCTCAGCAGACTGTGTCAGAGAATTTTGTTTCTAGCGTTTGTGCTACAAACGAAAAAAATTAGGCCCACCAATACACCAAGTCATTCCAACTTTTCCAAGCTCTGCTCTTCACACTCCTGGGCCACTCACCGTCTTGGATGCACACTTTGATGAGGCGCACTGCTCCACCTCTTGCCCTGGCCAGGAACTGCCTCAGCTCTGGTGTGACCACAAGCGCAAGAAACATGGCGGGTCACCAGTGTCGTCCTCCCGCCGTGGGCTGCAGCAGGGGCCTCAACAGTCAGGACAAAGCAGCGGGGCAAGACGGGAGCTCCGCAACACCAAGATCTTCACTTTAGAGATACCACGGCAGAATGTGAAAGAGTCCTTTACAAAAAAAAGTGGAGACCGCAAGCGGTGGACTGAGTGTGTCTGAGCTCTCTGGGAGTGTGAGACAGTATGAAAAGGACATTGCTCAAGTAACTGGGACAGGATCATGTGCACACATAGAGGGAACATGATCACCTCCCTCCCAAATATAGCTCCCTTTGACTGTCCAGGCCTGTGAAGAGCCCGGCGCACAGCGGGACAGAGGAGCAGGGGAGCATGACCTGAAAACCCCGTTTACACCCACAGACTTGTTAAAAACACAAAACAATTTATACACCACTGCAAACAATCAGAAGGATTGTTAATGGTCAAACCACCATGTAGCTCAGTGTGATTGTAAATCTAACTCACGCCGTCATATATTTCGGTAATTTAGTGAGTAAATTAGTAATAAATCTCCAAGTTGGGATGTAATGATAAAAACAACCTATTTTTAGTAAACTGAATCAACGGAGGCTGAATGCATCCTGAATTTGACTTACTCAACTCTGAACTTCTTCCATTTCAACATGTGACAACTGTGATGGTAAACGATTGTGTAAGACGCTTTTGGTGTCACAAAACACCTGGCCATGCAGACGCTGCTGTCCCAGTCTGATGGAAGGACATTTATACGACTCAAAAAGTAAAAAACAAACCCGAGAAAGTGAAAAACAAACCCAAGAACTCCATCCTTGATTTTGTTTTTTCATTAGTCTAAATTTTGAGCTCAATGTCATTAAATACCTTCAATTCAAATAAGTTGATTAAATACAACCAACTCAGTTGATCCTCAATATTTATATTAGTTCTCCCGTCTTTAGTCCAATAAAAAAGGATGGTTCATAGATTAAATGGAATTAATCTTATTTTTTTGTGTGTGTCAATTTAAACTGGAACACCCAGCTGTTACAGCAGGGTGACAATTAGACGAAATAACAAAAAAAAAAACTGTCAACACTGACACAATGATAATATCCACACAGACATCTTACAAAGGAAAATGATTTAATATTAAATAGAAATATATATAAAAAAACAACAGGTAGGCAATCATTCCTGCAAACTCCGTATTTACAACATGAATTTATTCTGCCCTCCTCCTACACGGCTGGTGTGCTGACCCCTGCTGGTCATCTGATCCGTCTGCTTCGATAGAAGCCGCAGCTTCGCTCTACATTAGTCGTCAATGGTGGGGAGCCAGAACGCCTGAAAGAATCAAAACAGGAAACTTCGGGTCAGTTTTTCACCACATGCTTTAATTCAAAATACTTTTTTTTTTTTTTGTTATTGTATATGCTTCTGTAAATGGGACAGAACAACCCTACAATATTTATTATAACTATAATATGAATGATTCTACTGTTCCTAACAAGCCTCAGTACAGTTTTTAAATTAGAGCCCGAAGAGCTACATGCAGGTTTGTTTTTTAGATGCTTTTGTTCTTTCGTCTTCCTGCCTGATCTGCTTCACAGAAAACTCAGCTGAGCCAACTTGATGTCTTCAATCACTGAGGGTCAAAGCCACTTATTCTGTGTCTACTACTACTAGTAGTGTCATTTGGCAGATGCTTTTTTCCAAAGCAACTTACATTTGAGAGAACACCACAAATAAAAAAATCCCATTTTTGTTTTTTGTTACTTTCACACCCTACAGCAGTCCCTGTATTCATCAAAAAACAGGTCTTAAATTCACCATCATAATATAATCTTGCATGCAGCTTTCTCAGTGCTGGATAAACCTAACTCATCCCTATGAGCAGAGACATACATGCAGAAATGCTCCTTAAAGAATGTCTTTTGTAATATCTTGAAATGTTAAAATCATGTAGCCTAAAATTTGGCTTTAGTACACTTATATTTTGTAGACTATTTCTTAGACTATCCTCGCCTTGACTCTTCTCTCAGATCCTCACTCCTGTATCCTACTTTCATCTCTGATAAATTAAAACTTTTTTTCCCTAAATAACACGATTTAACATTCTTCTTTATTAGATTGGTATGTCTGCTCTTTGCAGGAAAAACCCTGCACAAATATCCCATTTTCATTCAGATATCTTATGCTTTGTGGCTGCATGCATTTATTTGTAATCTTTCTGTTCTGTATTGTAAGCAAGGCTTCTGTCTCAGCATATTAATACATTTACAAACAGGTTAAAAAGAAAACGTGTAACTACAATTCGCCAATAAAATGTCAGTTGATGAAGCATGATCTTCCTAAACCTATACTGCTCCTTACACACTCACCATGTTGGAGCAGGCGCTGGCGAACGTCATGAACTTGGGGTTGAACTGCAGACAGGTGATTGGGCCCGTGTGTTTCCCATCCAATAATGCCACCTTCATACCACTCTCCGCATTCCACACATGGATCTTTCCATCCTCTGATCCTGAACAACAAATGGAAAAGTAAAGAAAAATTAAGAAAAATCTAAACATCTTGCATAGGAATTCAATCAAATGCATCTATATGTCAAAGCACTCAAAACAAAAGCGCATCCCTCACGAAGTGTTTAATAGAATTATGACTGGTTTATCTGCAAACAGAAAAACTGTATCTGCTGCTTCAAACATAACTTCACTGCAATGACGAACTTCCACATCAGATATAACAGGCTGTGCTAAAAGGCACCGTCTTTTTTCCACTTCTCTGAATCCGTACTCAACATGCTTTTTTAAAAAACACCAACAGTTTTGTCCGAGAAAAATAACCAGACTGATGTGTAAGCTCTGGTGTTGTACTGTCGGTCCTCATATTTTCAGTCAGACTCGTGGCCATGCAGGGGTCCTGCGGGCAAAGCACGGCAGTTGATGTAATGAGTGCAACACCGACTGTTTTCAAGACGCTGCCACAGAGCCAACAATCTAAGAATCTAACAAACTCCTGGGTTGAGGCTCCACCTCCACCTCATTGGATTTCACAACCACAACAACTCTGAGGGGGGTGGATATTTTTAGTTTATATAAAGCAATTTATTTATTTCTAATATGACTGACAGAGTTGGCTCAGCCGATGGCTATCCACCATGACTTCCTCATCTGTAATCGTTATGCTACCAAATTCAGCAAATCAACCAGCCGTTGCTTTACAAACCCCGCATTGGCTAAACATGATAGTCATTTTTCAATTTACTGCCATGTTTACCAGTTTATTCCGCATAAACATCTGCTGGCAGCTACATACATTACAATACAATCATATATATATATATATATATATATATATATATATATATATATATATATATATAGATATATATATATATATATATATATATATATATATATATATATATATATATATATATAAATAAAATGTATATATAAATAAATAAATAAATAAATAAATAAATAAATAAATAATGTATGTAGCTGCCAGCAGACAGTCAAACTGTGTGAAATGTATAAACAAAATGAAACCTTTCAAACACAAAAGCAACAAAGCTAAAATGGTAATCTTAACTTACCAATCATCACAAACTGAGAATCTGGAGTGAAAGAGGCTTCCAGTGTTACACCTTTACTGTTGTTGTAGCCCTGTAGGGACATGAACATCAGCAACAAGAAAGGTCTGCAATCAGATCTGCAACAGTGAGCTATATTGTATAACTTGATCAATAGTTTTTATAGACAGATTAATAGTTTTGTTTTTCCTCTTACAGGAAATCATAACTTTTACAAACCTGAAGGAACATTTTATGAGTTTTGTGATTCCCATGGCACCCTGACCATGCCAATGGCTGATTTCTTACCCCAAAGGAATGTAGCACAGCACCCTTAAAAGCATCCAAGATACGGAGAGCTCCTCCATTTGTGGACAGAAGAATGAGCTTCCCGTCATTGCTAAACTTGAGCCCTGTCCATTCACATGTCCGATCATACTGAAGCTTGAAGGTTGCAAAGGGACCCTGTTAAGAGGAAAGACCATGACTTTTTTTGGCATTTGTTTTTTTTAGATGGCACCAATATATTCAGTTGCTACCAGACTGATGGAAAACACTGCATGTCTGGAAGGGGCTTCACAAGTTGCGTTTCCATTACCCTTAGATTTGCACAAAACCCAAATATCGAAAAAGAAAACATGCAATGGAAACTGTTCTGATTCGAAAAAACTCCCAAATATCGCAAAAAACCTTTTTATGCTACCATGAGGTGGTTTTTTTTACACAATTCGATAATCCAGTTCATCGCACAAGTGTAATGGAAACTCTTCGCCTTTTGAGATTTTTCTCATCTCTAGCAGTGCTGGATTTGATGTAGCCGGTCAATCTGAAGTCATCAAAATTTAGTTTCCGGTTCTTTTTGGTTTCATTAACACAATGTAGTTGTGCTAAAACACGATTTAATTATTATGCATTACATAAAGGCTTTGCTCCTGAATAATCATTTGAATGAACATCTCCAGCTTTCATCATTTGACTATTTTCTCAACAGCAGTAGCAGCAATTGCAATAATTTGTCAAAGACAAAGATATGATTTTTTTCCATCTTCTTCTAAGTTTAGATTTTTTTGTTGTTGTTGTTTTGAAGAGAAGTTTAACAGGATGATATGAGTTATTATGCTTATTCGAAAAACCCTGTTCAATGGAAACACCGACCCACTGCAGGGCTACCTTTATTGCAAATTCAATTTCCCTTTTTTTGAAAAAGTGTAATGGAAAAGCAACTATAGTTACTTCATATTATTGGGGAAAAACAAACACACAAAAAACATCTTCTTACTGTACCTTATCAAATGACCGCAGGTCATAAAGTTTAACCATCTCTGAATTTATTCCAGCGGCAAAAATGAGACCCTCTGGATCAAAAGAGCACACTGGCTTCCCCTGCAGGTGCATCAAGCCCTAAAATACACAGAATACAGGAAAGTTGGCATCATTAATCTTTCTATATTATAGTGTCACCTGCACACAAGTGGAAAGAGAATTTATTAAATTAAAATCAAATACATCAGGGAGAATTTGTCGTTGTACAAATATAAGATTTGAAGAGCTACTTCGGACAAACCGCAGAAAATTTGATACTTACTTGGCAGTTAGGTGATCGCAGATCCCACAGCCTGATGGTTTTATCTAATGAGCCAGAAATAAATGTATCATCCACAGGAGACATGGAGAGAGATGTCACTCTATTAAAAACAAAACACAAACAAAATGTTAAGAGTGCAGCAACTTCAAACACGACACACACTATGACAAAAGATTCAGGAGTGTAAATGTGGGTCTCACCTTTTATTGTGTCCAGGAAAATATCTGATGTATTTGTTGTCATGAAGGGACAAGTACCTGATGGTATCTAAAAGGAAAAACATACGACATCAATAAAATAAGCAGAACACTGTTTTAACATCAACAATGTTAAATAGCAGAAAAAAAAACAAAAAAAACGAAGGCCAGCATCAACATAATTAATTCTGATGGTAATTCTGATGAGTAGACTCGACTGTGGGCAAGGCAGTCACTTGTACAGTTAGCTCCTGTATGGGGCAGAATCACAGACCCTCAAACTGTACAAACAACTACCTCAGACCACAATGAGTAGTGTTAATCCAAATCATGTAGCAGCTGTCCTCGTCCACGCGTCTTAATGCCTACGTCAAGAGCACCGTCGCAACCGTCCAGTCAAACACAACTTCAGGCAAGGCAAGTTTATTTATATAGCACAATTCAACAACAAGGTGATTCAAAGTGTACTTTACACAACAAGATTATACAATTCCTGAAATGCATGTTAAATTCCTGTATTTACAAGTATTTATCTGCAAAACAAATCTATTATGAACATACATACCATCAATTTTGTTGGAACTGTAGACCACAGTGTTTGCAGCATGTGTGTACCTTATTAGATCCACTCCATACTTTTTACTGTAAAGAGTCCTCTTGGGTCTGCCATAAATCATAATGGAAAGAAATTACATTTGGTTCAAAGGATTTTTGTTTGTTTTGCGGGGGGGGGGGGGGGGGTAATTTTTTGTTAATTTAGTGCCATCATTTATTCAAGACAGCAATCATTGCAGCTCAATTCCTCGAAGCCTTTGGGTGCTCCTTCTATCATTAAATCTAAAGCCAAAATGTTTAATATTTATAGGTGTTCACTTAAATGCTGTTAGTTGAATATTAGACGGTACACATTAACCAAAGCAGAATGACTGCAGTAAGTACAAATAATTACAACCATTTTTGACAAACCAGTAAGACTGGGTGCAAATGTGGACATCTGAAGGACAGTGAGATGCTGGAAAGCATGAAACTAGACATAATGTATAGCAGTCACCATTTGAAGTGGATCAAAACATTTGTAGTAAAGGTTATATTGTTTATCCATCTATATATGAATATGTGTGTGTGTACGTACATACATGTATATAGACTCAGAAATATCTAAAAAATATGAAAACCTTTACTTCAATCCAGGTATCCCAGCGATTATAATTAATTTCAATTCCCGGACTGAAAGAAGACTGGGACCCTGATGCCAGACACCAGGTCGTGACCGTTTCAAACAGTTTTTCCTCAGATGTCGTGATTTCTGAGCGCCGCGCAGCAGGCCGCGCAGCCTAGCTTAGCAAGTAACCGCCGCGGTTAAACTCAACAGAAAACGCTCTTACTTTCCCTCTTGGCAGTCGTACAAGACTAACGAGTCGTCGTCGCTGCTGGAAATAATCGTTTCCCCGTTCGAGCTGAAGTCGAAGCAATTGATTTTGTCTGAGTTCTCTCGAAACACCTTCGCTACCCTGAAGCTCCGCAGCACATTGTCCGTTAGCTTCATGGTGGCCCGTCAGTGTCTGTAGGGAAGCACTGGGCCCTCGGTTTGTTTTACTTTGGCCTTCCGAGTTGTTACGTGTAGCAATGTGTGCGGGTGTGTGGGGTTTAATTGTCTTAAATCGTACTAATACAGAGAATACAGCTTTAAAAACTGCAACGCTATCCCGCCTTCGATAGTTCTACCTCACAGCAGTGAGGCAGAGGGAAAAGCACCGCCCCTCGACACGCCAGTTACGTTTATAAAGTCACGTGACACACGTACCACTCGCAAACGATCGGAAAGGATCGGAATGAACCGTAACCAACGCGATTTGTCTGATTTGTACCGCGAGAGTTGATGTATCACAAAAACATGTATGTTTAAATTAACTCTCGACAATAAACAGAATCACACGTGGAGAAAATAAGATTTCCGTCGTACTTTGTCCGTGGAAACTCTAATTGTATGGGCTAAAAAGCCGCTGCGGAACATTGTTTTTTACGTCTGTGACATTAGCAGATCTGTAGTTTTTTTTTTTTCTTCCTGTATGAAAACAGAAAATGTGAGAAAGAAAGTCCAGCGTCGTCTCGGCAAGAAAGCTGAGGTAAGAACCACGTTTTTCTCTGTTTGAAGCCACGGACTTTTGGTGAATGTTACTGTCATGTCACGACGACGATTTTTTTAAAAAGAAAATCAGACTACGTGATGACTTTGTAGTAATGTTAACTCGAGCGTTATAAAACAGTATTCACTGGTGTTGGATGGGACTGATAGACGCTTATCTGGTGTCGCAGTAACATGTGGTATGATTGCAAAAAAACAACAACAAACAAACAAAAAATGAAAAGAAAAGAAAGAAAACTGCATCTGAAGAAGCAGCAGCAGTGTAATTTCACAATAAATAAAAATATATTTTAATTTGCCAGAAATAGCGATAAGGCTTAAGGATTTCTGTGTATAAAAGTCTCTCTCAGGATAATCAGCTAAATTAAGAAAGGAAAACGTTAATTTGCAGTTGGGCCTTTTACATAGTCAATAAATAAAAAGGTCAAAATATTAAACACTTCTTGCTATTATTGCCCAAAACAAATCCCTCACTGATATGTGCAGTAATAGTGATTTACTAATATAGTGACTATAGTGAATTACTGACATCCAACAATGTGTTGTCATTTGGTTATGCCAAATCCAGAAGCATTGCATGCAAAACTAAGCCCACCTAATAATTTAAAGTTATTGTTTTTTTATATGTTTTTATTAGTCTCTCACAATGTTGGGGAGGAATCTTAGCACACTTCTATCCACAGAATTGCTTAATATCATCAACATTTGTGAGTAATTTTTTTGTACAACTCTTGAAAGGTCCTTGCTTTCAGCTTGTTATTGTTTTTTGTGTGTTTTTTCGACCTGTGCTGCCACATGAATGACTCTACAGCCTGTCATAGATGGATGTTTTTAATTCATCATTCATCAGTGCGCATAAGTAATTTCACAGCAGAATTGGCTCTTCAGATAACGGATACTATTCTTATGATATTAACTACAGTTTTTGTTTACCTAGCTCTTAACTAACTTCTAATATGACTTAATTCTCTTTTTTTTTTTCTTTTAATTCACCAACATAGTTTAAGTAAAGGGAAACTGAAGAACATACAGGTCGGTGAACAGCACTTTGGCATGGCTTGTGATCCTTTCAGGTTAATAATTAAGCACTATGGTACAACTTCAGTCAGGGTCTGGCCAGTTTTTTACTTAATTCTGAGCTGGAACTCACAACAGGCCTCAACCGGAATCTGCAGGCTTTAAACCACATTGAAAACCTTCGCAGGTAGGCAGCCTCAAAACTGTACTTGTGCTTTAGCTGACTTTTGGTGATTATGGTACAAATGCAGGTATTCTGTTGGTTTCTTTAAGTGTAAGTAGGTAAATGTCTGATTATTATAATTTCAGCCCTTAGAAGTGAATTGCTAGTGCAGGTATCAGAATACAAACACAGATATTTAACCATGGAAATTAATGAATTACCATAAACACCATAAATGTGAGGGGATTTTATCCTACACGTTGTTGCTGTGAGATGTCCTTTAGAAAAGTGGGTTCACTATAATAAAGTAATTACAAAAACAATTCCTTAGTTTTAATCGGGATAGGTAAGCAACTTAACAAGAGAGCATCTGTTTTTCTCAGCACCTCCCCGTGTCATCTTTCTATATTAAAACATTTTTAATAACCTTTCTTATAAAATATGACTTAATTTGTCCCTCAGGAGATTCTGCTGAGACTCGCTGAACTGTCAATGGCTCGTGTCCTTTCCCTATTCCGGCCTCAGCCTTTTCTGGCCCTTGTGATCAGGCGGAAACCTGCATTGTGCAAAATGTCAATGGACTCACGGGCACGAGAAGTCTTCTCGACTGCAGTGGAAGCTGTTCAGCCCGATACTGTGGTCCGGCAGAGTATAGAGCGCAAGGTGGACTCGGTCATTATCGATGGTCGCAAATTCACCCTCAAACACAATCTGCACTTGGTGGGCTTTGGGAAAGCTGTCCTGGGAATGGCTGCTGAAGTAGAAAAGATCATGGGGGATCACTTAGTGAAAGGAGTCATAAGCGTGCCACATGGGATTCAGCAAACATTACAGCAGCACGGAAAAGGGTAAGCACATACCTTAAGGTATGAAGAACTCAAAATATGAAACAGAAAGTGTTTTATTCTGAATCTTTGTTTCTAATTTCCATCGCAGCCACCTACTGCTAAAAGAAAACAGTTCAATCAAAGTAATGGAGGGAGCTAAACACAATTTACCTGACGACGAGGCTAAGAGGGCAGCTGAGGAGATCAAGCTGTTAGCGAGTGAACTGACAGAAAGAGACTTGCTGCTCGTGCTGATTTCAGGTAATTGCACTTCTTCCTATTTTTTTTTTTTCCAAACAATCTCACATGAATATGTCATCACTTATCCCAGGTGTTTTGTGTCTGCTCAGGTGGAGGCTCAGCACTATTACCTGCACCAATCCCACCAATCTCACTGCAAGAGAAACTAGATGTCACGCGCAAACTTGCAGCTGCTGGCGCCACCATCCAGGAGCTTAACACTGTTCGCCGAGCCCTTTCCCTTTTAAAGGGTGGAGGACTTGCACATCATGCTCACCCCGCGCAGGTAACAACACTCAAAAACATTCAGTTTTTGTGTTTGTTACACCAACATACTTTTGTCTTTAATCCGGCAGGCAAGAAGGAATGATCACAAAAGTTGGATAATATAAAAAATTAAGTTTCAAAATGATTAAATAAACAGCATTTTCTTTTCTGGGGCTTACATGAAAAACCTCTACTCATGGTTGCGATTTCACATGACATTAGGACATCACGTGGCTATTTTACTTTATTGTATTTGATTCCTGATTCTGTATTTTCATTTTTATATTTCAATTTTATCTTTTCCTATTTTTATTATCTTTTGTTTCTCTGTTGTTGTAAGAACTGCTGAGTGCCCAAATTTCCTTCCAGACACTGAAGTATTTAATTTGTTATTTTTTTACATGTACAGTGTTTCCATCCATCTTAAATTGTTTTTTTTTTTGTTTTTTTTATCTGACTTCAATGTTTACTGAAAATTAATTTTAAACATCACTCCTTTTTAATGCATTTTTTGTTTTTCCCCAGGTGGTCGCACTGATCCTGTCCGACGTGATTGGAGACCCACTGGACTTGATAGCCAGCGGCCCCACGGTGAGGAGTGAGGTGTGGCCTGAGGAAATTTTATCCATCCTTGAACGTTACAAGCTGCTGACCTCCCTTTCAGCATCAGTGAAAGATGTCCTTGCGAGACAAAGCCCCCGGTGGAAAGATAATAAGGATGAATCGGATACATCCGACCATGTTCTAAACGTTGTGATTGGCTCCAACAGTGCTGCTCTCAAGTGTGCAGGCCACCGCGCTCGAGAGCTAGGCTTCCATCCGGTTGTGCTTTCACCAGGTGTGTGTGGCGACGTGAGGTCTGTGTCCAGACTTTATGGCCTGCTGGCTCGCTTCGCTTGCTCTTCAGAGGAACCGCCTCCCGAGATTGCTGCGGAGGTGCTGAGGCTGGGGCCAGAAGTAGGTGTGGAGAGCTGGGACCTGTGTCGCACCATGCAGGTTCTGGGTGAGGGACGTACAGAGGGATGGGGTGCTATGTGTTTGTTAGCTGGGGGGGAGCCCACTGTGGAGTTGACTGGCAAAGGTCGTGGAGGTCGTAACCAGGAGCTGGCACTGCGAGTGGGCCTGGAGCTCAGAGGCCTGGAACCTCCACCCAATGGCCCCGTGTTCCTTAGCGGTGGTACTGATGGTCAGGATGGACCCACTGAGGCAGCAGGAGCCATCACTGATGGGGGGTTGTATGATGAAGCACAAGCACAGGGGCTGGACATTAACGACTTCCTCATCAACAATGATTCCTATACATTTTTTTCCCGTCTCTCTGCTGGACAACGTTTACTTGTATCGGGTCTAACCTGCACAAATGTCATGGATGTACATATGCTACTTATTCCAGCAATTCCCACTAAAATAAGGTAAATCAAAAACAACAATAAAACATAAAAAGTACTTTCTCACTACTCAGATTGATTTTTTTTCTGTGTTTTTGACAAGGGATTTTTTCACATACTTGTAAATTAACATGAGACCATATAATGGTATTTCTATTTAAGACTAGCAACCATAAATCAAGAAATAGTCTAGTGTGTTTAAACTGTGAAAGAAATAAATATTAAACTGGTGACCAGTAGTTATGACTCACTCTTAAAACGTAACAGATAAAAACTGTCAAAGAGAAAGAAACTGATGTACTTGGCACAAGTTTTAATCCACCTCAATGAAACAAACATATTTGGCAACATTTGCATCAGCTCAGCACATTGCAAAGATTTGCAAACTTTTTTTTTTTGTTACTATCCAACCTATTCTTATCTTTAACAGCAGTGTTTTTCTTAGCTTTTCCTTGAAAATGTGGAAAATTTCCTTTGCAGCAGTTCACTTCTTAACAACCAATCACATAATTTACGTACCTTGAATATTCAGCATCTTTGTTATATTACAAATTTGTCCAAACATTTATTCAAAATGTATGTTTGTTTGGTAATAAGCCATGGAACCTTTGACTCTTCACCTTCTGGACTTCATGTAGTTCACAGTTTTCATGTCTTCTGTCAATGGGATGAATTTGGTCGTTGAATGTATCACGCTTTACAAGATATTTGTTCTCTGTTTTAATTAATTTGTAAATTTTTGTTGCAAGGAACTTGAAAGCAGTTCAGGAGTCACTTACTTCGGCCCAGAACTAGAGAGCAACTGGTCTCGACCACAAGGATTAACCTGCAGAAAGGACCAGCTCAGCTTACAGACCTCTGGATTGACCACAACTGCTGCTGCATTTCTTTCCATTTTGGCATGGTAATTTAGTATAAATGAATATTTTAAAAGACCCAGAAGTCAGGAGGGGATAGATCCTTTATATGGACCCATTAAAAATCATGCTATTTAGACATGCAGGACAGTGGTTGATGAGAAAAATGAACCTGCCGACTGGAAAAAAATAAAAATCAGATCTATCCACATGTACAGCACTCACCCCTGATCAGCCACTTCTACTAATTTAGTTTACAAAATAACTATCCATATAATCCTGTGTTCCAACACCAGATTTTATTAGTTTTGTTTTGTTTTTTTACTTCAAACACCATTTCTTCAATCACAGTTTCAGTCAAGTATGATAAACGTCTATATGCTCATGGAATGAAAACTGAAACCAAGTACAAACCCATAGATATGTCTTGCATTATCACTGAAGTCACTTCAATTACAAAAGAGGAAGAAAAAAAATAAAGTCAAGCACATTTTGGTCTCCTAGGCAGAGAAAATGCAGTGCCATTGCTGGCAGGTAAAAATAAAAGTATCTCAAAAGTACTGTTTCTTTGACACCACGGACATTTACAAAAACTATGATGTTTCTCTTGGAGAATGATGGAAAATAACGCCTTTCTCATACCATTTCCAATTATTCGGTGTCTTTATTACCAGGAGAAAAATAAATAAACTGTCCAGCCATCAACTGGATAAAGTCCAAACAGCAGTGTCCTGTCAATCTCGATGACTTTTTGGAGTATCTCCCGCTTTACTCTCCCTACAAAAAAAAAAAGCAGAATATTATCACAAATATAACAAGTACAAAAATGTGATTCAATCATAATAAAACTTCAACGAGACTATGCGCTTCCTATGCTATACTTACAAGCAAGGAGAGTACATTTACCTTTGCAGCAAAGCAAACGCTACGGGACGAAAAACGCGATGCTCTGTTGTGATCGTGCAGAGATGGGAAACTTACCGTCCGCTCAGGTGCGGAGCTGCGTCTGCCGTGCTCCCGTTCTGCCCGGTCCCTGAAAGAAAACAAAAAACACGCTCAGCTGACGCGGCTACGTCCACTTCAACCAGCCGGGGGTCCTGGCAGGATCCATGAAAAACTCACCTTGTCGGTAATACATGTCATTCACGGTGTTCCCGTAGACTTTCCACGCAAAGTGAATTGCAATAAGGCTAAAGATCAACCAGCCGAATAAGATTTTGAATATAGACACCCTCATGTCGTTGGTGAGCCAGTCCTCCACGAACTCGGAGAGGAACAACAGGCAGCTGTCCGCGATGCGGGACAAGAACTCAAAATCCCACGGCTCCTCCATTGCGGTTATTCTACCCAGGTAAGACCAGAGCAACGGCTCCAGCTGTGTGCCGAACAATTAAAAACCACCGCCTTGTTTTGGCAGCTCGTGACATCTGTCCTCCATCTCTACAGTTAACGCTTGTGTTGTTGGGCGCTCGGGAACCGGATATGACGATATGACGCAGCGCACTTATCTCACTTCACCGAGTATCTTTATTTGCGTCTTTTTTTATTTTAAAATTCACAACTATTTACAATGTTTTTTTTTTTTTACTAAAAAAATTCCCAATTAAAATAAACAATCGCCCCCACCTTTTAAAATTAAAAAAATTTGAATTTCTTGCTATGGTTATTTTCATAATAACGAGGAGGTAAACCTTACTGTATATACTTTTAGCTTTAAAGTTTAATTTAACAAATATTGCGAAACAAATTAGCATAAGCACCAGAGAAGAAACTGTAACATTTTTAAAAATTTGAAAAATGTGAAAATTCGGTCAAAAGTCTGCAAATTTACTGGGTTGTTTATTTAGTGAAAGCACGTGCTGCCATATTGATCTACTTTTTCATAACATAAAAGCTCTTTCGTTTACATGTAATTTAAATAAATTAAAAAAATGGATTTAATATTCTGTAATTTCTTTCTTCAATCCCTAATTTTATTATTTATTACTTTATTCATTTTCGTGTTTTTTTTTTATTTTTATGGCCACAGCTTTGCAGTTGAACTTGAGGGGGCGGTACTTACACTCCTCACCACGCCATCCGATTGGTCAGCTGAGTTCGTCACCGTCATCATCATCAGTTCCGGATGTCTTCTGTTGTAAGAGGAAAATTTGCCATCAGCTCAATTCTTGACAGCTCTGCTGCAACCGGGTTGCCGATGAAAGTTAATGTAGCGAAGTAGCTCTTAAACTCAGCATTTCCATGTCACACAAGCGTAAGTTTAATGTGCTGTCTGTCTGATCTTGGAAGAGCGCGGTAGCCGTGAAGCTGCGACCGTGAAATTGATCTGTTACTGTTGCTCGCTTGCTAGCAGGCAGTTTTAGCTAAAGTCGCAGTTTCGACAAGTTTCGTTGGAGTTTACCGTCACATTCCTGCAACGAAGATGAGTTTAACCGTCTCCACCACGAGCAGAGCAGCTACAATGTTAACAGTCGTAGTTTGTACTACTTAAATGTTTTTTTGTACAAACGTTAGCTCTCTCTCTCTCTCGCTCTGTGTGTGTGTGTGTGTGTGTGTGTGTGTGTGTGTGTGTGTGTGTGTGTGTGTGTGTGTGTGTGTGTGTGTGTGTGTGTGTGTGTGTGTGTGTGTGTGTGAGAGAGAGAGAGGTGTAACCGGCTCGAACAAGCTGTTATCAAATTTAAATTCCTGTCAGTTTGGTGTCTTGGAGCTGTTGCAGTTTCCTGTCATCACGTGATGTCAGCATTGCTCCTGTTTATAAGAGGCTCGAGATGGTTATCTCTCAGGGTCAGAGGTGGGAAGTAACGAAGTACAAACACGTCGTTACTGTTGTACTCAAGTAGATTTTCTTCAGTCATCTGTACTTTACCTGAGTATTTAATTTTATGAAGACTTTTTACTCCTTACATTTAAACACAAAAAGCTGTACTTAATGCTCCTTTACGTTGTTAAAACAGACGAGTTACTTTTTCTAAACTCCACAGATGAAGACATTACTTAAAAGACGATACAAGAGAGGGAAATCAAGTCAGTGTACGGATTATGATGGAGAGATAATTTGCAGTGCGACATTGAGGAAGTAAGGGATGGAGGGAGTAATGTCGAGTCGGACAACGATACAACGGATTGGGAATACCAAAGCATTCCGCATCCATGGCCATATCCAAAAGAACTGTATGATGTTGTTGGCACCAAGAATTATTCATGGCAAATGCTGTGTGTCTTGTGCAAACCTTAAACTCACAAACTGGTGTACAAGAATTTGCCGTCTAATCTAAAAAAAAAACAAAAAAAACCTAACGCATATTAAAGTGTATTTTCAGTTGTTCTTATTATTTTATGTATCATTTATTAAGTTGTTTTACAACTTTAGCAATGCTTTAGTTCAGTCTTGGATATTTTTTACTTGCAGCAAACCGAATCTGTGTACTGATTTTTGTTCCCTGAACCAGAACTGTGCAGGTTAATAAAATAACTTTTTATAGAGTATGAGAACTTCTTCTTAATTTTGCAGTGCTTGGGATGGTATCATGGAGGGAAACGATCATCAAAAGGGGGAACCTCAGGAAGTGAAGATTTGTGAGCCCCCATCTGAGAGCAACCTATCTGGTAAAAAAACTTTGTCTTGTTTGCGAGTATTACGTCATTTTCTTCAAGTTAATTATCAAAGTTACAGTTGAATATGAATGTGGACCTGATGGGCTTGCAGTTTAGATTTTCATTCTTCACATGAAGGCATTCACATCCCAGTCTTTTAAAGGGCTTAGAAGAAAAGTAGTTGAATCGAGCGAAAAGTAGTTGGACAATTTACTCAAAAGCGGTTTCATCAAAAACGTGGGCTGTCCTTTAGTGAAACAGGTAAAAAGTTTGGAATAAATTCTTAAGCTATAGATTTGTGTTTTAAATGGGGTTTGTAACCTACTGGAAAATTCTAATGCTGGTTAAAAAAAAAACAAAAACCATTGGGTAGATTAAAGAATTATTAGTAGGGGCTAACCAGACACAGTGTTGTACTCTGAAACATGATGTTATTTGACAAGAATTGTGGTAATTGCTGGAAGATTTCCATAGTCATAAAAACATCTTGACAATATCCAGCCAAGGGAAGGACACTTTCAGGTTGGAATTTGATAATCCAAGTTTGCAGAGACATCAGCAGAACAATACAGAGAGTTTACCACAAGGTGCTATTGCCTTCATAAGCTTCGATAATAGTAAGTCCAGGTCACAGCAGTTAAAAGAATGATGATTCACAACAAAACAAAAAAAGAAACTATAAAAGCCACACCAGTTCTGTAACAACATTCTTTGAATAGGGAGAGTAGAAAAACTATCAGCAAGATCTGTAATAAAGACATGGTTATGACATGTTCATGTGCAGCTTCCAGTGACACCAGCTCATAAGCATTTAGTGATAAGTGATGGAAGCCTGATGCCCACTGATCAATCCTGAGGCATTTAAGTATATCAAGGGTGCTTAGTTGTAGACGAATGTTACGAAGGTGATTGGATAGGGCCTCGATCCAACATTCAGTCAATTAAAAATAAGACAATGACACAAAACATCCTTAAAAAAATTTGTCCTGTGGAATCTGCCTCAAACCTTTACAATAAATATTTAGCACACATCAATTTTTCTTGCCAAGGACAAACTAAAGGCAAAAAGACTCAAACCAGCAAGCAAAAGCCTGGCAAAGTATCATAACTGAGTAAAGACGATCTTTTACCAGGTTTAGTCCTAACAGAGGATTCTCAGCAGAGTATTAAAATAGTTATGTTAATTTGACCAATAGAAACTGAATGAGCAGGGATTCTACATGTTAAAGAAGCGTAAAATCCTTCACCCTTTATGGATGTGAATAACACCTTAATAAATCTGAGAATCTCAATTTAAAGGCCAAATTTATGATGTAATTGGAAATTGAATATTCTTTCGACACTTGTCAAGACATTTCTAAATCTAACTGCATTATCATTCATTAAAGATTTTCTAATTGTACAATTCGTTTTTTAAATTTTTTGTCTCCTCACGTAGTTTTTCTTTCTTTTTTGCAGACACCTCACTGACTTCTCTCTCCCTCTTGGGGAACCACATGTTTCCTGATGAATTGTCAAGAAATCATTGTGCTGATGTTAGCAGAGAAGTTCCCTCAGAAGAGCTCAGTGTGGTTGCAGAGTCCTCTCCTAACTCAGCGATGAAATTAAAGACTGAAGAGACGCAAATCTCAGCATGTCAGTACAGTGTGTCCACCCAGCCGGCTGACAGAGGGCTGGAGGATGCTGCCGTTGACAATGACCAGAACGACTCGGGAGAGTTTGTTGTTACAATGCTGGCCAAGGCCAAGCTGGAGGAACAAGGTATAGGTGTAAAAGGTAGATCATCTCCTTTGTTGGAGGCAGGAGTCCAAGAATCTCCCGCAGTGATGTCCCATCGCGATGAGGATGTCACAACGGACAGCTGGCGTCAGCACCGGAAGCATGTTTTTGTGCTCAGTGAAGCCGGTAAACCCATTTATTCCCGTTACGGGAGCGAAGAGGCACTTTCGTCTACAATGGGAGTCATGATGGCACTTGTGTCTTTTGTCCAAAGTGGAGACAATATCATCCGCTCAGTGTATTCAGGTGAGAGCTTTGGGATGGTTGTCGTCACGTTTTACATTTGGTTGTTTTTTTTATGAATTCATTCATACATTATTTGTTTCCCCCCCTTGTTTTTTCTTCCTTCAAATAGAGGAGCACACTGTGGTGTTCCTACAGAAGGGGCCCCTGGTGCTAGTGTGTGTCTCCAGCAGCCGTCAGTCTGAGCAGCAGCTGCGCGGAGAGCTCCTGTATGTTTATTATCAGATCATCAGTATGCTCACTCAGGCCAGCATATCTCGCATCTTTGAACACAAGAAGAATTATGACCTAAGAAGACTCCTAGCAGGCTCGGAGAAGATCCTGGATGGTCTTCTTAACTTGGTGGATTCCGACCCAAGCTTTCTGCTTGCAGCAGTGCATTGTCTGCCTCTGGCTTCCACACTCAGGGACTCTCTCAGCCAGATCCTGCAAAAAGCTATCACACCCAATCTGGTTTTCTCAATCCTCATTGCCAAGAACCAGTTGCTAACCATTGTCCAGGAGAAGACCGTGATCGAGGACGCAAGGCTGGAACCAGCTGACGTTCACCTTCTGCTCAACCTCATTGGAGCTTCGTCAGCTTTTCAGGCTGGAGAGATCTGGACTCCTATCTGCCTCCCCCTCTTTAATCCTGACTGTTACTTTTATGCTTACATTTCTTACCTGGACCCCCCAGAGTGCACGGTTTGTTTGCTGTTGCTCTCAACAGACAAGGAGGCTTTCTACGCTGTAGCTGAGTGCAAGAGGAAGATAGAGGAGGCCATGCTGGCACAGAACTCCCTGAGCCTCATTGCCAAAGCCCAGTCATACAGCGTGAGTCAGGTTGGCGTCTCAGACCTCAGGCACTTCATGTACAAGCCCTTTGATGTGCCAGACAACTACCGCCAGCTCACCCAGTTCACCAGGTCGGTGTTTTGTTTGTCATCTCTAATGCAACCACAGAGGCAGCACGGCCTTAACATAATGCTTTTGAGAGAACAACGCACATACTTTGTTTAAGTTAATAAAAATACAGTTACGCGTAGTGTCCTGATTTATTTTGGTTACTTCAGGAAAAGTTTCTTAAACAGGGCTATCAGTCAAGATAACAGGGAAAAGCACTGAAAATAAAACCAATGAAGTAACTCCAACATTTAAAAATCATTCAGTTTTTTGTTGCCACAGTAGTATTATTTCAAGTAAGATGTCCCTCTTACATAACATCAAAGCTGTCTCCCCTCCTGTAAACCTTTTCCTCCTTAATGGAACCTTTTAGTAATTCATAAACGTATCATTTTAGACCTTGTGTGTTTGTGTATCTGAGTTTTTGATCTTTATATTTGTGTGTAACTTGCCTGTAGCCCAGAGATGGAGGCTCCCTACAACAGTGAAGAGGAGAAAATGCGACTCCTGGATCTTTATCGGTACATGCACAGCCGCATCCACAGCACCTCCCGGCCCCTCAAGCTCATCTACCACGTTGCTGAGAGGGAAACACTGCTTGCCTGGGTACGTAACTTTGGGTTGGCAGTCTCACCGACACCATGAATGACATGCGGAAACACATGATGTCGCTCTCACATCTAGAGCTGCTAGGGCAGTAGGCCATTCGCGATTAATGTCATTTTACATTCACATGAGTGTCAAGGTAAAAAAGGCCTGTGCATGATTTGTTTGAGCTTTTATTTTTCTAGTGTAAGATGATCAAAAAACATCCATTTTATTATGTAAAAACAAACAATTTTTTTGTAGCATGTATTTAAATTATTTAATTGTGAAGAAATTATTTTTGTACAAACTGACCAATAGTGACACGAGGTGACTTTTGTGAGATACCTTATGTTTAAATATTCCTTAGCAAATTCACTACTGACCAGTATGATTTTTATTGGCATCACTATTCTCATTGGATTTCTGAGCCCTCCGTTTGGTAGACTTCCACGGAATGTGTTGGCTTCCTGGCACAGACTGCCATGTAACAACTGTCCACACGTTTGATTCAGGTTTACAGTATTGCAAAAGTTTAATTTGACTCTAGTTAATCCATTTCACAACCCGTTTCACCCAGCTCCGTCACGGTTTCAGCTCTGTAACAGACGGTTGCACTGAAGAATCTTGTGATCGTCTCTCTCAACCATTCTGTCCCATAGGTGACAGTTGATGGGGTTACTTTTGAAACATTTTGTTGAATGAGTCTTTTGGCTACAGCTTAAAACTTCTTATAATGGTGCCACAGCAGACATGTGACTTAAGGGAGTTTAAGGTGACTGTTCGGGTCTTTGGATCATGACCGTTAAACCTAATTTGCGTACAGTGGACTGGCATAGTGATCTTGGAATCTGCAGCTGTCTAAAAATGATTTCAAGAGACTTCCTTTGATTTGATGTTTTCAAACCTACATTGTATGCATTTGAGTCATTTAGGTCTGGTTTCCCATTGCACATACTCGGTACTACTGTATGTGACGGCACTGCCATCCTGTCATCTCTGATGTAATCTGTTACTTTAAACTTGACCACCAGGTGCTGGTAAAATGTCCAGCTTTGAGGCAGAAATATATTTAAATCCTGGTTTTTAAAAAAAATGGTTTTGATCTCCATAGCTAGATCTCACATCCATGACCAAACCATCAGTTTGTCGCAGTACAGTTTGACTGTTGTCTCTGGACTGTGATCCAGTGTGGATTTCACACCGTTAATGGGTATGGAAGTGGGTTTATTTTTAGTCGTGAAATCCCAAGTCTCTCTCAAATTATTATTGTCCAGTCCATCGAGAAGTTGAGGAAACGGAGGATCTGCCAGCTATAGTCAATCATGAGCACTTCTTGGGAGTTAGTTAAAAAGTCTAAGCAAATTAAGATATTTTGGAGCTTTTATCATAAACCCCACTAACTGTTAATCTGAATGTATTTTTTTTAGTTACCTATAGGTTTATTTTATATATACAAATATACTTAAACTTTTGGATTGCAATTTGTTTGTTTTTTCACATAGAAAACTTTTTTAAATTTGTTTAGTTACTATGCCTCAGTTGAACGAAATAATTACAAGTAAAATAAAATATTTGAAAACAGCTTTAGCTCCATGATACATGTAACTGTCCATATTGTAACAGTGAAGTTCATAGATGATGGATTTCATTGTACAGGGGCAGGGTGGCTGTTTCCTGTCACTACAATGACCTCAGATAGTCATCTCCTGCTGAATGTCCAGTAAATACATGTGATCAATATCGATCTTATGTAATTTGCAGAAACATGCAAGAAATGGATTTCCCAGGAAGTAGAAGCTTTCCTGTAATGTGAACTGTGACATATTCTTGTTATAACCTTCAATCTCTGCTTTCCTCTCCATTAGGTGACAAGTAAGTTTGAGCTGTACACCTGCTTTAGCCCTCTGGTGACAAAGGCCTGTGCTATTACTGCTATCACTAAGCTTCTAAGGTGGATTAAAAAGGAGGAGGACCGTCTCTTCATCAGATATCCCCCAAAGTATTCAACCACTCCAAATCCCAGCAAGAGCTCTAAAGGCAGCAAGTCTGACCAGCAGGACTCCACAGATAATGGCTTATCTCTCCTATAGGGCTCTTGTTGGCACTGCTATAATGGCTCTGCCTCACTCACCAATAATTATTACACTGGTTCCAAGACGTTTTTGAATGCTCCTATGACACTTATTGGACTTGACAAACACTGACTACTAGAATTGAACACTACAGTGTACATTATTTAAAAAGGACTGGTCTCTCTGAAACAAGTATTCTTTTACCTGAAGGAGACAACTTAATATTGTATCACTGCTTACGTAGAAAAACAGTCAGGGCGAAGCTGCATTGGTACATTTTAAACTGTGGTAGAACAAAATTGCAATGATATTTAAATGTTTTTATATAGTTTTATTACAGAAAAAAAAAGAGAATTTTGTTTCCTCGTGGACAATGAATGTATCACATAGATGACAGTTCATTCAAATGCTATAACTTTTCATTGTCTGTGTCTTATGTGAGTTAATATGAGAACAATTAATTTAAACTACCTTATCATAGATTAGGTCAGAGTTTTTTTTGTTGGCTTTTTTTTTTTTTAGCACATTAAGGCATCTCAGTGTTACACAACAAGTAAGAAAAAAAAATACTGCTTTGCATTTGGGATCAGCATAAACTGGAATTACAACTGGAAATGACAGAAGGAGGATGGTCATTGCTCATCCCTGCGAAGGAATTTGAAAACATGGAGTTTCATTTACTGCTGATATTTCTAAACAAAGGACATGGCTACAGGTTTTATTTAATGTTACATTTTCTGCAGAAAACAACTAAGAAATCCCATCATTAGTCACCGATTGTGATCATCACTGTTACGTGTTTTCATTGACAGGATCCACACTTTATCTGCCTCTTGACAATATTTTAAACTAAGAAAATGGCACAGAGCTCATACATGTGTGTTTCTACTGGTCATCTGACTTGATGGAGTTAAGATGATTTGCCTTTTTGAATCACGGTTTTCTAAATAAGCTCTAGAAACGGTAGCCACATCCTCGTCTTCTAAAAAATTACTTGTCTTTTCAAGTCTTAACAGTATGTCTGTAATATGAACAAATAAATTCCTGGTTGCAGAAATCTGTTGTCCTTATTGATATAATGAATACTTAGTTCAGAAGTGAGTGTAATTTGATTGGCATTTTATTTTGAAGTTGAATTCTTTGTTTGCTAAACAGTTTTTGCACTATTTAAAATAAGAGTTTTGATTGACTTCCACTAAACTGCCCATGATTTAGTAGATGCAGAGAGCAGACCTGAAAAGCAGGCATACATATTTACTTATTTCTTCAGTGCCAGTTATTGAAGGAATTCCTGAGAGACTAATGGCAAAAAGTGGACATTAAAATCACATCTGCAAAGATTAAAACGCTTCCTGGATCTTGTGTTGACAAATACATGCACTATGATTTATAATTTCAGTGCTGGAAAATTAAAAATATGACCTCAACACATGAACACCTTAACAGCAAAATAAAGTTGCAAAGGATAAAAAGATACATTTTTTTGTCCATGTTTAGAGAAAAATTAAACTAGTTTTATTGATATTAGCCTTTATAGATAAAATTTTTACCATTACATTTTATTGATTTTTGTATCTATGAAATAAGTGAAACTAAAGAAATGTGTCAAAAAAAACACCACATGCAGTTGTTTCAAACAGCATTTTATTCTTGTGTGAGAAAATATCGTCTCAGGCAGACTGTAGATCTTGCAGAACAATTTAAACGACAAGATCAAAAATCTCCTGTGCCACCAAGAAAAAACAGACAAAAAAAAAAACCCAAAACAACAAAAGGTCGTAGGCGAGGGCAGACACGGCTGCCTACAGAGTTAAGGTCTTGTGCCTCACTTCTACAGAAAACGTTCCATCGACGCGTCGGTGAATGCCATCACTATTACAAAGAGTACTTTGCATCATACATAAACCTTTTCAATATTTTATTTTTTAAATAACACTCTTGACTGCCACAAATTATAAATTAAAATCTATATTTGATTTTTGCATTCCTTAAATTACTTCATGTAAGTGAATATAAACATACATTTACATATTTACAAAACTATACACATGCACTTTTACTACACTGAGGTTGTATACATATCTGTATAGGCTGTACAGAAACACACCACGTTTGACCACACTGGGCTCCAGGACTCACCTATTCTACAAGCTTTTTTTATTCTATTTTATTTCATCTTTATGTTACTGGACTGTTTGTGCTTCTCAAATCTTTAAGCCAGATTTGTGAACAAAGGCAAGTTCTTCAGTGAGTTCATTTCATTGCAGAAGACTTAAATCTGCAGTGGCTTCATATCTTAAATGAACATGTAGCTACACCGGCTACTCCAATGTGCTGTTTTCATAATACAGTTTTACCGTATGGAAAAATAAACATGGCAAAATCCTCAAAAAGGCTCACCAACTGCACATCATAGCTGGACATCAGTGTAATGTATTATTTTAACTGTAAGAACACACCTAAAGCACGCTCTTCGAGTGTAACACGTGTCACTCCTCAGAACACACATGCTTTAAATTTTATAATCCTAGTATCAATGGATGAAAGAGGACAGAAGCTTATCTACTGGGTTTTAAGTGGCTTATAAATATAGGGGACCTGAGGGAACAGTTTGGTTATTTTTGGCATTTTCTTTAAATAATAAATAGAATTACAGATAATTTAATAAATGCAGAGCATGTGGAGTTTCATAAGGAAATTTTCAGTTGGAAAAACTTTACATTTCAGAGCCTCTATACTCTAGTCCAGATATGATGCGAGTGTTAAAGTGGGACTTTCACACTTCATAAACACCATTTCAGTGGCAAATACAATCAAAATATCTCAACTCTTACTTTGGCCTACAATAAAACTTCATAAGAATACAGTGGTTGTGTAAAACCCTTTAAAAAAATACACAAATGAATGAAGAAAGTAATATATGAAAAAGTTTATAAGCACCACCACCCCCCCCCTCAAAACTTTAAAAATCAGCATAAAAATCTTATGCGGAAAACATTTGAGAACCATTCATATTTTGGTAATGTTTCTCCACCTCCCCAGAATTTTAAGAGTGTCGAAGAAGCTTCTATACATATAATCAGACAGCTTTGTTTCAAATAATATCTTAAAAATACAATTCAAATAAAGTTGGAGGGGGTGAAGTTAAGATTTCCTCTCACGTGGTTTAAATGCATCATGGCCCGGTCGTATGCAGTGTGTACAGACTTGCGAACGCTGGGTTTCTTTCCTTCCATTAGGCGCAGTTTGTCTACAGTGTCATCCATACCTAACGGCAATAGTTTGTTGCGAGGAAGCCATTGCCTAACAAAGAAAAAAAAACAAAAAACAAAAAAAAACAGACTCAGACAGTGCCCACTTGATTTCAAATTCAACATCAGGTTCTCCCACCTGTCAGAATCTTACCAGGTTCTTTTGGTGTCAAAGAAGAGCACCAAGAAGAGCTTTTCACCTTCCTCTGTTTTCCTCCATTCACCCAGTTTGAGCACCTCCACAGGAGGCACTGGGATAGGGATGCCATTGTGGAGGAGTCCTTCCTGAGGCATGTCTGGATCAACAATCTGTAACAATGCATATTTATTTCATCCTCCTGTATTCAACAAGGCATGTTTTTTTTTTTATTATCATAAACTGTGAAATAAAGATATAATCTCACCATTGCCGGGTAGGAAGGATATCCTCTACATTTGGCCCATACTAGGTCCAGTGGTGACAGTTTGGTCTCACTATCTAAAGACAGAAGTGTAGACTTTCCTGTGAACAGGATATTCCAATATATTCAATTAATGTATTTATGAGAGCATTTAAGCCCAGCCTGAGTCCTCAGACTGTATTCCTGCATGTTTTTTTTCCTCCTTTTCAGACACTTTAACTGTGCTCACAATTAAAAAGACATAAACATGTCGCTATATTTATATTTCTTTAAGATGCGCACCTGACCCAGAGATGTCTCCGTTCTCATTGCTAGGCACTTGAGCCAAAGCTGGTTTACCTCTACTACGTTTGGGTGGAGAGACACTACAAATGAGAGGAGAGAGAAGCAGCAGAAGTGGGTCATTTTTCAGTCAAAGTTCAGTTTATGGCAAGAAGAAAGATATAATTTGCTACTATGAAAATTACAACTGGCCTCAAGCAAGATTATGTTAACATTTCTCTCTCATATTCTACTCATTTTTGAGTCTTGCTCATAAAAATTTTCAAACGGGAGTCACAAAAATCCCACAACTGCACAAACGTGTCAAAAGTTACTGTTTAAAGTTGAGAAAAGCCTGTTCAGGAGAGGGTTTGTGAGGTTTACCTCTAATCTGTTAATAAGCTGTATGTGGAGAAGTTTCATTCAGAAAATCTTAATAGAGAGAAACTATTTCATATTTGGTGCATTAAAACGTAGCCAAGTTCAGCCTTATATGATTGTATTGTCCACACAAAACAACTCGATTTCCTTTTGAAAGGAAGCTTTTATAAACGTATGGATTCCCACGACAAGACTGATGGGAGAGGGAGACAGGGGGTCAACACCCGGACAGCTGCTTCACAATTCTTAAAGCCAACTCATCCGTCTGGTCTTTATCAGTTACAGCTGTCATACGAGTATCATGCCGACTTGTACTTGTACTTGTTGTAAGAGCTGGCAGTTTCTCACATGAAATTCAACCAAATTCAGCTCACCGGGTCCAAGGAGACTGTACTTTCTTCGCCAGGCTTGCCGCGATGCATTTTTTGTTTTTTCCTCTCTCGAAAGAGCATTTTTGTTTTGTTTTTACTGGTTATAGCTGCAGTGTGTTGGTAAACCTCATGAACCATGTCTTCAAAGTATTCAAATGTGACAGTTGATCAAACACCCGTTTGCCTAAGACTTTGAAGCAAACCTTAATGTGCCGTGCTTCTTTTGATTTCTAGGTAATATTAACATTTATTCAGTAGACATCAATTCTTAGTCAAACAGTTGTGAAAAGAAGACCAGAATCTGCACATTTCTCTTGTGAGTGGACTTCTAAATACTTGAACAATATAAATTCTCTTCAAAAGCTGCATTATAAGCTGTAGCTGTAGTTTGTTCATGAAGCTTTGTGCATTTGTGACTCCACACTCACGTGAGGTTTGGGTCATCATCATCAACTTCCTCCTGGTCTGCAGAGGAGTGTTTTCCGTTTGTCAGGCCTAGGAAAGCCACAGAGTAAATCATGACAAATGTGACCTCACTAGAAAGTCAAATGTTGGTGATCTACACTGCCTTACCTTCTTCTGTGGGTAGGGGAGGTTTGTCAGTGTCACCGTCTGAGCTTGGGCCTCTGGACCTCAGGTGGTGTGAGGAAGGAGAGGCCGGGGTGGCGTTTGGAAAAGTAGGTACGGTGGTGATGTTGTTCCCACTGGGTGAACGTGGGCTGGCGGGAGTGCTATCCAACCCGTTGGCTTTCCCCTCAGAGCTTCTCCCGTTATGTTGTGGCGGGGGCTTATTTTTTGTCATCCGCGCCCCATTTTTAGCTTTCTTGAACAGGACAGAAGTGCGACGACCAACTCCAACTAGAGGCAGAGGTGGGGGTTTCCCCAGAGGTGTAACTTCGTGCACAGCTTCTGATTGTGAAGATGGTGTCTCTCCTACTTCGGCCTCATCTTCACCTTGGCTTTTGCTTCCACTGCGGGATGACCTCTGACGCTTGTAGGAACGCCCAGGAGACCGTCGCCCCCCTGTCACGATCCCCAAGATGGGGGGCTCCAGAGGAGCATCACCTGGCAGGGGTGATGATACTGGGCAGGTAAGCTCTAGCACCGGTGGAGAGTCATCTGGATCAATAATACATTTACAGTACAGTTTATATCATTGATAAATAAGTGTCTCTGGCATTATTGTTTGTTATGGGAAAAACTGAATTAAATAGAAATCAGAGTTAAAAAAACAAAACAAAAAACAAACAAAAAAAAAAAAAAACTACCTGTCCCAGAGTTTGACGATGCAGTCACAGGCCCACTATCTTTTGCCTTTCCCTTTTTCTTTTCCTTCTCCTCCTCTTCTTCATTCACCTTCTCGCCCTCCTCTTTTTTTCCTTCATGCTCCCCGTCATTCCCATTCACAGACTGAGAATTTTGCTGCTGGTGATTCATCTTCTGTCTCAGAGCGTTGATTTCTCTGCGGAGCAGCCTAATGCGTTTGGTGCGCCCACCACTGGTGCGCATTGATGTGACCATGTCCAGTTTGTCCAGTAAGGCCTTGAGCTGCTCATCTGTCGTTAGGTGCAGCCTGTTCTCTGGATCTAATAGAGAATCGACTGAGAAGAGCCAGGACAAAAAAAGATGAGGCATATGGATCATGACCAGACAAAAACACTGAGCTCCACACTTTCAACTCACCGTCATCCCATGTGCAGTGGTAGAAGCCATGTTTGTTTGGAGCCTCTGGCAGATGCATGCCAGAGCCGGGGTCCAGGCCAATGCTCTGATACTGTCTGTGGGCATGTCGGAGAATGGCTCCCCCCACCTCCCGCAGTTGTAAGGCTGCTTTGTGGAACATTGTATCCTTGGAGTTATACTTGAGGCAGTTAGAGATCATGAGGTTGAAGTCCTTCTCTAGGTCTGCAACAGAGCAGTAGGCGTGTTCCTCCAATTTGGAGCGCATGGTGGAGAAGTCCATGGGTTGGGATATAAACTCCAGGTAATCTGGGACCTCAATTAATCAGAAAAATAAGAATGTCATCTGAGTCATTGTTTAGTCACTGCAACAATGTTGGTTAACGGTGCATGTATTTTACAAAGCTTGCTTCTTAAGAGCACCAACCTCTGACAGATTGACAGGCTGAGAGAAGATTTTGGCTGCGTCTTTCTCTTGTAGTTGGTCCAAAGTGAATCGGAGAAGCACCAATGCAGGAGTCAACTTTAATTCAAGGGCGGCCTGCTGGATTTTCATCTGGTTTTCATGAAGTAAAGACAGGTGAGGACAGAGGAAAAACATCAGTCTAGAGTTTTTTTTTTGTTTTTTTTATTTAATGATGTCAAATCTTTACAGTCTATTTAATTTTACTGATTACTTGCTCAGTTAAATCCTTAACTCTTTAAAAGGGCAAGTGACCATATTTGGTTACTTCACTAGAACTACAGCCTTTACAAATAAAAGTTACAATATTCATAGAGGTCCCTTAATATTCTCAAATTAACCCTCTAGATCTGACTTTGTTAAAATTTCATGTATTTTATTGACTGTCCTATAAAAAGGGTTCAAATAGATTTCAGAGCCAAAAATCACAGACCTTTTTGTAAGATATTCAACAAATGTTCACAAGCTTAATTTGGGGAACTTCGGCATTAAGTACTTTACAACTGAATAAATAAATAAATAAATAAATATATATATATATATATATATATATATAGCAGTTAAGAGTCCATCTCATGTCTCAGACGTCTCTGACATACCTCTTCTTTCTTCAGCCTCTCTCTTTTGCGGATTAGTTCCACCAAAAGCCGAGCTCTTTCAAGGTCTTGCCTCAACTTTTGCCAGTATCGTAGTTCTTCTCTTGCAGCACTTAGCTTCTCATCTGGCTCATGCTGAAAAACAAAGTAAAGGCACAAAGATACCAGATTCAGTTGTAAAATACATGACCAATATTTCCTGAGACGTTTAAGCGACCTTTGAGCTCGGTGTCTGGTTCTTGGGTGTTGTTACATCTCTGGGGCGTAGGCTCTGAGTTAATAAAACATTTATTCAATCACTGTCACAATCTTCCAACAACAAACAATAATAACTGTCGAGTCACCCATATAAAACCTGTAGTAACAAATCCAAAGTTTTTGAACAAGTGAGTCAACAAATAATAATCCAATAATCTCATTTTTTTTAACAACTAATACAAATGTACACAAAATAAAATACATACGACATGCAAACATACGACTTAATTACCCATCATCCCCTGAAACAGTGTGAGCTCTACAGCAAGAACTATGGAGGAATATGTGACAGCTTGCCATTTATCTCAGTTAGCAATTGCACAGTAGAATATCTTCACTTATTTAATGTTTTCATTTGATACACAAGAATCAAAATGAAGGAGTGAAGTAGTTTGATTTCACTCAGATTTTCATTCTTCATTATGCCAACTCAGCAGGTACTATGGAGCTGGATAACAACTTCTGTGTATTGAATACTGCAGCTGGTACATGTGCTCACCTGCTCTGCAGTCTTGTGAGCCTGCAGATGAGAATGAAGCCGACGTATTAAAGGCATGCCATTTCTTGACTGTCGTTTCAGTAACCAGTAGTTATGAAGCCGCTGCATGAACTGATTCTTCCTCTGGACTTCAACTCCTGTGCAGATCTTGTTTAACCTGGAGTCAAGAATCAAACAACCCTAATTCAAAACCAGCAAGGAAATATTAGCAACACTACATGTTGGCTTAAAGACAAAATCATTTAAGATATCAATGAATGCGTTTAAAAAAATGATGCACTGGAATTAAAATGAGAAGTAATAAAGAGCATTTGAGGCAGCAAACGAGAATAAACAAAGTATGGCTGGTAAGCAAATTTGACAGTATGCAAATGTCGCACCTGTGAGAAGGGATCTGAGGCACAAGAAGGACGGGAATATTTGAACGGCGTGACGACCCAGACCCCTTTGTATTCTTCTTTTTCTGGCCTTTGGCTGCTTTTTTGTTTGGTGATGAGGGGGGGCTTTGAGTATATGATCGCTGACCCCGATTACCCCTCCCCCCCACCAGTCTGCCTTCCACCGACTCATCTCCAGACCCATCTCGCCGAGAACCAACAGGTGAGTGATGCTCACAGAAAGCGGTCTTCTTCACAGAAAAGGTAGTGCCATTAACACCTGTCTCCCTGACAGGATCAATCTTCATAAACAAACCAGCCTTCTGGGCACAGGTGACGTGAAAAGCTCTGTAACAGTTCGCTTTGTGGCACTGAATGGATGCACCCCTGCCCTTCTGCTTACACAGGTAGCAAGTGAGCTTCCAGCGAGCGGGAGGGATGTTCTTGACCCCTTCAACAGGCTCCAAGAAGACCGTGTTAGCAAAGCACACTTCTGGGATCCATATGGCACAGACAACATGGGCCCAACGTCCATCACTCGTCTGTTTAAAGGCACCACCTCGGTTGGGACAGAGCACACAGTCAACGGGGCGGGAAGGGGACTGCAGGCAGCAGCGGCACAGCCACTGGCCTTCAGGTACGTAGGGGACACCGTAGCACTCCTGGTGGACGGCCAAGTTGCAGATGTCACAGAACAGGATGACATTACTGTTAAGACATTCATCATCCAAGCAAACGCAACAGAAGGCATCCTCGTCAACAGCACTCTGGGACAGAGCCTGGCTGCGGGACTCCAAGATGGACTCCCTTTCCAGGCGGTCGATCAGAAGTTCAAAAGTGTCGGGGGAGACGGAGGCATGGCCATCAGACACTCTCTTTTGGTTTACCATCTCTAACCAGGCCAGGTCCTCCTCGTCCATGTCGTATTCAGCCACATTGTCCTGATCCTCCCCAGACTTTTCTATGTAACGGTAGTATGCTGCTGGGAGAGGAGGCGCCTCTGGAGGGGAAACTGAACTCAGCACATGGAAAGTGGGCTCAGGAAGAGGGCTTTGGTGAGATGGGTGCTGGAAGGAATAATTAGATCCTGTGTGCTGATGCAAGCCAGACCGCTGGTTCTGGTGAGATGTATTCTTACTGCTCCTCCTGCTTTTACTGTTAGAGGGTTTTCTCCATGATCTGCTTTTACTCTGTGTTTGCTCGCTGTTCTCCTTGTTGCTGTTGCACTCAGCAATGTCCTGAGCCATCATCTCATCCTCTGTAATGACTGGCAGAGGATCTGTGATGTTAATCCGGTGGAGCCTTCCATCTAGGTCCACTTCCACAATTTTCTGGGCCTGAGCATATGTCAAAGTCTCCCTGGATGGAGAGAGGTGCAATCTGTATGGTGAGGGCGGCCGCAGCTGACCAGATGATCCCCTGCCCCGCCCCCTTCCTCTTCCTCTTCCTCGACCCCTTCCCATGTTGAATCCTTTAACAGCCTTCTCGCATTCCCACCTCCTCACCTTCTGCATGGGACTTTAAACCAGTTCCCTAAAAGAAAGACAAAAGGAAAAAAATGTTTAATGTATTGATTAATTTCATGCTTAAGCACATTTTTTTTACTTAGTGAAAAATCTGTAAAGTTTCTAAATATCAATACTGTAAAGTGAATGGAAAATCATAACGTCCTGAGGCCCGAACGCTTGTTTGATATGCATTTTTATGTCTCGTCGCTTTGGGCCTCCACTAAGTCCAAAAATGTGGACACCAGGTCTTAGGAGGTTTGGATGATAACTACAAGGCCTGCAGCTGTAATCAATGATACTGAACAATACTGTTATTACTGAGCTGATTTTCTGATGATTGTTATTAGCAAGTACAGGCTGGTGTGGAGCTCTGTAGCCCCTGTTTGAATAAGAATCAGTAAGTTAATAAACACATCTATTTTTGCACAAATATAGTACGTGAGAATAGCTTTTGTGCTACGTACCAAATAATATGCAGGGATAGTGAATATGCCTAAAAAAAAAAAAAAAAAGAATACCTATTTATGATGCCCGAAGTGTTTAAATGTACTCTAATGTAACAAATGAGTCAAATGGTAAATGCATTAAAAAAAAAAAAAAGCACATTCAATCTTTTTACAATAATTTGTTTGCAACCTTGTTTAACCACCTGCAAGGTTGCATGGCTGGGCTGGGTATCACCAGTAGAAATAATGTAATTCTTGTATTTAATTAGAGTTAATTAACTTCGCATACAAATGTTGAATATCACAGGCGCTCTGGGTTAAAGCTTCGAAAATCCCCAGAATAAGGCACATATTACAACATTTTCCTGATAAAAATGCCACTGGAGGAAAAAAAAGAAGCTAAAACCGTTTTATGAGCTTAGATTAGAGCCTATGTTGGACACACACTATGTTAGAGATTATGTCTCATTTATGAATAGATCATCTAATAATCTTGCACCTGAAAAATGTTGACAAACAAGCTGATTTTCCATTCTGCAAGCGTGCCTATGAAGTCTTTAACTCTGACACCTAATAATTACCATGCAAAAAGAGGTCATCTGTGGTGCTGCGCTCTGTAGTTGCACAGCATGTCATCTCAAGCACTCTTGGTGCACAAAAACACAACTACAGTAACCTGCCCTGCATGCATGCATGCATGCGCGCGTCTCAGCAGTCTCCCGATTGGCTCGAGACGAAGTCTGTAACGCGGCTGCATGTCCCTCGGACCAATCAAAGGCCGGCGCCGTGTTTTTCCCCCTTGTTGCCGTGCGTGTTAGGTTGCAGAGCGCTAAATACCAGCCCGAGTATCTAACATCTGTCAGCCATTTTAGGCGCACAACAGCAGAGACGACGCTTGCGCTGCAAGTTGATTAGCAGCCCAATTATACATGCAAACGGCAGCCTGAGAGCACACGCTCTCCGTGCAACGGTGCTTGAGCGCACCAGTTAACGGCATGTTGCACAGTAGATCACGACACAACAAGTGTGCGAGGTTCCAGGTATTTCTTTGTGCTCCGAGAGCCTGCAAAAAGGCTGTCTCTCGCCGATGTGATAAACGTTACTCGGTCGGACAGGACACACGGATGTCGTGTGGCAATACGGCGGCGTTCGTCGGCAACGCCGAAAACACTGATAGCAACACAGCGGCTTACCTTTAACTCGGTCGTCCTCTTGCGCTGCGAGTGCAACGGAGAGACTGCGGCGGGGGTTTAATGTCAGCTAGTGACGGTCTCCGACCGAGGCGGACATGCTAGCCGTTAGCTTAGCTGGCCGGTGATTTCAGGAGCGACGGCGTCATCTTCGGCGCTTCACCTATCCGCCGTGGCTGCGGTGTAACAAGCCAAGTCGACCCGGTTTCATTGGTATGTGTCAAACCTTTGAAGTGAGGCCGGTGGGCAACTTGGGGATGGCTAAATCCAGAAGATATCAAATTAATGTACCTTGGTTAAGGCTAAATATTCAGTGAAGATGGCTTGAAAAATACGCCCCTTCGGAAAAAAAAACACCTTAACCAATCACAGGTTGGCGCTTTACCTCGCGTGCGACGCGCACCGCTTTGTGATTGGTCGAGAAAATAAAGCGACTTCAACACACTCGTTCTGGAGCGCAACATATGAAGAAGCGATGAGAAAAGCAACGAGACCTGTATCGCGCGCCTCTTCTCTTTCTTACCATAAACTATATATTGCGTTTTTACAGTTTTTAACTGAAACATATGTATTTCACTTTAATGTGCGTGTGTATTGTGTGTGTATATATGTATGTATGTGTGTGTGTGTGTGTGTGTGTGTGTGTGTATATATATATATATATATATATATATATGTGTGTGTGTGTGTATATATATATATATATGTGTGTGTGTGTGTGTATATATATATGTGTGTGTGTGTGTGTGTGTGTGTGTATATACATATATGTGTGTGTGTGTGTGTGTGTGTATATATATGTGTGTGTGTGTGTGTGTATATATATGTGTATGTGTGTGTGTGTATAGATATATGTGTATGTGTGTGTGTGTATAGATATATGTATATGTGTGTGTGTTTCAGTCAAGATTAAACCAACGATGATAATAATTATGATGATTTTGTTTTTTGACTGGCAATGACTGATGTCTTTTAGATGTTGGGCAATACAACTGCTTTTTAATGTTTTACGCGTAAGTGCAGATGAATGACAATAATAAATGTATTCAAAATAAAAGTATTTTAATTCAGGTTTATGTGAACAGTCATATCTTTATGTTCAGTTATCTATACCTGCTTACTCCTATTCAGGATCACAGGGATCCGTTGGAGCCTATGCCAGCTTTCTTCAGATGAAAGACTTTGGTTGCACCCTGTACAGGTTGCCAGTCCATCACAGTGCCACAAATAAATAACCACACTCGCTTCTAGGGGCAATTTAGAAACAACACTTAACCAGACATAAATGTTTTTGGCTGAGAGAGGAAGTCAGAGATCCTGGAGGAAACCCACACAAGTACCAGGAAAACACATAAGGTGATGTATAACCATCGAGGGATGTCACACCTTTTACTTGTGTAGGTCTTGTGGACCAAGGTGCTTTTGTGCCATTTGATTCTTTAGCATAATTCACTCATCCAGAAAGACAAAAATTATTATTCAGTTAATTTTTGTTTTCCAAACTTTTAGTAAACACACACACACACACACACACAATGAACAAAACCCAAACCACAAACATTCAGTGTGCATTTTTGTCTTCTGTTCTAACTGGCAAACAAATTCACTGCTGTGACTGTGGCGACTGTGATATTTCCCAACACAAATACATGATAGTCTCCAGTATTGGTCTTTAAATAAACAGTTTGACAAAATAATTTCAAGTTTAACACACGTGTGTGTGTGTGTGTGTGTATATCCATCCATCCATTATCTATACCCGCTTTATCCGTTTCCGGGTCACGGGGGTCTGTCGGAGCCTATCCCGACGCATATCAGGCGAAAGGCAGGGGTACACCCTGGACAGGTCGCCAGTCTATCCAGGGCCACATACAAACAACCAATCACACTCACATTCACACCTAGGGAGAATTTAGAAAGATCAATTAATCTACACTGCATGTTTTTGGACTGTGGGAGGAAGCCGGAGTACCCGGAGGAAACCCACGCAAGCACGGGGAGAACATGCAAACTCCACACAGAAAGACCCACCGGGGCGGGAAATGAAGCAACAGTGCTAACCACTAAGCCACCGTGCTGCCGTGTGTGCGTGCGTGCGTGCGTGTGTGTGGGTGGGTGTGTGTGTATATATATTTATATATATTTGGCCCAACTGTGATTAGCCTGCTTTTAACACCTGTTACAACAAATGTTGTGTGGCCCAAGGTCCAAAGAAAATGCAGATATGGTCCATGTCTAGTTAATAAATGGCTGAGTTGATGCTACTAAGTTCTAACTAAAACAGCAGTTTTTGTCACATTCAATTCAGTCACTTAAAGAATAGTAGCTGTACCTGTGTAACCAGGAAACATATCAAGTAGAGGTAGCCTGCCCCCCAAACCATAAAAAAATATTTCTCCAGCCAGTCACTAACAGAGTTGAGGGTTTGTTCTAGAGATGGGACGTGTTTTCTTGAGGAGTAGAAAGATGACAGAATCGTTTCATAATGAAATGTAATGTGACTCATAGGATCAGTCTTTGTCAAGTCCGCCTACTGACACGCCACTCCATTAATACTCCAGTTCTTTATGACTCCAGTCGCTGAGTTAACAAAAATGATTCCATTAGAATAATTGCAACTTTGTATGCAACCTGGTGGTTCTTTCAGTTTGACTCTAATATTATGGATTTGAAATGAAAGCCAACAATCATTTTTACAAAATGAATTCAGGAGGAGCGCAAGATAATTACATGCCAGTGATGCGTTATGATAATCTTACCATTTGACCGCCATCGACATAATATCGGTATCCATGGTAACAGGAAATGCAAACAGTAATTGGTAATAATTAACTGACTCGTGTATGGAAACGGACAGAATTACAGCCACTTCTAAGCTTAAATTACTGTACGCCTGTTCGAATGTTAACATCCGCCATTTACACTTGTTACGGTGGCAACTGCAAATATGTAGATTTATTTTAAACTTCAATTAAAATAAATAAGCTTTTGGATACCTATTTCTCCTCTTTCACGATTGTTTCAATGCTTTGAAAATGAAACTAGGACAGACTTTTTTAACAATGAAGTTGTCTTTTTATGTTTTATTTTGTGAAAACAAACATTCCTTTGGTGTTTTTTGATTATTTATTATAGCTTTATTATGGGTTCTAAATATTAAATTAGTCCATTTTTTTGTCTGTTGGTCCGTTAAATCTTTATAAAAAACTGACTGCCATATTTGATGCTTCGACTTGCTTTTTAAGATTTCTCTTTCCATGAGCTTTTTTTGTTTGGTTGAACTTTTTAGCACCTCCAACAGCAGCATGATATCATTAATTCATTTGTTGGTATCTTTCATTTACAAACAAAGTTTATGTAATACAGATACCAAGCAGCTCCTTTCCTGCACTACTGTGCAAGAATAATCACATGCTGCTCAGTTATGTGTTAAATCACTGCAGCCACTAAAGTCACTAGTTACTAAATCATGTTTCTCACTGGAAGCTTAATGTTTGGGTTTCACATTGCTTCTCCCCACCCATCAAAAAACAGTGCAGATATTTTCTCCACCCACAGAAATGTCATTGGCTCTGTCCTGACACATATATCAACGTGAAAAACGTCTGCTCACAACTCACTGGGGTCTGTTTGCAGCTGATCTGCTAATCCAGCAGTCACATCTTGGACTCATTTCAGGTAATAAGGGTTTTATACACACTCTACACTTACTCTCACTATTTAAGCATTTTTCTTGTATTTCATTGCTGTTTGTATTTATATTTTTTATAGTGTAACTGTTATTTTTATTCTCTTGATTCAGTGTTGTTTTAAATGTGTGAATGTAGATATGTTCAAGTCTGTTTCATCCATGATACACCAAGAACCTCTTTTATTTTTTTTTCTTTATTTTTTCCTTTTTTTAAACAAATTGTAGGTTGCCAAGAAAGCAGGGATGCTGTTTGTCTTTTTTCTGTTGTCCTTTGGGGTGTTCGTGGACCTGGGAGTGTGTACTGCAGGTAAGCAAGTTTTCTCAGCTCAGTTTATATCAGTGCAACAGATTAAACTGTGCCTTGTGTTCATTGATTCAAACGAAAGTCTGGCTGACCACATTCAAAAAACTTCTGGAATTATTTTTCATCTGGACAGTGAAATGTTCATGTTTGACCCAGTCAAGGCATTTTTCATTCGAATGGGTGGCAGCTTGCTTTTTGCCTCTGCCAAAGTCCTCGTGTTTTCTCCATAGGACCTGGTTGGGGTTTTTCAGGCTTGACAAGTCATAAATACATGATTTGTCAGCTCGGATGAATATCAAAGTCTAGCACCACATCCTGTCCAACTCTTGAGGAAAAATAGAAAAGGAAGCGAGCCAGCTTGTGCTCCCACAAAAAAAACAACAACATTAAACCAACTCTAAGAATCAAACAAAGAGTCTGTGTTTCAGAGTGGCCAAAATGTGACAGGATCTTGAAGAGCTCATATGCGTGTCATCTTTTGAAAAGGAGGATCTAATGGTTGTCAGGATCACCCTGTGGTGAAGGATCCCCAAGGCCTTGGCCTGAATTGAAGCTTTTGATACTCTTTGACTGCCCTGCCATCACACAGCGGCATGCTATTGATTCTCTTTGAATTACCACGCTGCTTCAAATACATTTGTGGAATACACACTGTTTTCAAGTACAAGTAAAAGTTGACAGATTTTGAGGATACCGGAAACCCCCCCTTGTGATCAAAAAATACATTTAGATACATTTAGAAGGGGCATCAGCCTGAAGAAAACATCTGTGACTGTAAAACAAAGTAATGGTTACCCTCTTGGTGCAGATAAGAATGGTTCCTTACGTTCTCATAAGAGCGTGCACGCAAAATGATTTATCAGATTTTTATTGTTGTCTTTGCTTTGCTGTTTTTGTTACCATTTGATTATTCCTGAAGTGTAAATTAAATGTCTGACATGCTTTGGTTAAATTGCAACAGAGATACAACATAAAGGGTCACTCTTTAACCATAATTTTACAGCTCACGTCATAGCAGCTGGGTTTACGGGGTGGAGTCAGCCACTTAACATCACTGCAACCTGCAAACTTGAATGACTTGCTGAAAGAGAAATTCTCACATCTATATTTCCCCAAAAGTGCAAGATTGTGCTGTGTTGGAGTTTTTCAATTGGTACTGAGATCAAACATCCAAATAAATGCACTTAAACACAATAAAAGAGTTTTTTTTAAGGTTCCAGGAAATAAACTGCTTTCAAAATGAGAAGAGTTCTTTGTAAAAGGAAGTTTATAAGTAAATAAAGAAATCATAAATAATTACCTAAAACATTTCTGTATATAACAGACAAATATTGAACATCACAGGTTATAGTTAAGGTGCTGAACATATACTGCCTTTAAGTATAGTTTTAACATGTAGTCTGTTGCTCGGGAATTTAAAAACAAAGTTGGTAATGAAGTTCATTTACAGCTGGTCCTCTAGCTTTTCAATTGTCTTTTACCACTGTTTCGTTTTTAAGTTTTGGTCTTCTGAAGCCTTAGCAAAAGAACCTTAGTAACGGTTGTTACTGAAGTGTGCTGTTTTTGTAAAAAACGTCAGGAATGACTAAACTTAAAGACATACAGTGACTGACACAGTCCTTTTTTCCATTTAACATCAGTGCAATCAGAGCTGAGAATCACCACAATCAAGGTAATTAATCTCTGACCTTCTGTCTGAATTACACAACAGCTTCTAATCACTGTGAATACAGAATGTGAGATCATGGACATCCAGCTATTAATCTTCTTACACCTTTTCTTCAAGCAAGAGCCATATACCATGTCCAAAGGCAATCAACTGGAAGGCTTTTGCATGGACCTTCTATCTGAGGTAGCCAAGAAAGTGGGCTTCAAGTACAAAGTGCAGCTGGTGAAAGATGCCTCATACGGCAGACAGGATGAGAGCGGAAACTGGAATGGGATGATTGGCGAGGTGGTGAGAAGGGTGAGTGCATGAAAACTCCAGTTTGTGGGGTCAGAGGCTAGCAGACCCCTCAACAGAAGTGAATATTAATATTACACAGACAGAATAATTGTAAGTGAAAGTGAAATCAACATGAATGGAAAACCCTAACACTTCTGGGATTTTCTACACAGTATGTTGTGCATCGGCGCATGTTACGCAATCTAAATATATAAATGGATTCTCCACAGGAGGCAGACCTTGCAATTGCTCCTCTTACGCTCACTGCTGCTCGGGAAAAAGCTGTAGGCATGACCAAACCCTTTATGCAGACAGGAATCAGCATCCTGCTGAGGAAGGACATCTCGGAGGGAGCAGGTTTCTTCGACTTCCTGACTCCCTTTGCATCAGAAACCTGGGTCGGCATACTCGTTGCCTACCTGGGGACTGCTGCATGCATCTTTATTGTTGCCAGGTTGGTAGGTTTTACATACGTGCGCAAATGTATTTATTTATTTCTCGGGTGCCTAATTCCTATAAGTACTATCTCCTTAATAATTCATGTTTCTTTCTATCAAAATGCAGACTCAGCCCTACCGAGTGGAATCATCCTCAGAGTGAGCAAAACAGATTCAGCTTCCTTCACAGTCTGTGGTACACAGCAGGAGCGCTGACTCTACAAGGTAAACAGCAAAAGCAGACACAAGTTCCCAAACTGTAATGAATGGTCCACATTTTATTGACATTTTATCTGACATCACTGCTTTATTTTCAGCCATTGCAATGGTTGAAGTCTCTGGGTAAAGTGCCTTGAGATGACTTGTTGTGGTTTGACGTTATACAAGAAAAATGAATCAAACTGGGTTGAACTGAATTTTGTTCAACTTGAAAATCCAATTTGTAAGTTGCACACTTGGCTCTTTGCTGAATAGGTAGTGGATTTACTGTAATAAATTACTGTTCAGGTACTTAGTAATAAGTGAAGTGCATATATGGAAAATTTTATTACCCTTTGTGAATAAACATTACAACATTCTGTTGTAAAACGCGCAGCACTGTCTCATACTGTAATGCAATATACTATTAGAATACAACATTAACTCAGAAAAAGTTGGGACAATATGGGAAATTCAATTTGCTATTCTGAAATTTCCTTTGAGTTTTATTTCTTTGCAGACACCATAACCCCAAGATATCTTGTTTTGTTTTTTTTTTAGTATGATTTAATTTGCCAGTATGTCATCATTTTTAAATTTTACGCCTGAAACACATTCCTAATAAAAATCAGTATGGGGCAATTTTGTCCAAGCAAGAAAGTAAAAAAACAACAACATTCAAACAGGCGATTGTAAAGATATATATTATTATTATTATTATAAGATATATTATTATACAAAATCAGTTTCCATGAAGGGCTCAGTCATTAAGATACAAAAATGCATGAGAAAATTGAAAATTTTTTAATATGTGATCTAAAGAGGAACAAAATCATGAGAAAATTCAAGGAATCTGGAGACAACAATGCATCAAGGACCATTATTCATTAAGCATCTGGGGTTTAAAGGACAGCATTGGCAGTGCAGGATTATGAAGAAGCAGGCTTTTCTGTCGTCAGTATTTTACTGTTACTTCTCTGTAATTAAGTATTGACAGCGTAATTACTGGCACTTTTTTTTGTGTGTTTCAGGTGCTGATCCTCATCCTAAAGCTCTTCCTGGACGTGTCATCTGCAGCAGCTGGTGGGTATTTTCCATAGTCCTCCTTGCTTGCTACTTCTCCAATCTCACCTCAAGTAAGACCCCGGAGTCCAGTCACCTGGTACTGAAAGGGTTTGAGGACCTGGCCAGTCAGGACTTCATTGAGTATGGCTGCCTGGCTGGCTCGTCCACCCTCGCGTTCTTCAAGGTGAGTGTGTGAGAACAATCTTCATCTGTGTCAGTCAGTGGAAACCGTTCTGCTCTCTCTGATCACTCCATCTGCCATTCAGAATTCAAATGACCCAGTGTACCGCAGAATCTACGAACACATGGAGAGAACCAAGAGTTTTGTGTCATCTGTGGATGAGGGCGTCAAGCGTGCAAAAGAGGGAAACTTTGCCTTTATTGGAGAGTCTGTTTCTCTGGACTTGGCGGTGGCACGCCACTGTGAGCTGGTCAGAGTGCATGAAGTCATTGGCATGAGGGGATACAGTATCGCCGCCCCCCTCGGTGAGGCTGCTCATCATAATCTCCCAATGAAATGTGGCATTTCAGCAAATTTTCAAATGAATGTTATGTTAAAATAATTCATTTCCCAAAGGTTCTCCAATTATAAAGAACCTCAGCGTGGCGATCCTTCAACTGAGCGAGGCAGGTGAGCTGGCTTACCTGCGAAGCAAGTGGTGGGCCAGCAGCTGCATAGCGGACAAAACCAAGTCCTCAGCTGTGCACCCACACAGCCTCAAAGGGATGTTCCTGATCCTCGCTCTCGGCCTGGGCCTGGGGACACTTCTGTCAGTCCTGGAGCTCACCTTCAAGAGTCGAAGAACTGCAGCAGAGCAGAGGGTACGTGCAAGTGCTGGATTGGGTTCGTTGGATTTGGAAAAGACTGAAAGCTGCAGTTGTTTGTCCCTCCCATTAGAGAGCCATGGCGATTACAATTAAAAAAGCAAACCCTGCTTCTTACGAACTTCGATTTACAAAGTACAAAAAGACAGACAGATTTGCGAGTTTGCTCATTTTTATACCAACGTTTTACACTGAAATCATCATTGTAACAAAACTGCTGTTCATCTTCATCATCCCACAGAAGTCTTGCTGCGCCGTGATGACCGAGGAGCTGAGTCTGCGCTTCAAGAACAAGCCAAATAAATCCCAGGAAAATGCAGACAAAGAAAAAGCATAGATTTAAAACAAAAACATTAAAACGTAGGAAGGGTCTGTGTAGTTGGAATGCTAATTATTTTTTGTTCCAATATTTAACAAAAACATATCTTCATAGAGTTTGAACTTTTGAACTCTCCTTTTACTCAATGAAGAAAAAAAAACAACTAAATTTAAAGCTTGAAACCTCACATTTTATTAAAATATATATTTTATTGATTTTTACATATGAACTCTATCATTTCATGTCAAAATCAGAAATTACATTTTATCAAAAAAAAAGAAAAAGATACGTCACCCTGGCTTTCACTTAAAAACTTAAATTTGACTAACAAGTAAAAATATCTAGTCCTAATTTTACTATTTACAGCTCTTTTATTTGTACAATTGGCAGCAGTAGCATGGAATTTCAGCAATATTTTTTAAAAACTGTTTAAAAACATAGAAATGCAATGATTGTAAACATTCCCTCTGGACTAAAAAAAATAAAATTAAAATAATAAAAAGTGGCTTTATTGTGTATTTCTGCTCCGCCCCTGCTCCACCTCTCCATGACGGCACGCCTCCTTTTTGTGATTTTGTGCCGATTTTCTTCTGTTCTGAAGATCTTTACTGGTCTTTGGTTTCATGATCTGAATTGTGATCTAATCAAGAAAACAAAAGTTACTGTAAATGTTGACACTCTGACACAGTCGTTTACAAGTATTTTTGATTGTTCTTCTGTCTGTTCATTTATTTATTTTATTCATTTGTTGGGTTTTTTTTCGACTAACTCACCATCAAGGAAAAGCGGTGATTTACAGCGGATCTCTCTCATCTTCTGGTCGAACATGGCCTTCATCTCCCTCTGCAGGGTGCCCTCGCGTGTCTCCGCCCCTGCTGGCACACAGGCGGCCAGCAGCTCCAGGCTGTCGCTGCTGCTTGATGTGCTGTCTGACAGGCAGAGGCCATTGGGAATGCGCCTCGCGCGCTTCCCGTCGCTGCCGTGACTCTGCGTCTGCCATTGGATAGCTGGTTTGTGGCTCACCATTGGTGTCAGGGGAGAGGTAGTCTGTTTTCGAGGGCAACTGCATGAGCGGGTCTTTGTTCGTATTAGGGTGGGCGGTTGGATTGGGGTGGGGGCCTCGAGGGTCCGTCTGACCCTGGCAGGGGATGAAGGAGGGAAAAGTGGAAAGAACCTGGCTTCGAGCTGTCGAAAGGGCTGAGGCTGGGGGATTGAGTAAGTCAGACTCTGGGCTTCTGGTGGTTGCTCAGTCTCAGCAGTTGCATCAGCGTTTGGTGCTGATTCCTGAGATAGTTCAGACTGCTCTGGTTCAAATCTCCTCCCACGTTGCTGCTCAGCACAGTTTGAGTTTGGTAATTCATTTTGCCACATCTTTTGATCCGCTGGAATTTGACTGCAAGCAGGAAGACCTGTAGAACAAGAGATCTGGGAAGAGGAATCAAGGTCAAAACTTTCCTCTGTCACGTAGGGAGCTGCTCCAGCGTGGTAAGATTCAGTGGACGACATCCTGCTGAAGAAACTTCTCCTCGTCTCTGGCGGTTCATGGATCTTGACTCTGTGCGCTCGCTTTACCGGCTCACTCCTGGCCCCTTTGTGGACGGCAGCCTTGGCTGCTGGCCCAAGCGCCACAGGAGACATTTCCCCATTTCTGCTGTCCTGAGAGACGGCATCCACATCCTTACGGAAGAACAGAGCACGCCCATCCTCCTCCGAGAGGACAGAGAAGTCTAGAGACGGCTGCCTTTGTTGGCTCTTCATATGCTTCTTGGCTGCATTTTGGATGTGCTTTCTGGCTGCTTGCACAGCATGAGCAGGTTTGATCTGTTTCACAAAGATAATAGTGCAAGCTACTTAATAATGTGGAAATTTGATTTCCAAGTTTATTTTAATAAAAAACACTTTGAAGTACCTTTCCTGTTATGTCAATAATGGCTACGTGAACAAAGATGGATGAGTTTGCCATTCCCTCCAGGTAGACGTGCCGATAACCTATCAAAAATAATCATGTATAATCATTACTTTGTAGTGAGTAGTTTTTTAGGTCTTTTTTTTTCTTTAGATAAAATAAAAAAATGTTTTATCCCTAAACCTACCTGGCATTATGCTGGTGAATGCCACAGTCCTCTGCCCAATGAAATCTCGCCCAATGGGATCATGGTCCCACACCTGGAACCTCACCAGGGCAATCTGCGGCATTTGAATGTTAAAGACGAGCGTCTCCTCCCACATTGGATTAAATCCTGAAAGAGGAGTTCCGAAAGACTGATAAATAATGACGTCAGCTGCTGCGAGATGATCTGAATTGTGAGAGGTAGTTGACTTAAACACCATTATCGTCCACCACTCTGGTCTGCTGCTTGGAGCAGTCAACAGGTAGGCCAATAATCTCAACTTCGACAAAAGGATCGATTATCTGACAACAGAACAACACAAGCAAGAGCAGATACTTACTGATGAACATCTTTTCGGACAGGTAATGAGGTTCACATTTAATATCCAGTACATATTGTTGCCTTACCTCTCCTCTGTCCCCAAACATGGAGTCTTTGGGTTTAGGAAGTTGTTGTCCACTGATGATCTTTAGCACCAGCTGAGTTTTTCTGTGTCCTGGCAGAGGGTCCTCCAGCGTGGGATTAAAGGCACCTGAGAGGAGCCAACAGTATTTAATTATTCTGTCTCACACCGGAAGCATTGTTGTTCTATTTTCCAATTTTTACATGCATGTATTCCGACCTTTACGCATCCACTTTGGCTTCAGAATATATCCACAGTTTCCATTGCTTGAGAATTTAGCGCGGTACAGTTCAAGCATGCGACCTTCTGTCTGGTAATTCATCGCAACTAAAATGACATCAATGCAAATGAGAAGCTGAGACCCTGACGGAAGAATTAGGCACCATTTAAGTGTGCATGTGACACTGCTCTCACCCATGTGACATCCTGCATTCCAGTATATCTGTGGGTTGAAGTTGCTCGAGTCCACCCTGAAGTTGGATGGGTAGACTCTCAGAAGCTGGCGCTGGTTGAAACGCACCAACTTGCCCGGTTTTAGCTGTAAAATCTGGTTCATTACGGTCTCGTTTAGAGATGATACCTGCCAGCTGCTCGCAAATCCTGCCAGGCAGAAAACCACAGAGGTATCAAGCATCCAAAAACTCACAACCGCATTGGGTGATTTTAGCTGAATCACTTTAATTACTGAATTTACCTTGTGTTTCTATATCATGTACACGGACAGATTTCGTGTACTTGACCAGGTCAGACAGAGCTCGCGATAATCTCATCGTTTTTCTTTTTCTAAAGGGAGAATTTCAGTCACACAAATGCACCTTTAGAACCTGGGAAGTCTAGACAGAAAAGTTGATCAGCTGAGTGACTGAGTGCCTTACTTTGGATGATAAACAATCTGCGTCCTCTCCCGGCTGCTGCTGTAGTCTGATTCCCCATCAGACAAGGATTTACTTTTCACACGGATTCTCTTTTTTCTCTAAAAAAAAAAGAAAGAAAGATTAAAGCTTTTGGATATATTTGCGCATTGCTATGACTTATTATGAAACCAAAGAAATGGCTTGCCTTCCTTTTGAAGCTTCTTATGATTGATCTGCCCAATTGTCTCTTCTTTTTGGGATGATTACTCGATGTAACACTGTTTCCATCCTTAAAATGATCAAATTGTATTATATTTGTTGATTCCATCCATCCATCCATCCATCCATCCATCCATCCATCCATCCATCCATCCATCCATCCATCCATCCATCCATCCATCCATCCATCCATCCATCCATCCATCCTTTAATGGCATACTTGCCTGTGAGTTACTGTCATCATCGTCCTCCTCTTCCTCATTGCCAGTGTCTTCATCAGACACATCCCCCTCCTCTGCATCAGGATCAAGGTTTGCTGGCAGCTTCTTTCCCTTAAAAAAAAACAAACAAGAATGAATAATTGGACATGACATAAATCCGTGTGGGACTGTGTCATGCTTTGTGTTCTGTATGTTACCAGCAGATGTTCCTGGCTGGGCTGAACAGCTTTCAGTTGTGAATATTGATTAAAAAAAAAAAAACAAGAAAAAAAAACAAAACAAAACAAAAAACTTTACCTTGACTAAAATTTTGCCTTTCAGGATCTCAGGGGACGGCAGCTTCTTGCATTCTTGCACACTGATGTTAGTCAGGTCCAGTTTGTCCTGCAGGACCTCTTTCAGATACTCTGCCATCTTTTTCTGCTGAGGCACAGTGCAGTGGTTCTCTATGGACAAGATCACTGGGTACCTGAGGGCGACCACCAAGACATACTGATGCTTTTCACTGCAGCTGCTTGACTAAACAGTTACTGTCAACAGGACACAAAAGCACTCACTGTGATTTTGTGAAGGCATATTTATTGATGGTTTCAACAACATCTCTGAAGAGAATTTTTGATGTCAACGTGTAGCCATGATGGATTATCGGCTCTCCATCTGGTCCATCCCAGCAGTCCACTGAGAGAGAGCAAATAAAGAACAGCAGGTCTGACATATTGTTTGAAATGTGATGAAGTCACAACTGGGACTCTTGAGTCCTACCCTCCACACAGCGACAGCCTGCCTGCAGAACATAGGCGTACATTTCCACCCTCGACTGAGAGAGCAGCTGGTCTCCTGTCAGGTAGGTGTTGTGTGATGTGGCGATGAAGTAGTTAGTGAGAGGCTGCGTCATGTCCTGGTTGACATGATTGTGTTCAGGATTGAAGATGTCGCCAGCCGGACTGCGCATGTAGTTGGTGAAACCTAAGGAAACAAAGACTCAGACCTGGTGTTATATTTGAACCCGGATCATGTGAGGCTGTGAACTTTCCCCTTGTCCACTTACCGTCAATGCCGAGTACCATGCGCTGGAGGTTAATGGGGCATGGCTCAAACTTGGCCACAATGTCTACTAGACGCTCTCTGGTCAGGCCTCGCATCTACAGATGAAACAAAACCCACAACTGTCATGTTTCTGCAGTTAAAGGCTCTTTTTGTGAACTATGGCAGCTTTTAAAAATATACTGAATTGGCTAGAAATGTTCTTTCATGTTTTAACAGTGATTCATAGTTTTTCTCCTGGACTTTAACCGAATTCTGAAAAACAACAATTTGTTTTGTCAAGACACTGTAGATAAGTGTAGTTTGAACCAAGCAATTAGTTACAATCAGGTGCTTTATATACAAATGAATAAAAAAATACTGTCAAAAATCACTGCCACCATACACCCACTTGCACCAAACAATAGGTTATCATGATATAAAAATAAATCATATTTGAAAAAGATTTGTGCAAATAAATAATAAATAGCATAAATACATGTAATTTACAGAACAGGCACAAACATGAACCTTCTGTTCATTCTCCAGAAAGCGTGCAAGGTCATGGAGATCCATCACTTCTTTCTGGTTGCTGTAGGAGATCATAATCAGGTAAAGGTCTCTGCGCGTGGAAATCATCTTGTAGAAGGCGCAGAATTCATCAAAGCCCAGAGATCCCTGGATCTCATCCGTGTCTGCCTCCTGCAGATAATGACAAAGCTGTTTTATCAGCAGCAGATAAGTATGAGTGGTCTGAGGTACTCAGCCAGAGAAAATGTGTACCACATGAAGGCATTCTTTCTTGCAATGACTAACGTATTGAACCGAGGCTGCAGCCATCGGCAGGGTGGGGTGGGGGGCATTAGACTACTAAACTGATACAATAATGCAGATGCCATCTGTGGTGGACATATTGCTTTCTTGTGGCACTCTCCTGCACTTTTATGCCAAGTTAGTATGTATTTGTTTGCCCCAGCATATTTAATCTTATTGCCTCTTTGACAAAAGTGATTAAGAATCACAGTGAAAAGGTCCCTTAAAGACACTTACATTTTCCATCTTACGTCATAATAACCTTTTTCTTAACCAAATTTTTCTATTTGATTTCCTGACATGTTGCATCAACGTCCTTGTCAAATCGCATTTTAAGTTTGCAAGTACAATGAGCGGCTGCTTCCCCCAGCAGGTCAGCTGGCGTGGGCTCTAGTTTCTTTTTTCTTTTAAGGAAGTACTCAAAGAGCACAAAAGCCTGGAGTCTTCATTTGGACTCCAAACTCTCCAGATACCAGTCTGAAGGGACCTGATGGCATCTTGGACAAGCAAACCCAGTCCACAGAGAACCCTCAACACATCCCACAGGACCCAAAGTATCCAGGACCTCCTCACATATTGTTTGTCCAGACCCTGACTGGTCAGAGCTCTTTTGGTTTTTGTGTTTGTAATGTTATGGACAACTGTATTATGTATTACATGACCTCTGTTATTTTATATGTCACTAGTCTTAAATATTACATTTATTTCCCCTTTATTTTTGTTTTTACAAGACATCTGTCACTATATAGAAGGTAACAGTACTATCCTAGTTGTTTCATGAGTTTTTTTAAAGACTATTCAACTGGACTCCTTTCACGTTGATCATTTTAATTCATTCATTTATTCTAATTTTCTAAATTTCTTCATTACTTTTTCCTGATTGAAACACATTTAGTGATGCTGCAAAGTTACAATAATCATGAGAATTCAACAGCACTGATATTCTTGTTTCCTTAGATTATGACTCCTGTGTTTAGTGACTGGCTGCTTTCTCTTTTAGCACCACAAATACACTGAATATATATGAAATATATTAAAAACTACTAAACGTCATGCTTTAAAATGTTGTCCTGTTATTTGTTATTAACAACAAACAACAGGTTGCTAAAAAGCTTGTAAAAGACAGTGAATATAAAAGTGCTACACAAAACAAAACAAACCCTGCTCTAAACACATTTGCTTCCATCAGTTAGGAACATGACATTCAGTGCATTTCGTGCAGAAAATTTGTCTTTGCAAGTTTTTCTACTCCACTGAAGCATCTACAGTCTATAGTATGCATCATGTTGCAGTGAAACACACCGGGAATTAAACTCTTTATGTGACAGCAGTGATGATAGTTGACTACTGAAGCCCATATGTAGGCTCTGCAGTAGCTTGTATGGTGGTCTGAACGTCTTACCTGAAACATCTCCCTGACTTTCTGTTTGGGTAGATTCACATTGAGTTTGTGGAGCAGCTGGTGAACCTCTCCGATGCTCAACGTGCCATCTCCATTTTTGTCGGCTTCTGAGAAAGTCTGCTGTAACCACATGCATTTGCAGTTAAGGCTGAACAGCAGATCTGAACCTAGATTGCAGTGAACTGTTAATCATCCTGTCTTTAGGAGATGGATTTTTGTGTATGAGTGGGTGTATTAAGGATATTGATCGCGGGTGCGCTGCCTGCGGGCCAAGCTGTCTTCATCGCTGATTCCAGCCATCAGGTATTTCAGCCCTGTGATCCAGGTGCGGGCCTCCTCCGCGTTAGTGGAGACCAGGTCCAGGGACTTCACACGCTCCCCGTAGTAAATACTAAAGCAGCAGTTTGGGTCGAAGCGATTGTCTGCATAACACCTGAAGATCTCTGACTTTTTCCCCTCACAAACCTCGTGGATGGAATCGACAGAAACTGAAACAAGAAGAGATGGCAGTATTCAAACATGAAACATGTAAAAAAGCACGTTTGGGTTAGTAAACAAACAGTTCATTATCTGTAGGAATGTGCTTGTTTGTGGATATTTCTTTTGCCAGGTCTGTCTTTTGCTTTTTGCGTTTTGATCTATGCTTATTCTACCCTTTTAATCAACCTGCCCGGGGCTGCAGATAGAAATGAGCCTGTATGTATAATAGTAATCTATATTGAATGATTTTAGTACCTGGCAAATTTCCTTTATTTTCCTTCATGTTTTCTTTTTAATATCAAATTGCTTTACACCTGAATGTATCCACTGCTACAGAATCCGGCTCAAATTAATCCCAAAGTATTCACAATTCCTGCCAAGTTGATAGATTCATAACTAGATGCAAATGGATTGTGATGAAAACTCACTTTTGGCCTTGTCATTCTTTCTGGAGGGCCTCCATCGGATGCAGGTTTTGTGCTCATCCAGGTAAAAGAACCGAACCAGTCCTTTCTTCTTTCCCTTCAGTTTGGTCATCTGAGTGCCAGTCTGCATGGTGCACATACACCTTTCCACTTCAGGTGAGAACACGGAAACTGATTATTTATCAAGGGTCACATGTGTTTCCCTTACAATAGTTGTGTTTATCAGAAACAGAGGAAGCATCACAGTAAGGTATATTCACTACTAACTTTAATGAAATGCTGACATTTTGACATTATGAGGACATATAGCCCTAGTTTTTTAGTTTAAAGTGAAATTATAAAAACTAGAGAGCATGAGTTATTATTGCTAATCCAGACAACTTCGATTATATTGTCTATATAATGTCTTGGAGTGGTACAAAGCTCTTTTGTGGTTTGGGAATAACAACTTCAAAGCAATTCATATAACAGTTTTTAAGCACATGTTTGTGAGATTATGGGCTGGCTCACATGGTCTGTATGTGTGTTATTTGGAAGAGCACTGGACAAGTATAAAATAAACAAATCTCAATCGATACCTAAAATGCAATCAAAGCAACATTTTTGCAATCAGCTATGTGCTTCTTTCTTTTGACCTTTCTTCAAGAAAAGCATTATCTATAGTATATGGAAAAAGCTTGACATGCATAAAATGACATCATAACACCCGAGCAACTGTCAGGTCATTGTTTTTATGTGCAAGCAGGTAACCTTTGTTTGTAATCTTAAGCTCAGATGCGTGTGACGCAACTGGCACTTCATATAGGCTAATCCTGAGGATTGTCTTCGTCCATATGCCCATGTGTCTCTGCTCCTCTGTTCTGTTATGTGTGCAACTTCACCACTTTGGAGGACACTTCAGATAAAATATAATTGTCACAAGCATGTTTAAAGTATACAATTAATTCCATGTCTGTCTTATGCAAAAAAAGAGAAGAAGAGACAAGAAGACGTCTCCTATTCAGCCTACAGCAGATTGTAAGCATTTTCTGCAACACGTTCTGTTGATATTCTACAGAAATTTGAATGTTTTGAAGGGGAAACTTTTTTTTAATAGTAGTAAGGGAGCCTTACCTATCTGCCCCATTCTCCATTTAGGCTGTGCAACCACACTGCCGCCAATCCAGAAAAATTCCTCTGCGAGCCTAGAGACGGATGCTTTCTGCCAGAGTTTTGGAGAGCTCATGATGGAGGGGGTGGGGGAATTGAGGGGGCTCGAGGCCGGCTTGGCCCGACGAGGGGAGCGCTTAGCCAGTGAGGGGGAGAACATTCCTGGCGAAAAAGATCCAAAAGACTGAAAGTTGGTCTTCTTAGGTGACGGAGAGGTCAGTGGAGGACTTCGACTCAGCCCTGGAGACTGTGGAGCCATCGCTGAGCTTATGTTTATCCCCGAACTGTGCATTTGGTTGCGGCTCTCCTGTCCCATTTACAACACATGAAGTCACCTTTCTTCTCACTCTGCTGGGTTCTTCAGAAAAATTCCTTTGTTAGACCACACGTTGTCTTCTTTCCACCCATCTTTGTCTGTCTTAGAATAGATTAGGGACCTATATTTCCATCCTGGAGGTTCATTCCCAGTGGTCCTGTGTCCAGTGACCCAGTGTAGCAGCCATAACTTCTAATTATTTATGTTTAGGCATGTGTAGCGGGCTGTTGAAAAAGAAGTGTGCAATGTGTGTGAGTAACTAATTTGTCCTCAAGTAGTAATCCCACAATGAGGCTTCAGCCTTGCTTTGGTGTAGGGATTTTCATGCAGCCAGTAAGCCTCTGACGACAGCGACTGGGACTGGAAGGGTCCAAATATCTACACTATTACACATACTGTAGTCATACCATTACAAATTATGAAAATCGTGTAGGTGGCTTTGATAAAGTGTCTTAAGCAAAAACATTTTGATTTAAATGTAAAATCAAGATTCATTTGGCCTCAGAACTATTCTGTTTTTGGATGGTTATACTACTTCCCCCTAGAGGCAGCTGTGTGACACAAAGAACATCTACTCACCGTTTACCAATAAGGGTGAGAAGATTTGTGTGTATGTTAAACATAAAGGAGAATACTTCAAAAGAATAAGAAATATCATCCTTTTTCTTTCTTTTTCTTTCTATTTTTTTTTTAATAGTTAGGCCTGATGTAGACATGCAAATATACAACTAGCTCACTTTTTGGTAGATTGTGATGTTTAATTCCAGATTGTTGACATCTTGCCATGCAGTCTGCAACAGTTAAGCTTAATGGTATTAAACAGTTGTTTATTTTCTACTTATAAATCAGGCTGTCTTGCTATCCAGTTTAAACCTCTACTGTCACCCAGGTCACATTTTTTTTCTGTATAGGGCAGCTTTCCTCTATGCATGTGTCCATGTATGCCTAAGCATGTTTTTTTCCCTTTTGTTACTTCTAACCCTAGGCAACTGCAGCTAACCGCAAAAAAGAAAGATGAAAGGTCTTTGGGCAATATACACACATTTTTGTACTTGTAATAGTTATGCAAAATCCTGTTTGTGACAGTTTCATGTAACCTTCATCCATCTGTCATGTATACCCACTTATTCATTTATGCTGTAATGGGGGTCTGCTGGAGTGTTGCTCTGTTCAGCCATAAGCAGTCCATTGCAGGATTTCCTGTTATGTAAAATATACAGTTTGTGAGGAAATGAATAGGCATGGAATTTTCTTGGAGCCTTGAATGTAGTATATTTACATTACTAGAGTATGTATTACTATTTCATATAATGTAAACGGTTGGGGTGTGACAGTTTTGGAGTTTTGAAAGTGTAGTACATTTACAACTTTTCAATTTTTTTAAGAAATGTCTACGTTCTATACTGTGGACCAACACAGAAGCTATTCACTCACTTGTGTGAGACACGGTTGGGGTTTATATTTTTCAACCATTTGTGTTGTTAAATTTCTCTTTCAAGTTGTTGTCCTGCTAAAAGACCTTCCAACCCTACTCTCTGAGATGGAGGGTTGTTAGGTTTCATCCTCAGGGAAACAACAACTTTTGTATTCAAGTCCTGACCAAAATGTTTTTGAAGACATATCCCTATAGCAAATACAAACTGGACACAAAACATGCAAAACAAGAAGAGATTTAGATTTTAATGGGTATTATACAAGTTTTCTGCAGGAAAAAGGTTGAAAACATTGAAACAAGAGGCAAGTGAAAACCCACTTCCAGACCAAAACTACAATAGCATTGGCTAACAAAATGGATATTGATATTACACTGTACCCAACAAATACTGAACAAGGGTATAATAATAAGACATAAAAGTGTTTTCTTGTCTAATATATACGAAAGTCCCCTGGAAAACAAAACAAAACAAGAGAATATATCATTTATAATCTATCTGGCACAGGAGCTGGAAGTGCAGAGAATCATAATCCATTTTGCCAGTTTTCAGTCTGAGATGTAATATATACTCTATGACAGATCAAATAATAAAGATCTGCTCAAAAAAAAAAAAAGACATCTGTTGTTAGGTCAAACCCACAAAAACTACTGATAAGTTGACCACTGATGCTTTAAACCAAAAAGTCATTGTGTTCCGGTGAGTCCGGTGGTCTCGGTAATATCCAGGGAACAGCAACAGTGGCATTTCCATTTTGCAAATCCAAATAGTCTATTTTTGGTTTCAAGTAAGAGAAAAAAAAATCCATAGTCAATTATGTCTGAAGCAAGCAAACATACTCAACAAATATCTTATTTACAATATCACTGTATTTACATAAGAGGACACTGAGGGAAAGTGTACTTAATTTCAAAGTTTGTGTTAATATCTGATTTGAAAAATGTCAACAGGGAGCAAAATGCAAGGTTCTTTTTTTAAAAAGTGCAATTACTTTCTCAAAGTAAAAAAATATATCTCCATATTTTGTATTTATGTAGAAATGTTCATACAAACGGCAACTGTTGATTTAAGAGCCCTAAAACCAGTGACTAAAAATGAACGCTTCCTATTGATAGGCAGCAAATTATTGTAGAATATAAATTATTTAACTATCCTCCATAGAAAACTCAGAAGTACCGCATTATAGCATTTTCTTTTTTTTTTCTTAAGTATTGTATAAGTTGACTAGTGTGGGCAAAAATATTTGCTTTTAACCACATGGTTTGGGTGCAAAAACAGTACTGAAAAACAAAGTAACACTTCCATAAAATATTTGAGCATTAAACAATGGTGCACCTGAAGGAATCCTACAGAAACTCCAATAGCTCAGGTTTATAAAATACAAAAGGTAGATAAGCTGGTATACATGCGTACATGTTTGAATATGGATGTTTGTTTTCTGGCCTGTGGAATAACAGTACTGCGCAAGCAATAGTTACCATTTTTTTTTAAAGCACAGCCTCTACACAGTTATTAAAAGCAAGCGGATATTTAAAGTAAATAGTGGTAAACTTGTGTCTTTTGTTTCCAGTGGTCTGCAATGACACCTCTGAGTGTACCAGTATTTTGTGGCACAAAGACTTTCATCATCTGCTTATGTTTCACCAGGCGCAACATGTTTCTTCCCTTCATATTCAAGTAGTGTTGTGTAGCGATATTTGCACATCGTAGAATAGCTTATACCAAAACGAAACCCTTGGAGAGCGTCAGGTGGTCCCTGACGTCGAAGAACACATCAGTTCATCAATGAAGAAGTCTTTCTTAGTTTCAAACTCTCTATAAACATGCTCATGCTACTTTCCTGTCATGTCACAAAATTCATATTGTCATAATAATATCAATGTATGCTATAACATATTACATATGACAAATTTTTCCTCTACAAAAGTGACTTTGTGTTTTGATTTTTTTCATCCATCCCGAGATGTAACAAAGTCCTTAAACATGCTCCTTGTTGCGGAGTCTTTCTGCCCGTCTTAAAATGTGCAACTTTAGGATCCGTTTCTGGTTTGTGTGTTCTGACTGTGTGCGTCTGTGCTTGTGTCCTTGCAGTCTCCAGGAGAACTGTTGTTGGTCTGCAGGGCCAGCTGGTTTTGCAGGCTCTTAACGACACACTCCAGGCTCTGTCGAGCCTCTCTCTCCTGCTGCAGCTCTAGCCTCAGCTGCTCACGGTCGGCCTCCGCCTGCTGTAGCTGCACCTGCAACTCTTCGATCTGAAAAATACGACCGGAGTAGTCAGGATGCATGGCAGGCATGTAAAGGCCATGTCAGTAATCTCAAAAAACCCCACACTCTTTGCAGATGATTTGGTGGTGTTTTACCTGAGTGGAGTATCTGACTCGCAGACGTTCAGCTTCGCAGCCTTTGTCGCAAACTCGCACTTGTCTCTCTCTGTCCAACTCCCTTTTCAAACGCCCGCAAGACTCCTCTGCATCCCTCATCTTCCTCTCCCAATCCGTGCGCAGGCGCTCAATCTCCTTTCGCAGGTTGCGCTTGGCTTCAATGGCATCCCGAAGGCGGCCTTTTTTAGCCACCCTCACAAACTCCAGTTCCTTCAAAACATTAGAGTTGTTACAAATTTTGAAATTAATTTTAAATCATTTAAATCCTGTTAAATACCAAAAGCTTTTAAATAACCATCGGATACCTGCTGCAGGCTGCGTTTGGCTTGCAAAGCAGCAGCCAGCTTCTCCTCCTGCTTCACCCTCATTCTGACGATCTCCTGCAGGATTTTTTCTCGGGCCTCTTTGGTGTCCAGACCAGCATAAAGCATCTGCCTCATGGTGTCCATCTCTGAGCAAACGACCCCTGTCAGCCAGGAAGATTTGTCCTGAGGCTGAGCAATGCTCTGAGAGGACAGACTCTGAGACGCACTGGTGCAGGCTGAGGAAGGTGAAGCCTGGGAGGAGGCTGGGACTGGATCTGTTGACAAGTTTAATGGAATCATGAAGGTTTATATATATATATATATATATATATATATATATATATATATATATATATATATATATATATATATATATATATATATATATATATAAAATCGCTTTAGGTAGTTCTAAAGTTACCAAATTAATTGTAACCGTTCAAAAGCGCTCCATGTAATTTCTTTGTCTGCCACCAGATGGCGCAGTTATACAGAATAACACTAACTACCAGGCTAACTGGCTTGTTTTCAGTGGTGCAATAAAACTTGTAACTGAAGACTCGGGATCTTGTACTTGTCAGTTCACCCGCTTATTTTCCTGACTACTATTAAGTTTTAATTATGTGTGGTATTTACTTTCATCACAGTCATCCACGTCAATCTCTCCATCCGTGTCTGCGTTGTCAGCTCGACTGGGAGTGATACAATGGGAAGGTTTTGCTGCAGGCTGTGTGTCACCATGATGCAACTCCTGTATGGAGATGGCTGCGGGCCCCCTGCCAGAAGTGTGGCTGTCCCTGTGATTGAGCATGGGGGCAACTGAAATCTCCTCAGTCTTTGGGCAGGACCTGTGGAGAAAATACAAGTACTTCTATCAGTTAACGGCTGGATATTGAAGCTGAACTACTGCAGGCTGCAGTTAGAAGACATGCCTTTCTGCATCATTTTGAGTGGCTGGTTTCTCTTTTTCTGCTACTTTAGGAGACCAGGGGCGGAAAGCAGATGGCCTCTGTTTCAGCTGGACCTGCTTCAGCTCCTAGAACAACATGCAACAACAACAAACTCAGATAAACTCATTCAACTACCACTAGAACATTAAATCAGCCATGACGAACAAATTCAAAGGCCTCTCTTTATTATGCGAGGCCAGATGATGGGAGGTCACACACAGATGATAACGTAATAACTGAAAGGAGCGGCAGCTTTTACGTCACGCCTCTGATCTTTAATTCTAAGGCCAATTCTATTTCAATACGACAACTACATCATACAAACCTTGTGTGCGGACTTGGACAGGGATTGTAACCAGTGAGGTTTTCTGTCTTTGTCAGCCGATGGGGACTGTAATTTGTCAAATTTGGACTTCTTGGCCAGGACTGGGCTGGGAGACTGCAGAGAGAGAGGAGAATAGATGGTTAATCATCAAAAACTGTAGAGATGAAGTGCAGATATTGCATCATGGAGTACAGTGGATATTTCAAGAGCCGGCAATTTCCGATTGCAATTCTGCTGCATGCCTGTAAATGACATTATTCATATGCAAAACACATGGATTTGTCAGAACATGATGCGATACAATTCCTTTACCTAACAAAAAGCGCCAGAGGTCATAGAAAGGGAGAAAATTATAGAAAAGTCACAGAGAGGCAAGGAGGATAGAGGATGCGTCTGTGTAAGCATTCAGTCCCTGAGCTTGGCATGTCTGCGTGTTTGTCTGTGAGTGTGAGAGTTAGTGAGTGTGTGAGTGTGTGTGCGCGTGTGTGTGTGTGTGTGTGTATGAGCGGGGCTTTGAGCTGAGCAGACATTCAAGCTGGTCTGGATGGCAGCCAGTAGGGATACGCTGCTCCCTGCCAGGGAGAAGAGGCGCCGTCAGGTGGAGCAGATCGACTCCACGAACCACAGAAATACAGCAACACAGAGACAGACCCAGACAGAGAGGAAGATGAATTAAAGTAATTGCACTCAGATCTGACAGAAGATGGAGTAGAAATGGCCCAAAACAGATTCTCATTAATGCAAAACTGCAGAGTCATGTACAGTTTGAAGGCAAAACCAGAGGAGGGACATATCTGTCTTGTCTAGTGCCACAAAATGCTGATTCCAAGAAGCTTTTTCTTACATATATTGTATGCCTCTGTGTGTGTGTGTGTGTGTGTGTGTGTGTGTGTGTGTGTGTGTGTGGCAAATGTATGGCCCTCAAGTCTGCGCTTGTCAGACAGAGGATATGTTTACCTAGTCAGGCACAGACCTGCCTGTCGATCTCTTACTCACTACAATGACATCCTGCCTGCAGGAATGGCAAACACTCCCATCCCCTCATGCTCGATTCAAAAGAAATGATTACTACCCTGAAAATCCTCAATGAAAAACACCCACACGGGCTTGCGTGTATTTGTGAAATCTTCTGTAATCACCTAAACATGGAAATTAATGATAAACTGTTTTTAGGGAGAAGCCTGGCGATGAATCACGTCTCACAGATTTTCCACACCAAGCCAGACTCTGCGCTTGTGTGCGCTTACGTAGCTGTGAGTGGGACGTGTGGGGAGGTGGGTGTTGTGAAGGGGGTGTAGACACGTATGCGCGTGTGGGAGGGTACGTGTGTTTGTTGGCATGTCTGTGTGTCTGATACAGCGCGCTCAAGGGAGGAGGTGTTAAGTTGCGTCTGGCACCGCGCACCTGAAATGCGGTTACGAAATCTGCCGCACTCCCCAAGTCAAATAAAGCACCTGAACGATTCATAGTTCGGACAAGTTTAATTAGTTGCGAAAGGGGTGATTAATTATAATGTAATTTAAAGTAGACATATTTTCAGTACTTTCCTGCAAACTTAAAGAACCCTGACTATTTTTATCTGCTGAGAAAAAAAATAGGGCTTCACTTCCAGTAATACAAATGCTTGATGGTCAAGGATGTTAGACTGAAACATTACAAATAAATCCAGACATAAGTTCATCATTCCTGGAGTACGACTACGGGTTTTAAAGCTTCATGAAGTGTACTTGCTGTATTCGTCTGGACACGCCCCTTAAGCTGCCACCTGTCTAACCAGTCGCTGCCTCTTACAAACACAGCGTTGGTCTTACGACTGTAGGTTCATCCTTTCAACCCAGACCTCCTCCTGGCTGTGTCCTGCTCAGCTTTGACTCAAGCCCGTCACCTGCCTGATTCGAGTTCAGCGGTGCGCCAAGAGTCACTGCACTGGTGTAATCAGACGCTGTAATTACTGACGTGACTGTTGTTTTCCTGACAAAGGATGTCTGCCTGTCTGGTACTATTTCTACCCTGAGGTTTGCAGCTCCAGGAAGGCTATGAGCAATAGACATAATAGAGCCAGAAAACAGACACTCCCAGACACCACAAGGGACCTGTTGGCTAAATATGACACTGACCTCACATGAGAGCAGCCGTACAGCCTTTACTCACCACCCCGTCATAGACATAGCACGGCCACGGAGTCATAACACTCTCCTCACGCATCCTACTGCTTTCCAGGTCCCACAGGGCCTGGATCGGACATCCATTCCTCTCTTTCTCTCATACTGGAAGGAGATGGAGACTTCCTCTAAGGAGTTTGCTTTGGCTGAGTCCCCTGTGGGAACTGAGTCTTTAGTAGAGGGGGAGCAGGAGAGGGGGACCACAGAGGAAGCACTGAGCTGAAGGAATGTATATTTGAAGGCCAAGTGCAGCCTCCCTTTTCAGACTCCATTCAAGCATTGGCCTTTTCAACTCGCTATTGTATGATATTTCTTTGAGGCGCTGTAATGAGGGCGCAGTTCAAAGCAAACCTGTGGGCTAAACAGGGTCTAATAGCAGATGAGCAGGAGAAAACATGATTTACTTTGCAATCGGGGTGGCATAATTGCATGATAATATTACTATAAGGCCCGTCTGTTTCCATGGCTTGGCTGATAATCACACACAGCACGATGCAAACCAATATCTGTCTAAGGAACATGACTTTTAACCTGCCTGACCAAGAATTTATTGATATCTTTCAAAATGGAATGCGGTTTGCTTCTTTACATGGTTAATCAACAAACTGAATGCTGGTCCAATACGTCTGTGACAAAACAATGACTGGAATTCAATACTGAGGAGGTTCGAAAAAAAAAAAAAAAGGAGAAACAGAGGGTAGCAAATGCGTGGAAAGTAGAGAGAGGCCGTGCAGTCTCTCTGCTCCCCGTCTCCTGTGCCAGCTTGTCTCAGTTGTCTCAATGACAAGCCGTCCAGCACTCTTCCAAGTGGATGTCATACTCCTTGTGCTTATGGATTATGGTTTGTGTGTCTGCGTCTCATTGACTGACCTCCCTCCTTGACTGATCAACCAACACTGACTGAACCGCTCTGTGCTCCCCGGTTCTGTTTTACGGACGGATGCTGATGTGAGGATAGAGAGCTGTGTGGCTGAGGTGCGACTTTTTCCCAAGAGTTCAAGTGGACTGATGAGATTGACTAAACGTTGTGATAAAATCTTTACACTAAAAACAAGAAAATCAGAGCAGGTCGAATGGTTGATGAGACTGTTTAGCTTCAGTCTATTTGAAGACAACATTTTAACTGGAATAAGGATGTTTTATAGCCGACAGTTTCACGGCTCCAAAACCCTGGTTTCAACTTCAAAAATAAGTCGAAATAATCAAAAGTACGATCGACGATGACGGATCCCTTCCAGGGAATATTAACTGTAATGCTGAGTGTTATTAGAGCATCTGCATGGAAAACATGACGCAACAGCTGTAGCTGCTTAGATGACAATGACTAGAAAGAAGACGAAACCAATGGCAACCAATGTCAAATTATACAACCCACAATTCCAAACAAGATACTTTTGGTGTTAATATGCAGATTGGTTTGGAGTCTCCCTTAGTTAGAATACCACACTAAATAGCTGCTGCATGTAGTTTATACTTAATGCGCCAATACGAGCAGGCCAGGCATTCGATTTCCCGACACAATGAGTGTACCCCACTTGTAATGTTGTCTCCAAGTCTTTTTTTATCTTTTTCTACAAAGCTGCATTGTGACAGATGGACAAAATGTAAGCCTGTAGCAACTGTTGTGGTTCTAAAAAAAAATAAAATAAAATAAACGTAATAAAATTAACTAGAGACAAGACATGGTGCAGCACTCATCTGGTGGATAAAAATAGTTCCCCCAGATGAACTTCCTCAGGCAATGGTCATACAATACCAACGCACACTACATGATAGCCCAGCATTAAGAAAAGTGCACGGCAACAAGACACAACAGTTTCAGATTACAGCCTCCTTTCCCCTCCTAAACCCCTCAATGTAATCCCCAGATCGACATGTGCTTAGTGGGGCGCTGTCCCACTCAAGGGCACACCAACTGGCATGGCTCACTCGGGTAACTGCCTTAGTTGGAAGTGAGAGAATACTAGTTTTAGTAACGTGATCCCTGCAGGTTGGTGTGCATGGCCGCAGGGATGCCTCGAGCGCTCTATTCAACTGCATACATCGTATGACACTCCCCTGATTTATATAAAGCCCTGTGGTCACCTCGTACTGTAACAGCTGGGGAAAATTATTGTGTCTACTTAGAATATCTCAGAAACTTTATCCCCAATTCACACAGATGCAGCTCCCATTTCCTCTCACTAAATCTTTGCTTAATTTATCAATTTATTCTGTCTCCACTGTGTCCAGTTTGAGGATAGTTTATTTATGTAGTGAAGTGAGCCGTGGAAGTATGGTCACGCAGAGACAGCCACGGGGCTTGGCATAAGGTCAGCATTACAGCAAAGCTTATTGGATTGTCCTAATTGTCTTTGGGATTGAGACTTGATAAGGTCTGAGGTGGATGCAGGACAAGCTGCTCTCCCTAAAGGTGGAAAATCTCATCAGATCCACACAGCAAGACACGTATAGCTTCAAGACCGAGTGCTTTGAAATGCAAACCAATAATAAAATAAACTGTATATAGACAGATCATATTACTCAAGGTCATTCTTAAAATCCTTCTTATGTATGTATTGTTTTTTTCCATTTAAAAAAATTTTTTTTTACAGTTATAATGCTAGTTTTACCCAATCTACATTCAACTAAGGCTTGAGAAAGTAAAAGCAGACGGCAAATGAAAACTGGACTAAATTTTTTGGAGAAATTGTGGTGGGATTGCTGCTACTGCCTGTCCCCATTCTCTCGCCAACTGCTTTAAAGTTTCAATCAAAGTGCGTAAAAGGACCATGTCAGAAAGACGATCAGCTGAAAATTCGGAGAAGTTCTGAATGAAGAGACTTCTGAATGGCAGCAGAAGTTGTCATGGCGATCTTACGTAAAATATTCTATCTGATGAGCAAAGAAACACACTTTGTCTCAAACAAAGTCAAGGCATAACTGTAAATGACATTTCTTTACCACTGTGAGCACCACGAGGTGTTCTTTTAAGCATGTTGATGTGGATATTTGTGTTTTTGGAGTGAAAACAGTTGACAAACGGGTAAATTAAAAACGGAACAAGTTTGGGATTAATTGGAAATCCTCTGATTTTGTATTTGACTCTATAAAGCAGCTGGTACCTTTCTAGGTGTTGAGCAAAAAAAAAAAAAAATCTTGCGCAGCGAGAGAGAAGACAGACTTCCCCTTCTGGCTCGAGAGCGGCTTAAAAGAAAAACAATTTCTTCTCAGTTTTCAGCTTACATGGTTGCGCTGTACAGTTCATTCATCCTTTTCTGTGAAGATATTTTTTTGGTAACAGATAAATTATTCCAATCGATAAATCATTGATTGAGAAGGTAAATTTTGCATTTGAACTTGAACTCTAATTTTATGCCAAAAAAGATTTTTCTTTGAAATAAGTTGTTTTCAGTGTAAAAAAAAATAAATAAAAAATACTAATGCTCAATTTTTGTTCAACATTTCCAGCAAAAGAGGCTGAAAGGTGTAAACATGTAATACTTGGTGTACAAGTCGCTTCAATTCTTGCATCTATCTGCTGCATCCAAAACGGGTTTGAAACTCAGTAGACAGATTACAGTCCCTATAATCTTGTGCTGATTGAGTTTTCATTTGTGGTGTATTTGTTGTAAAGAAAGCCTGTTCTTGAATGAAGAGAACTGCCCGTGTGTGCATGACAAGGTCATTTCACTAGTCAGAGCAAACAAGAACGAAAAGATTATTTTACTAGTGCACGAGGAGAAATAAATCCAGCTTCAGGTCCAGACATGGCAACCGTAACAACCGGACATGCCTGCCTGCTTTTCTGACAGTATGTATGTCGGCGGTGGCATCCAAATCAGTCCCCCGCTCAGAGGCTGAGCTCGCAATAAACCCCGGACCAAAATACATGAAACAGATATCGCTGAAGATTATATTTTATTAGCACAAGCATGCTTAAAACGACTGTGAGTTAAAGTTATCTCAGGAAATGACTCAGACCTAAATGTAGCGGCAAATTGAGAAGAGTCCTTCTGTAATACTGGAACAAGAGAAATAAACGTGAGACTGCGTGACCTGAGAGAAGACACAAGACGACAAACAAAGTAAAATCACACTGCAATACACTCAATAGGATACACTCCCACACACACACACACACACGCACGCCCGCGCGATGCCTTTGTGCTTCTGTTAACATCGAGCACACCTACAGTGTAGGAGCAGCTGCAGAGATGACCTGGAGGCCGAGGAGATGAAGGTTAATAAGAAAGACGAAGTGAAACCAGAGCTGGCTTTTATGGATTTTAATTGTGAATCCACGATAGATACAATTAACTTTTACTCCTAAGAGAACTTCCAGGAACACGGGTGAGAGTTTGTGCGAGAATTAAAACAAACATTAGTTTGCTTTCAGTTGACTTGGATATAAAAGATGTTAGCATAATTGCTTTAGGCTTTTTTTGTTTTTTTATTCCCCCTCTTCTTTTTCTTCTTTGCAGCTTTTACATAGTTTTAGATCATACACAGATGATTCAGCTTACTCTAAATGCCCGCGGGCTGAATTAACGTAACGAAAGATATTTCCACTCAGGCTGGTATTAGGGACACTTCCAACACCTAAGATACAGAATTCCTTCATCCATTCTGTCTGTTTTCCCTCGTGTAAGAATTTAAACGTGTGCATTTGCCCACAAACGTGGCAGTGCAACACGATCTTTTCAAGCCTACTCCCTTGGCATTATATTTCTCCTCATCTGTCCTAAGCTGATGATGCATTTCTGCATTTTAACAGATTTAAAGCCCAAAATTTTAACAAATTGAACGGATTTTTAGTTCACACTATTTCAAATTTGCAGCAATAATCTGTCATTCAAAGGTAAGCAGATTGAGCGCAAGCTGCTATGAATAATTCCAACATTTACACCTCAGTATAAACAGTATGGCGTTAGTTCAGCAGTTCTGATTCTGGACATCAGCTGCAGCATAATTTTTCATCATAAGAAAAACAAGGATATGTCTGAATAGTTGAGACTGATTAGAAAAATGTGACAAGGTACACGATATTTCCAGGAATGTTAAAAAATAGACTTAAAAGAAACAGACTTCCTTCAAATTGGCAAATAGTTGTTTAAATTGTGTTGAAACGGTGTTATCCCATGAAAATGTCTCAGCAGAAAACATATTACCAAAGCAGCAACTGACTTTCCACAAGCCTTCTATTCATCTGCAAGTGAGGCAAAGTCAACTTTATGATGGAGCAACTACTAAATATTTTTCTATTAATAGGCTTCTTTTAAAGAGGATTTCCAGTAATTCCGTGTTGCACAAAGCAGTGAAGGTTGGGGTGTCCTCTTTCTGGCCCACCAAATGTGAATTTGACATATAATTTAATAAGAGCCTTCTCCTTATGTGTAAATATCCTGATCTTTCAAAACTCATTCCTCCGGTTTCTGTCAGATATAAAAGTCTCATTGCAGACCAGCAAAGACACAGACGACACTATGCGTTTTCTTTTCATGTGCTGGCAAGTAGCAACCTGATATTTAGGAGTACCGTTAGTAGATTGTCTCAATAGAAAGAAGAAAAAAAACCGGTAAGTTATATCTGAAGACAATATGAATGAGCAACTGCGGAATAACGAAAGAAAAGCAATTCTATATTGTTTTTAAATTTAAAATAAAGAAAAACCCCATCAACTCAATAACGGACTGATTTTGTCAGACTGTAAACCTGGGTTTGTCACTGAAAGGTACATCCCTGCCTTTCTGCAGGGATGCATGCACAACATTCCCGCTGCTGGAGCGCTCCTCCCAGCAACAAGACGGCATGTCCAATGTCTGACTGGCTGAGTTTTAATCCTGCAGATTAAAACTAATGCCATAGCGGCAAAGAAGGCAGATTCATGGTCAGAATGTCAACTGGAAAACCTCCCTACAACCAAACAGCAACGCCTCCAGATACGCAGACCATTATATCACTCGCAGTACCAGGTACTGAAAGTCTCCTCTGCACTTCCCCCACCGGGCAGAGACCGTGAGGAAGTTAGAGGGGAGGAGGCCCGTGAGACGGATGGACGGAGGGGAGGGTCAGCAGCCGCACGCGGACTGCTTGTTAACAGATCTAGACCTTCAGAGCAGACAGCCAGACCTCCAAGATAACCACGACATATAGAAAACAGAAACTTTGTCCCAAATGAGACTTGAACTAAAAACCTAAAAAAAAAAATAAACTTGGACTTCTTTCCATTTCCTTTTATGCTTTGTGTGACATACACGACAAAACGCTTGCCAGGTAATTTCCACTAACAAGCTCGACCGTCCAATTTATCTGACCTTTACTTTAGGCACAGAAGAGCTGGTTTAAGGTGAAAGAAGGGCAGGGAAACGTTCACACTTTACTTAAAAAATTACGACTAATAATCTAAATACTCTGCCGTTGCTCTACATCTGGTTTTCTGTGAACAATATCAGCAGAACTAGAGTTTTTGCCGGAAATCATTTTAGCTGAAGATTGGGGCTAGGATCCCACCACCTGTCAAAAGCTATAACTATATTTTCCCAAGCTTCTGTTCCATGTATGTAGATAGTTCTGTCCCCGGTGTATTTACATGGATTTGAGGCACAACATCTGGTTTTCACAAAATCAAATATTACCTGAGTTTTCAAAGCCCACAGGGCTGTTGGACCACACTTACCCTATCTGAGAGGGAATTCCCACAAGGCTTCTCTAACCACTCGCAGGCAGAGCAATCCCGTCTGGTGCAGGAGGGAGTTTTTAATCCATGTCTGTGCATATAAACAAACATGGCCACAGAAACCAGCAGGAGCACTCAGTTGGCGACATAACGCAAACACAGAGGGCGGCATCCTGCGGCGGGTACGAACGCTACAAATTTTCTCGGAGGGAGCTGCATTTTATGACAAAAAGCGTGCATTTAGTGGCTTTTTGAGTTAGATTAATGGAATGACAAAAGACTATTATTATCAGACGGTATTCAAGTCTGCTTCATTTATGTTGTATTTTGTTTGAAGTTTTATCCTCTGAACTCTGGTTTGCTTTAGTTTCTGTTTTATTTCGTAGAACTTGCGTTCCTCGTGGACTTTGTTCAGGTTTGCTTTTGTCTGGGTTTCTCACCTGGTTCTAGTTGCTGACTGTCACACCTGCACTGCGTTATTCATTACTTGGCTGAGTGTTTATACTTCGAGGTTCACGGCGTTCAGTGCTGGATCCTTGTCTTCCCCTGCCTGTTTACGCCAGATTAGGTTCTCGGTCTCACTGCTTGTCTTTTGGATTATGTTCCATGTTATTTCAACTGCTTTGGACACTTGCCTTGTCAGCGCCTTTGGTTTTGTTTTATTAAATAGAGGTTCATTTATTCCTCGTTCCCTTCTCTCCCTCCGGTGAGCTGCCATCTGGATCTGCTACACTCAACATTATTCTTCACATCCTCATTCAGAAACAGAAAAAATGGATACTAGACGACCTGTTTATGATCATTTCTTCTTTTCTGAAGACTCATGTCATTCCTGCCACCTTCATGGACAGTTATTCTATTGGCTATTCTCCTATCAATTTCATACATTCCTACTATTTCATTACTGGTTCATATGTTATGTAATGCTGTATAACTGCACTAGCTGTATTTAGCTACACACACACACACACACACACACATGTGTGTGTATGTGCTGTGTATATGTATACAGTATATAAACTCCTCCCTCTTCAAGCTTTGGTCCTCCGAAGGTCAGAGGCCACACTTCCTTAAAGGAACCGCTGATGTCAGTCCCAGGATCTCAAGCCACTCTCACAGCTTGGAGGTCACAGATCCCACTGTTGGCTTCACGTTTCTCATTTTTCCCCTCTATTCCGTCAACCCATGGTATTTCTAAAGTTTCTTGTGTTCCTTCTTCTTATTGTGGCTGTTGCTTGGAACTGCATGGTCAATCACCACTGCTTTCTTCTGGAGTTTGTCAACAACCGCAATATCTGGTTGATTAACTGTAGCCAGTTTAGCATCGTGGATCTGGAAGTCCCACAGGATCTTTGTGCTTTCATTCTTCGTTCTCCCATCTTTACTTCAGGACTTCCAACCCATACTCACAACAGATGTTCTTATAGACTTTTCACGTTACTTGGTTGTGATCTTCCATGTATGCTTTACCTGCCAGAACCTGGCATCTGCTGTTATGTCCTGGATTGTTCTCCGGGGCACCAGTCTGCAGCTGGGGTCTTATTTGGTGTGGTAGACCCTGATCTCTATCACTCTTACAGTAGAGACCTGTTCTTGTGCTGCTGTGATGAATGCTTCTGTGCTGTCCTTCAGACCAGCACTTTTCTAGGCACCAGGAAGACTTCTCAGATTCCCAGATTTGGTTCTTCTGATTCAGCTGGCTCTCTGGATCCACCTTAGTCTTTTCAGATACTCAGCGGGGACCAACTTCCTGCTGTGGAGCACTCCAACAGTTTCCTCACAGCTGCCGTTTTCTTGCAGGATCCCAAGGTATTTGTAGTTGTCATGGGACATCTCATATATATGGAATATTCTCTTCTTTTCTATTTCCGTGTTTGTATATTCAAACCGACGGGCAAGCACCCTGCAAATCAACACCTCTCTTCATCTGCAGGCTTGTACAATCAATAGAACTTCCTCACGACGCCGTTTTCATCATCTCCACATTTAAAAAACAATCAATTTGCATTTTTGTAGTAAAATAATTTGATTACTCGAGAAGCCACAACTGTCACCACAGTAACACACAGCCGTAAACAAATCAGACAACTGTGCAACCAATCAGCGGCACAGGGCCGTGTCTTTACCATAAAAGTAAAAACCTGCTACCGTGCCTTCACTGTAACTTGAGCTACATGACCACATGCTCCTTGAGCAGCCAGTGGAGAGGAGGGCAGGTGGCAGGTTTATTTGGAAAGATGAAAATGGGATGAATAACAGAGGTTAGGAAGTGTGAGTGGGGGTGGGAAGGAGGGCAGATAGAGGGTGGGAGGAGTGAGGGGGTGGGAGTTAAGGGAGAAGGCCATAAAAGCTGTGAGAGGGTGAGGTGAAGATAGGGTCACCGCTCCCGTGTGATGTCATTTCCCCAACACAGTCCACGTCCTGAGAAACTGCATACGAGCTAATTGGTTGAACCGAGGTAATAAATCTTGATGAAATTTATAGATTCTAGTCATTCTGTTGAACTGCTGCCCTCCTGGTCACCAGGTTAGGAAACTAACCTCTTCTACACCAATGAGCCACCGTCATCATTCAAACAATAAAGTACTGTTAAAGTCAAAGACAGTCTTTTTGTTCATTTAGCTTTGAACTTCAGATTTAGCCAGTGAGCATGAAAGCCTGCAATCAAATGTTTTTTCTTCTCCAAAACTGCAAGACACCACTGGGTATTTTTTCCTTTTTAAAGAAGAAAGGAAAACCAGACATCTGCACTACTTGAAATGTGCTAATGGGCTTATTCGGATAGAGGAGAAGAAAATAACTCATATTAAGGCGAAATGAGGAGCCTTGAAACAGCTCCAGGAAAAAAAAAAAAAAAAAAAAATACAAGAAAGCCAGTGGGCTTTAAAAGTGTTCGACCAATTAACTGTCCACCCATTTCAAGACACATTTATGGCTTCTGGAAATGTGATGCTCTCTTTGGCAGAGAAACTATACTAAACCAAAATGTACAACGACCTCACAGCATATGTGTATACAGCAATACTTCACAGAGATCAAATAGCATTCCACTTGTTTCCACTTGTTCAAGGATTTGTCTGTAAGGGAAATGGAGGATAAAATACCAACAACATCCGCTCTTATGATCATACATTCCACACTTAAACACCAGTTTTGTTTCCCTCCTCCATTCTAAGGAAAACGTATCTACTTACAGAGGTAATTAGGTGAGAGGGCTTGAGCCTCGCAGCTTCCATAAAATTAATATGAGGGGTCTAAATTGGAGGGCTGGAGAGGGTGGGTGGTGGACCGCAGCACCTCATGATTCTGTAATTTGCCGTCTGTTTCTTCACTCACAAAAATTCTTGGAAATGTCTTTTCCTGGACGATTTTATTGCACAAGAGCCTGTGTTTTTTTTCTCCATGGCAACCGCATAACAGCAGAGCCCAGCTAAGCTCTGACTCAACAAACAGAACTCCAAAAAATACCCATTTCAGCGCCAGGGTTTCCCCCTTTCTTCACCCCGCTTTCCTGCAAACTATGCCTGAGACCGATTTAAAACGGAGTTCGGATGATCCCGTGAATGCTGCGATTAATCAGGGCACATGTGTGACATGCAACAGATGATGCGTGCGAGGCCTGGTGGGCTCGTGATGAGCCTCAGGTGGTGCATGGGTTTGAGCTCGTCGTCGATCGGAGCTGTGGCGAGTTCAGTGCAGTGGGACAGGCAGCATCTGGGTGCTGTTAACCTGCGGGAGCCCTGCTTAAAGCAACAGCAGTTCAGTCCAAATACAGCGGTCAGAGCGTTGCATAAAAGTCTGTCTCTTTCATGGTGGGCTGAGCTGGAAGGACGCAGGCGCTTTGTGGCCCTGATGTAGCCACTAAAGGCAGGCGGGCCAGGGATTAGTGTGGCAGGCAAGCATAAACCCGAGGAGATGGCATGATGTATGTAACTATGTAATCTCCACTGCGTTTCCCCAGACAGGAAACCTCTAAGACATTATGAACTGCAGTGCTGCAAAAAGATTTTCATGCTTTGAGAGCGTACGTCTTTCCAAACTGCACTCCACATTGTCTTATATTGTAAAGTCGAAGTTACTTGAAGGAGAGTGAAGAAGTAATAGTCCTCCCAACCTGTCCCTGAATTATATACTTTACTTAGCATGCCAGGAGAGGATTTAGCACATGGCCTTCTCCTTGGTAAACCGTCAACCATCTTGTCTCAACTAGTTGCAGCCAGTCCTGAGGAAAAAAACCCAACAACAAACAAACAGGCATGTCTGCAAAATTGTAACTCAAGACAACAGAAAGCTCGGCTGCAGTTTCAGCGGCTGTTGAGCGGCAGTGAGGCTTTTAGCATGTGCGGTTGCCTCTCGGTCTTAAGTGCCTTTCAGAGGCAGCCTTGCAAAAAAGAAAACAAAAAAACCTGGAATCAAACAAAATTCTCCTTTATTTGTTGCATATAAGGTCATTGCAAAAGGGCACGGGAAGCTGCCAAGTTTCCTCTCTGCCTCTGTCGTACTCCCAGTCTACCTTGTAGTGAACACAGAGGAGTATGCCACAGGGAGGGGAGGCCCTACACAGGAACTCAATAATAACTTTCAGCAGTCTAGCCAGGAGGCTGGAAGCCCAGACTGCGGCTGTTCCCTCCTGTCCTCATTCCTCCCTCCGCATAGCCCCACGCTCCTCCCTTCACCCCCCCTCCTCCTGCTGGACTGTGTCTGCTCCACAGGACTGATGCATTCTGCAGACAGGCCAGTGCTCTTAAAGAGACACAGGCTGCATTTTTATCCCCTGAATCACTGCAGTGGATGAAATGACTAAAGCAAGAGTCCCTCGTCTCCAGCCTTCCAATCAAGGGGCCAGAGCTTTATTTCAAACCGTTTGCTCAATGATCAAGAAACTAACGAGATGCAAGATGTGAGCAAATGAATGAAGCAAAAGTATGTTGAGAGGCTCTACGTGAATGTGAAGCTGGGTCCTTTCACAGTGACGACCTTTGAAGGTGCCTTTGATGCTTTCTTCAGACTTTTACAAGTGCAATCAATGCTCTTTACAAGGAAAGTATATTTAATATCATTGTGATGATAATTTTCAAAGACCCTTCAATAAATCCACTTTTGTGGACTTTGGAATGATGGCGATACCGCCGAGTGGGCTGGGATATTATTTGCCTCTATTGTCACGCTAGATTACATTGTGGTTGCATAGAAACAACTGCAACAAACAACTAATATTGTCAGTGAATAATCTGAGGATTAGGTTTTCGCTTTCCTGATTTAGCATAGATATAAGACTGATATCAGCTGTATTGCTTAGTTAGAGCTGCAGTCAGTTTCTTATTCAACCAGGCAAAGCAAAAGTTTGTACTACCTGGAACCAGCACAGACCGCTGCAAAAGAAATAGTGAGAGTGATCGTTCTGTGAGCTCATCTGCTTCATTCAGTCTATAATTAGAGGTTGAAATATTGTCCTCCGATGTTGCTGAAGTGGGTAAACAAGCCCAAGAGTTTACCTGTGTCTTGCTCCCTTTTCAGATTAAAGAAGTAGAAAAAAACAACAACCCTACCTCGCACTTTTTCCTTCTGTTTTATGTCTTGAACGCAGCGCAGAGCCAGAACTAAACTCAGCCACAGCGAGCACCCACACCACGGCAAGAAAAACAATTAAAATTTTAATAAGTAAGACAGAAAAAAACGACGAGGGAGTGCGTGCCAAACGCAGTCTTTTTCTGTTGCTGTCAGGACTTCTTTTCTTTGTTTAAGACTGTGTGAGGAGATGAAGGGACTGAAAGCAAAAACTCCTGCGGGCAAAGAGAAAGAGGTCCATCTGCCTGATGGAGAGCTCCACAGCCCTTTTATAAGCTGGAGGACAGTTTGGGTTCCGTTACAGAAAATACTCACAGTTTTGTGTACTTGCACATATTTATTGTTAATTTTTTTTTTAAAACAAAAATCATCATGAGTCAGCCTCACTAGATTTTTTAAGGACAGGGAGGAGTGATGCTGTGGCAACAAGAGACCATAAAACACCAATGAAAATTTGGCGACTTGTGGCGATGACAGTCGAAATCATCACAGGCAGGTATCAAGTTAATCTAATTTTAACTCCGAAGCGGACACAACTGAGTCGACATCTGACGGCGCAAAGGATACCGTCGACTGACATACCTGTATAAGGGGTCGGAAATATCCGCAAAGGTTACCATGACAACCGGCGCTTGGAACGTTTGCTTAGTTTTATGAGTTTTATTTATTTGCTTTGAAATTTGATTTCACGATAAGGTTACATGTTACTATTAATGTCAACCTAGTCACCGTTTCCTACCTCAGAGCTTGTTAATTCACATTTTAAGTAATATTGTCTTTTTCACTAAATGAGCAAGCAGCGGCTCCACGTTACACAAAAAATTCAAAATATGTTAAAGGCGTTAAAAGGGTTCACATATCAGCTGCAGCGTAACAACAAATGAAATCTCAAGAGGAGGTATCAGCGTATCAGTGCCAGAGTCAGCAAAGCAGCCGCTGCGATGATAACCCCAGTCTGGAAAACCAATAAGGCTCAGCTTCCACCTTCAGATGGACTAGAAAACTGCAATTCAAGCTCTTAGAAAAAAACTGGAAAGAAATCATGATGGGAAACATAACTGAGGCTCTCAGGGGCTCCCTGAAATCTCCATGAGAATCTCGCTGCTATTAAATTCCAGTACTGTCATGTTTTAACAATGTTGTGGTTCTCACTTAAGTTTGATATGCAAGAACAACCCCCCCCCCCCCCCCCCCAAAATTAAGGCTTTTTGTGGACAAAAGGACAGGCTTTGGAGCTGCTGGATCTGTACTTGAACTAAACAACTTACTGTTTGCAATTTTGTTGTGTGCAGGGCACTTTGGGAGAGTGACACATACCCAAACAACACCAAGTCATTGAATCATCAGTGTTTACGCAGCCACATAACTCTGCACCATCTGTGTGGCTCAGGTCTGATCTTCTGTGTGACATAACTGACATATTTGCTGCACTAAAGCCCTCTGAAACATTTATAAAATACAGCAGGCTCATAAGTCAAAACCGATCTCTTGCTCAGAAAAGTGTTTCACAGCGGTCTTCTCTCTTGTGCCCTGAAACTCTGAACTGAGACCCACCTCCAGAGCAGACGCATGATGGGGAAAAGAGAGCGACAGAGAGCGAGAGAGAGAGAAAACAAGGTAATGAACTTCTGACCTGTCATTCAGACCGCAGAGGAAGCTTGGGGGCAACCAGAGTCCACCATCCACTCTGTCTCTCCTCCCCTCTGTGTTTCACCCAGCATCTCATAAAGCCCCAGTAAAAACCTCCTGCTCCCCCTTTTATGGCTGCCAGATGGTGGGGAGGCCTCCTTGCCTCTGGACTTGCCTCTCTAGTCTAGTAAAAGCAGTTGACCTCAGCAACATAAAAAATTCTATTTATGAAAAGGCTTGGAACAAAACACACAAACATCCTGCCACTGAAACAATTCAACGGCATCTCGTCTCCCTAAACAACCTTTTTCCAAGACGAGAGTCGGATATGTACGTACGTGTACCTTCACGGTGGGATGGCGGTTAAGTCCAGATGTAATGACTAACACCCAGGTAGTTTTTTTTTTCTTCTGTGTGTGTAAAGGGGTTTTTATTTGCGTGCCTTGGGCGTGAGCGCAGGACTTTGGCAGCGACTAAAATTCTCCCTGAGAAACGAAGAGGCAAAACAAACAGAGCTGTCTGCATTCAGGTTGAAGCTGAACCGCAGAACCGCAGTCTGGCCCGCGGTTCGCAACATTCTGTTCCAGCACTGACTTCACCTAAAACAAACACTCTCAAGACCCGTCTACCTCAGCCAGAGGGAGAGGAATATGAGAGAAAAGTTTAGATCTGAACGCCATTAACAACCCTCTCACACACACACACACACACACACACACACACACACACACACACACACACACACACACACACACACACACACACACACACACCCAACCGACGCTCTCACCAAATGCTGGGCAAACTCAAATCTTTTTCACTCACTTTTCACTCGTGTGGGAGTTGTGCCCTTTGACGGCATGCTCGGATTGAATCCAATGTTTGAGAGTGAGCAGAGTTGGGTGGGAAAGTGGGTTAAAAGGCCACAGATCGCCTCGCTATAAAAGAGCAGCCAAATCAATGGCTTCCTTTTACTGCAAATCAATTATTGTTATTATCTTCCCTTCCAATCACAAGTGTCTTCCCCTTCTGCTCACCTCAGATGCCCCTGCGTTTTTTTTCCTCCCTCCTTTATTTGTTCTGCCAGTTGGACTCTAACATTTATATCCTGCAATTCAACCTGACCTCTGAGCAACCCCTGGCATGGCTGCCTAAGCCATTAGGTTAGCTGTGTCTGCAGGTTATTAGTGTGATAAAAGTTTACTGTCCTTCAGTCACTCAGCGCAACTGCTGTTTAATGCCCGTGAAGAACAAGACTGTGGGATTTTTCACACAGAAGAGTGGCCAGAAGAGCATTTGGCCATGTGCAAATACATCTAAAAGGAAGATATTCTATCCACACAAGCAACTAAAAGATGCGTATCGGTGCATAATGAATCAAACTACAGCATCCCCTGTGCGTTGGGCTCATGGAAGCGTGTGGACAGGAGGGCTTGGGAGGGTGGTGGTGCTATGTTTTCTCCCGTGCTGCGAAAGCTGTGGGCAGCCAAACTAACTGCAAGCTCAGCACTTCTCCCCATTTTCTCCAGTTTCAAGCCAGGAGAGAGAGAACAAAGGCAACGAGCTAAGCTGCTGCAGAGGTAATGAGGACAGAGGCATGCAGCACAGGAGAGGGTGCCCTCAATAACGAGGGGCTGCTGCAGTCCGCGGCGGAGTCCTGTTGGACAACAGGGACAAAAATCCATGCATCTGCTCTGCACAGCCGCCGAGCCTGACTGTAGTCTAGCCACAGACAGCAGTAACTGTAGCCCACCCCTTTTTACACTGCAGCTCTGTCTACCACAGAATGGAAACCACAGTGTGACTGGAATTTGCTTGGAGACACATTGAGATCCATGTAGCGAGGCAGTAAAAACTCCATTAAAACTGCTAATTCCACTGCAAGAACTGAGATTCTTGACCAGCACATTATCTATATAAGTAAATAATATATAAGTGTGGCAAAAAAAAAAAAAATAGGATTTTATCTGTTAAATGCAGATAGAACAGGGGTTTCATCGCAATGTGGCAAAAAAGGAAGTTTAAAATGAATAAATGTTTGTGCTTTGTAAAAAAAAAAAAAAAAAAAAAAAAAAAGAAGAGGGCGACAAGATGAATCTGATGCTAAAGATGCGCTGTGAAGACATCAATTAAAATGTGTCAGAGGGCTGAGCTGAGTTTTTCAACGAGCAAAACAAGCTTTTCTCCCAGAATGACAAACACTGCGAGCTGTGCTGTTTTGGTGCAGCAGGGAAATGAGGAAATGCGCATGATTACTGAAGGAGAATCCCAACTAAACTTGACGGCACACCTTTTTCCCGGAGCATGTGCCAGAGTCTGAACCCAACTTTCTGACTCTCTAGCAGGAACAAATGATGTGATTGAGAAGGGGGGGGAAAAAACATGTGAAGGGAAGAATTTTAGAGCAGAAATTTAATTTGGAGAGGATGAATTCCCCTGAAGTTGTTTTAGTTCTTTATTTTTATCATGCATTTATCTTTCTCTGATGCCAAACAATGCTTGGCTTTTCCTTTGCAGCTTCAAAATGTCAAAAGTGTCATGAATGAACTGTTAAACCCTCTCCTTGGAGGCGGGACCCCGTCTTAGATCTAAAACAAACTCTACTGAGAACCTACATGCGTCTTACATGCTGAAAAAAGCCACCTATAGTAGTGATACATTTTATTAGTCAATTCTAAGTGGTAAATAGCATAATTTTAAGGTTATTAATCCCAAATGTCTCTAATTTTAAAGGTGGAGACATTCCACAGAGAGGCCATTTTGGCAGTTCTTGGCTGTAAAGCCGTGTCAGTGCCAGCCCCACCCCATTAAGACCCAACCCATCATGTGTTTCCACTTTACCGACAGGGTGGAAATGACCTCAACGCAGTAAAAGATGACAGGGGTGCTAGCGCTGTTCACCAGATGTGAGCTAGAAAAAGGGAGAGAAAAAGGAGGAGGCGGAGGACGGGGAGAGAAAAGAATTTACTGCAAACCCCCGAGGAGGCCTGCGATCGAGGGTTCAAGCTGAGCTCCGGAGGTTGCTGGTGTATCTCAGCGACACCCCGGGAGAGCATACCCTCCTGGTTGAGAAAGATACTCGACTGCGCCCACGCACACACATGTTGCACCCCAAAAACGTCCACTGTCATTCCACTGCACCTGCTTGCAACACAAAAGCCACTTCCTCCCACAGCGTCCGGCCGAGCCCCTTTATCCTCTTTGGTGCAGCCTGCGCTGCAACAAAAGCCGGAGAAACCGGGGAGCTGCGGTGATGATAGGGCGACTAATCTGTTCCGAGGGACTCATTATATCAGCAGTGTGTACAGTTCGACACCTGCGAGAGGGTGAATGAAGAACGGACATGCAGAGATGGGCGTCTCTGTGACGACGAGGACACCAACGATGCCGTGTTATCGCCCCCGGAAAACCATAAGGGACAGACACGCCATCCAGACGACATCCCTGTTTGGTTTTTCTTTTATTTGATTTTGTTAGTTATCTGGTACATTTACAAAACGTAAAATCATCATGTTCTTCTTGCGCTCTCTCTCAGTAAGTTTCCTGGGACGATGTTGGGGTGATAACGTGCAAAGCAGCTCAAGCTTGTTTTTCAACTTGATGTATGTGTTACCCCCTTTTTCTTGACCACGCTTAAGACACAGGGGTATAATAGTACCCTAATTATAGGATAAAGGGTGGGCCTGCTCTATTTAAGGCCGTGGACGTGTGTGTCTGCACTTGCACACTGGCTGTAAATAGAGCCAGAAGCTTGTCAACGCCACGAGCACAAAAGGCTGACAGGCCGGCCTGCTAGGCGCGGGGCAACCCTGCAACTATGAGACACCTGCGAAAGAAGGGTGGGCGGTGCGTGGTGGTAGTCTTTTAGCAACTGAGGTTCATCTTTACGCCTGTCCTTTTAAATATCAACCCTGCTGTACTGACACAGAAAAGAGAGTAGAAAGCGGGGTGTGGCAGGTGGCCAACTCTTTAGCAGAAAGCATTCACAGAGATACAGTATGCTCAGCTTTTTAATGCAAGGTCATAGAAAAAAAAAACAAAAGAAAAAAAAAAAAAACAGCCCACCTGACCACATGATGCTGTGGCAAAGCGGGACAGATCCTGGGCTGACAGTAGTACTGAATAAATAACATTCCCCCGCTCACTGCATCGGAGTCTGCTGGGACAGCTGTGCTGAATTCATTTGATACGGGTGTCTGCTGACAATGCTGCATTGCTCCGTCTCTGCAAGAAAGCATGTTTGGCTGCTCTGAGGATCATGCAGGGGCAGGAGCTTTTCAAGACATAATAATTATTCTGCTATAAACTCTAAACCGTGCACAAAAAAAAAAAAAAAAAAAGATACGCGAAGAGAAAAATAAAATATGTCCCAAGACCTCGTTGCGCTCTTGGAGCAGATTCTGAGCTCCAATGTTCAGGTGGCACATCGGATACATAAGAGGCCAGGCATCTGTAACAGCACACGGCGAAACAGGAGGGAAGAAAAAAATGTGGATTACACTCATTTGTGCATTTAGCAAGCGCTGGAGGAGAGTTATGAGGTCACCCTGACAAAGGAGCACTACATCTATCTATCTATCTATCTATCTATCTATCTATCTATCTATCTATCTATCTATCTATCTATCTATCTATCTATCTATCTATCTATCTATCTATCTATCTATCTATCTATCTATCTATCTATCTATCTATCTATCTATCTATCTATCTATCTATCTATCTATCTATCTATCTATCTATCTATCTATCTATCTATCTATCTATCTATCTATCTATCCATCCATCCATCCATCCATCCATCCATCCATCCATCCATCCATCCATCCATCCATCCATCCATCCATCCATCCAGATGAGTTTCCATCTTTAAAAAGTGAGACAAGCAGCCCTCACACTCCTGGAGGAGCACAGTGATCCATGTGCAGCTCTGTATGTAGGCCAGTCTGAATACAGACTCATCCAGTGTGTGCTCACCACAGTGGAGGTGGAGATCTAAGTATAATACAGTGTGAGGGGGAGTGCAGTAGGAGATCTCAGCAGAGGAGAGGAGGAGAGCCTGAGTCTGCGCCTTGGTGTGTGTGTGTATGTGTGTGTGTGTGTGTGTGTGTGTGTGTGTCCTACAGGGTCGAGGAGGTATCAAACTGAGGAGGTGAGTGGCAGTGGCGAAGCACAGGAGGTGTCAGTCAAGAAGGTCTCAGCGATGATGGAGAGGAGAGCTTTACAAGTGCTGACCTGTGGGAGAAGTGATGCAGAGTGGAGGAGGAAGAGGAGAAAGGAAAGCAGGAAGGCGGCAGCAGCAGCCGCAGCAGGAGGAGGAGGAGGCTGTCGAGAAACAGCGTGGAAGTCACAATGAGAGAGGCTGGGCAGTGAATGGAGGAGGGCGAGGTCTCTGAACTGTAAGAGCTCTGTGAGGTTTGTGCGAATGTCTGTGTGTGTGTGTGTGTGTGTGTGTGTGTGTGTGTGTGTGTGCGCGCTCTGGCACACTTCTTTGAGCCCACCAGCCAGGGAGCATGAAGTTCTTATTTAGCACAGGAAGAGCAGCTCTGCTTAGCAACCACAAGCGCCCTCCAATCACAAGCCTACAGAGCAGACTGACTGAGGACGAGTCCTTTTTTGAGAGTGTGTGGAGTCTGACGGAGGCCTAAAAATGTTGTGGTCCAGACATGCCCACATGCGCAAAGATATACAAAACAGATCTGGAACTGAACTCCGAGCTTTCATGTCACCAGCACTCAAAGACAAAAGTGCCCTCACACCCTACTGCGTGCCCCTTCTGCCTCACTGCCTCCTAAACTCAGCAGCGAATTCAAAGTCAATCTAAACCATCCTAATCCTAAAATAAAATATGCATATCCCAAAGAGCAACGGAGACGTGTAAATCCCTAAAACATCCATTCTCTTTTCGCCACAGCAGCAGCACATGCGGCAACTTGGCACGGCACCAGCTGCAAGAGAACCCGATAGCAGCCCCCCGATTGTGATCTGCTAGCCATCAAAACAGGAGGCACGAACAGGTTTGGCCCAAACACCGTCTGAACACTGAGCAGTCTGTTTGGTTTAGCTGCGTGAGCTAATCCTCCTGATAGCTTTGAAGGTGTTTGGTGGGCGGATTGTAGGCGAGAGCAGCATGTCGATTTGTCATATGGCACCAGCAGGGCCTACTTCTGCTCTGGCTAGAGCTCCGTTAACACTTCTCCAATGTGGTATAACAGTTCTGAGGAGCTGCAGGCTACTAAAGAGAGAACATTTAAAGGGATAAATAGCCCACAGTCCTGTTTGTGTGTCATTTTGGCCTCTAAAGTTTCACCAGTCAAGCATTTGGAATTGGTATGTATCTTTGTAAAACGTACCCTCTGCTGTATATCTAATTCATGCAGTGATTGCAAAACTCCAGAGGGGCAGGCAATAAATTGTGAGGCCGCATTAAGAATGAGAGGGAGAGGAGAGCGCGTTCCTGAAAAAAAAAAAAAAAAAAAAAAAACTGTCCCGAAAAGATGATGGTTTTGATGTGCACCATAGTCTCTGCATTCCAGGAGTTATGTGGGATTATGAGAGTTTAAAGCCTCCCTGACTGCAGCAGCTTAGTAGCTCAGCATGCAGCAGATGCAGACTCCAGGATTTCCTGTCTATGCAGCAGATGGGCCTGACTCTTAATCACAGGGCTGGAAATCAGGAGGTGATCGAGGAGGAATTGATGATGATTGTGGAATAACACAAACCCAATACAGGCATCTGTTCCGCCACTAACAGCCCAACTGACTGACTGTCTGACCGAGCAACTGACTGACTTGTTGGCTGCAGTCGCAGCCAGAACTCATCTCCTCTCTCATCTCATCAGCGCTGATCAATCATCTCCCTCCCTCACTCTTAGAGTTACACAAGATACTGTGCCGTTTGTCCATACTTTGGCTTAGTTTTGACAACTTTGGTAATCTGTATGCATGAGTATATTCTGTATAATATAACCAATGAGGTTCATCACAAACATTTAAAATAACTACTCACTACTTAACAAAACATTGATGTAAGGAATATTTGGATGACTGGGATGTCTTTGTCCCGCTTTCCTCTTTTAGTACACCTGAAACACAACATATACACATTTAAAGGCCCACTTTTTGATCATTTTCAGTTATTTGTGACATTAAAAGTGTCGCTTTACTTGAAAACTGTAATACAGTATTTTTTTACTTGTAATATTAACGTTTGTGGTATGTTATTGATACGAAATGTGATCGCTGAATACGTCTTTCACCACATGTAGCTTCTGAGAGATTTTGGTCAAAAGTATTGTGATTACTTTTTGTCAATACATTCCCAGCTTTGAAAATTCAAATATGATTAAAACATTACAACTGATTGTGATATATAGCATGGGATGAATAATAATCGGTTAACTTCATAATTATATATAGCACATACCAAGTTTGATCTAGTAAGTGAAACTATAAATCCCTCTGAGGTAAAAAAAAAAAAAATGTCTGTGAATATTTAACTTGTATAATGTTTATTTATGGAAGTATATGATGATAAAGTCACAAAAAAAATTATATGATTCTGCTGAAAGTCCATTATTCATTATATTGAGTTATTTTCCAACCCTATCTCTATCAGACATGCAGACACCACCACAGGCTCCGATCTGTCTTTACCCAGGAAAACTGGTGACACAGCAATCTCGCAAGCAGGATTTCCCACCCTGAGAGTGGCTGGAGGTTACGGACTTATCCACACAGCACCCAAAGAGACAAGCCACTGACAAAGAGACACCGCTGCACTTCACAGCATCTGAAAGCCTTGCCTTCAAACAAAGGAGGCGGCAGGTCTTTAGCACACATTACCCATGAGAGAGCCCCAGCTGACAACCTTTTAACATGGGGTCACCGCTGCCAGAATGAAGGGCGCAACCCCTGGGAGCGCCTGACACCCCTTCACCTCGACGCGTCGCCCCCGACTTGGCCGCAGCACTCCAGCCGGGAGTCGCCGGTTGGCTGAGTGCTGGACTGAAGGGGACAGGGGAGGGTGTTGGGACTCGGCTGACTGATCCCAAAGGAGTGATGTTTCCAAGGACAAACAAGAGAAGGCGAGTTAAAAACAAAACCGCAACTCAAGAAGTAAGATTGAAAAAAAATATGAAAAAGATAAATAAATTGTGATCGAACGTGTTAGTTGTGTGTTAATTTGGGAGATGCTGGGTCGGAGGTGCCTGGCTGGGTCAGACAGACCCAACAAGGAGCAAAGAGATGAACCGTGTCAGCTTTCAGGACTTGGGGGAGGTCAGCAGACAGATGGGAATGAAAATGAGCCAGCAGTGAGCTCATTTTAATCTGTCTCATACAGCTGAGCCAGCTATAACTAGAAATGTTCTGGTGAAATTTGTCTATTTTCTTCGATGCCGATTCCAATACCTGGGCTTCAGGTTTCAGCTGATATCAAGTACTAACCCAATACCAATGTCTGTTTTTTAACTAACAAATTTAACTATTAATTTAAAAAAATAATATCAAACAAATAACATTAGTTGTATAAAGACATCCAAAACGTATGCTTTTACTGCACCCACAAATATGTGAAATTAAAAAGGCATTCATTTATATTTTGACATTTGGGGTCCAGCTTTCCATCAAAAAGCTGACCACCTGCCGTTCTTTTACACGACATGAAATACGATCAGTCAGTCTCATACCGTTTGTGGTCATCAGATTCAACAGAGATGTATTTCCGACCTGGGACCCACCCAGGAACCACCTCTAAATGTTCGGTTACGCAACAAAATCCAACATGTTCAACAGCCCACCGGGGCCAGTCGTCGAGGAGGATGAATCCTACGGTTTTTGTCCATCATTGTGCTGGATCTGTGTTTTTTTTTCTTTGGCGAACTTTCCTTAATTCTAAAAAATCATTGGTGGCTCCCGAAAATGCTCGGAAAGGTTGTTGGTGTTACTTTTAGCAACATCTGTGTCACTTCTAGACACGGCAGTCTTGCGTAATGAGCAGATTGCAGTTTTCCAGCGTGAAATAACGCCGTATCGTCGACATAATGCGAACGCTAGACAGCCAGCTCAATCCAACAAACCCCCCGTCACCGACTCTCCACTTCGCGACTTAAAACAGGAAGCTGCGAGGCAGTATTGCGTCACTTTCTGCGCTGGCTTTTATTGCATACTCACCATTACTGTCTAGAATCAGCAAGTTTTTTTTGGTTTCGTATCAGAGCAACTCTGATTATCACACCTTTCTGTTTACACGGAAACACACGTGTATATAGTCTATGTACCCAAAGGCACCCACACAAAGTGTGTTAATTACAGAGAAAACCATATTCATTCATTCACTTTGCACAAAACCACTCGCACCAGTCTTTAGCCTCTGCCACGTGCTTTGGTTTACTCCAGGTTTGAGGCTAATTGCATCGAGTGAGGAGAACAATGGGATATAAAATGGCATAAATTGGCCTCAGTTGGTTGATCCTAATATCCATTCCATTATGGAGGGTCCACACGGTTCTCCAGAGCCTCCTTTTACTCTACTTATTCAGATGATTGATCGCTTTGCCCCGACTTCTTAGGGATTTTGTTTTACAGTTAATGCTCAGCAGTATTTGACTTTTGGCTTGGAAGAATTTATTTTCCTCAGCTCCAATCCTCATTCCTGAAGATTTCCATGGTAATCAGAAAAGTTAATATTTGAATTAACACATGCAAAGGTCAGCACATTGGAGCAAGTCATTTAAATAAAGCTCAAGATTCCCTTTTCCATAAAATATACCACAGATTAAAAGTCATGTATTACCTTAAACAAACCGCACGAATATGGTGATGTTTAGTAACAATCAAGCTGCCGTTGGGACTCGTGTTTGTTGTGTATATTTCTCCATCCTTTATCAGGAAGCCATCTGGCCAGTGAACTGGACACATGGACATGTGATTGGATGGTGTGAAAAGAATGGGGGTTGGCTGGGTCATTGTCTTTGAGGAAAGGTCAGAGGTTACAGCCCTTTGACAACACATGTCAAGGCCTGGCTCACACACCTTGCATCTTTTGAATGAGTCTGCAGCGTCCTGTCTGCAATCTGCCCTCAACTGCAAATTAGGCAAACAGTTAAATGACCAAATGCCGAACCCGATGCAAACTAGGTCGTCAAGATGATCCGCTGGTCTCATTCCTTCTTCGGCTCAAACAAACGCCATTTTAAAAAACACTTTAACCTCAATTTTAAACCTATTCCACAATCATGAGCATGCTGGGAGGACGATAATCCTTTGAGCAGCGACTTCCGACTGCGCCAGCCTCCCTGTACGCCACATGGAGAGGGAGTCTAGACAGATGATACGACCAGACAAGGCAACCTGTCTCTTATTAATAAAACACTCTGACATTAGAGGGAGAGGCTGTGGCAGGCCGATAACATTGTGTCTTCGTTTCATGGGGAAGCCGAGCCAAATGCTGCCCGAGAGTCCCGGTCCGGCCTTTCAGCAGCTTGGCCTGTCAGGCTGATGTATGGGAGGGAGCTGGTGAGCAGCTCCCCGAGGACCGGGCCTGTCTGCTAACTGGGACACGACTGACAGTGAACCACAGCAAATATGCACCGCCCCCTCCGCCAATCTGCCTCCGTGATGCTCAGGCCCTGTGTGCAGTTTATCACACATACTCTAAAAGACTGTCAGAACCCGACTGAACGTTTTAAAGAAATATATGACTCACAGGTGATGCATCAGGAGCTGCTGGTTGCAGATAGGAAGAGATCAACCGCAAGTGCAATTTGAAAAACATTATATATACGTATCATAGGTAACAGTGAAGGTGAGAATAGTGCTTTCACGACCCTTGAAATACAAATATTTTCAAGGCACTTTTTCCTGTAGTTGTTTCAGCCATGTTTCCTACTTTTTTAGAAAGATTACATAGCACTCTCCGCATGAAACATCTCCTGGCTCCCGCTCAGATCTGAGCAGCGCCATGGTGATGCATACAGAGATCCACTCATTATCAGAGTCCCACATAACAGCCGCTCTGTGACGAAGAAACAGCCACCTCGTCTCCTGGCCCCAAAACATTTCTGAAACACAAAGTCAGCCACAACCCCCTCCTCTCGCTCTCTCTCTCACACACACACACAAAATGCACATTTCCATATTCCAAACCTCATTAAACCCTCACCCCCTTCCTCACCTCGTAGCACCAGATCCCTCTGCCCTCCTCACCTCTCTCACACTTGTGAAATATATCATTGACTTCATTTATCATAATGTCGATGCCCTTGGGTAACCCTAAAAGGGGGGGTTTGGCAGGGAGGGGGAGGTTCAGATGATGAGATAGATACTCAGGGATATTGGACTGACTTCCCCTATTTGACATGCATAAGGCGTTTCTTGATCCATAAGCAGACCATAAGCTATCACTGTCAAAACTTGGGATGGATGCAGTCAACCCAAGAAGAAATGGGCAAGCCTAATAAGAAGGAAGTCAAAGTTTTTGCCAATCAATGCAGAAATTGCTTAAAAAAGCTGTTAAAATATCCACAAAAACAAATAATGTTCCCCAAAAAGACATTAAAATATGCTTATTAAGAGAGGCAAACCTAACAAACTTACTCTGCAGGATTTATTGGACAGTTTCCCAGTCAGATCATATTTTCCTTTTAACTCTTTGAGGAGTTGCTCCAGACGACCTTTCTCCTCTTTGTCAGTGTAGTCCGGGTCTAGGAGCACATACACCCGCCAGTTGGCAGAGTCGAAGCCCCAGTGGACAGTCCGGTTTTCTAGTCTCTTGTGACTGTGGACCACAAACTTGTGAGGTTGGAACATGAGTCTGCAGTCCATACACTGGATGCAGGCTGCAGCCGGAGCGGTGTACAGTTCTGGGACAAACAGGCCTTTGCACCGGCCGAAACATTCATGATACACTTTAAAGCTTTTCTCCGTTCGCTCCAACTCCAAGGAGCCCAACTCCTTGTTGCAGTGAGGGGGGTAAGTACCACCGTAGATCAGAGCGTTGCAGAGGCGCTCAGCATCAGTCTGCGTGATCAGCCCGCAGGACGGCGCAGAGAAAGGCAGGATGCCCACCACTTTGAGGATCTCCAGCTGGTCCGCCGTACACCTGGAGCAGTAGATGTGCAGGTCGTCGCACACCGAGTTGATCTGCTGGAGGGAGAAATCTCTGAGCACACTGTTGAGGATCTGCGGGAGGCACAGCCGTTTCTCCCCACCGACCACGAAACAGGAGATGGGCTCTCGCTCCAGCACCGTCTCGCACCTCTCCGTGGAGCGGTCGGATGGGATGAAAAGTGGCCCGGACATCACCGGAGGGGTCTGAGTCGGCAGGGATAGCATGATCTCCGCAGACTTCCCATCTTTGCCGAAGAGCGGGTCCTGGTGCCACCGAGCGGAAAACGCCGCCGGCCCGCCGAGGGAGCGCATGGAGCTCAGGTGAAACTGCTTCAGAGTTTGCTGAAGTCCGGGATGTGGCTGAAAGCTGGTGCCGTCCATGTTGTATCGTCTGTCGGAAAATAGATTTCTCAAAACTCAAAATGAAAGCAGAGACGGACTTATCGGGACGGAGGTCCTCAGCATCCGGTAACACGCTCAGTAACGCGCATTTCCATGTCTGCGGAGAAGCTTCCCAGCGCGTCCATTCAGAAAACTGAAAGCTGCTGAAATCATGGGAACAGACTCAAATAAAGTCGTCAACTCGTTAACTCGGAACAAATATTATCCAACGCACAATCACCCACTAGCTGCGTTTCAGCGCTCCTGCGGTTTTACGCACTCATAATGTGCGCCCGATTTAAGCTTAGTCTCCTCTGTCTGGTGTACTCCGTCTGTCTCCCCGCTCTCCCAGTGTGTGTGAGTCTCTTCCTCTCTCTCGCTCTCTCTGTTTGTTTGTGTCTGGTTCAGTCATTGAATCCCAGCCAGGAATGTGACTGACTCCCCGGGCTGGCTCTTCCTTCAGCAGATGTTCCTCCCTCCGCTACAGGGCAGCTGCACACTGAAAAAAAAAAAAATCTTTCTAAAGTGAGGCGAGGGTGGAGCTCTGGAAATTGAAGTTAATAATGAAAGTATGGTTGGAAAATCGGAAAATAAGAGCAAAAACTTACACATTCTTTTGTATACCTCTGCTCTACACATCTGCTGTCCTCATCCAGAAACTATTTCAAACACACTTAAGATTCACATGCATGAATGAAAGCAGAAGTATGTACGAGAGTGTACATAAAGTGGCAGGCTGTACTTGCACTTTTTTTGTGTTGCATTTAAAAACGTATTTCAGGCAGCCAATTTCCAGGGGAAGGGTTGGATGACTGATTTAAACTCAGACACCATTTGGTTTACATGTGAAGAATACAATACATAGAACGATGGGTTTGTAAAATAGCATGTAATATCAATTACCAGTGTGAATTACTATGTGTGAGTTACTATGAAAGGCAATTTGACACTTTAACACACAAGTACCATTAAAAGAACATCATAAAAAGAACATTTAAAAATATCGAAGCGTTTTCTATGGGGAAAGAAAAATAAACTAATAATTATTAATGTCCCGAATTATTATTATTAGTATTAGCAACGTTCAGCTAAAATTGTGCAAAACTGTCAAATTTACACATGCAGTTATATATATATATATATATATATATATATATATATATATATATATATATATATATATATATATATATATATATATATATATATATAATTGTAACTACACTGCTGAACCTACATAAATAAATTGAGTAAATTGAGTGAGTACTATTTTTAAGTAGGTACTACAAGCTTAGTAGCTTGTTATTTCTTAAAGGGGACATATTAGAAAGAAATTCATTTTCTTTGCATCAGAGTGTATATTTGGGAGGTAGGTCTGACAACCACAGTAAAAACTCCAACATTACACAACCCAGTCTCTATTTTAAGGGCTGAGTAAATTTGAATACATGCCATTTATAGGGCCGTTCAGATTTGCAGGGAACTGTGACATCACAGACCCAGATCAAACAAAAATGATCCAGCTTAGTCGTCTGTTTGTCCCTTTAACTTCACATCATTCTGCATCTGCTGCACCTCTGAAATAATCACTAAACTGTGAGATAGGCCCTCTTCACACCTGACATTAACATGCATCCTGACAAATCACAAGTGGCCAGCACTTAACATGCCTGGTTTATACCTGGTAATAAAATGTGTACCCAAATGAATCTTGAGTGAGGAAATCTGACCTTCCACATGCAAATAAACACACACATCATTTTTGATTGCAAACACCAAATGTGCTGTTTGCTTGTTTTTTAATTTATTTAAATAATTGCTAAAGGCAACTGCTAAAAAAAACTAGGCCTTACTCTCAGGAAAAAAGGTCAGATGACAGAATGGTATGTACAATACAATCTTGGTGTGTACAATACAAGGAAGGTTTCACCACAAATATGAAGAATAAATTGAACGACAAAGAGCTTTACTGCCATTATTTATGCACAAAATCAACTAAGCTGTGCTGATGATGTTAGTTTATTAAGGGGCCCCTGAATCTGACCCAGCATCCATTCGTGCTTTGACTGCAGATAGAATGTGGACTCAGGTTCCCAGACCACCTCCGAATATGTCCTGAGTGATCAGATTTCTATCCGTCTTCTAATGTGTTCAAACTTTGCATTAGCCTGTTGTAATCAGATTTCCTTGGACACATTTTAGTGTCAGCTCTGAATGGGATCACAGGAGCAGACTGCCTGGAAGAAACGGGGGAAGTGGAATGATGTGGTTCACTCCACCTCCTGAAATGCAGTGGAAAAGATCATGTGGTTTTAAGAGCGGAGATACACCCGGTTCCAGAGTGATGGGTGCACAAGGGTAAGAAAGTTAGTTCAAGAAGTCATCTTCCCTCAAATCTCACATCTACCATAGAGGCCTGATCCTGATCTGAGGTTGCTTCAAGTGGTTAGGTTGAGGTTCAACCATGAAGTCAACGTGACATAATTTTCACGCATGTATTGATTACCAGAGCTCAGACCCGGATCCATCTTTGGGCTGTCCTGGTGAAGACTTCACCACCCAGCGGTCCACCTGTCCCATCATCAATACCAGATTAATGCAACCCTGGACAGAAATAAAGACTTTGACACTGCTTAAGCTCACCAAAATGGTGCCAAGCAAAACAAACAAAAAAAAAAAAACTAAGAGAAAAACATAATCAATGTTGCTTATTTATAAAGCCTTAAACTGTACAATGTTCAAAACTACAAAACTGTGTTTGATGATGCATTTAGGTCTTCACTCTTATGTATTTAAAAGGAAATATTGATCACTTTATTGGACTGTGTGAACAACAAGTTATTTTACTTTTTATGTGTGCGTGTAAATATAAACATTTGTTGCATAAATCAGTTGCAAATGTGCATGAAACAGTTAAGCAACATAACTCCAACAAAAGGTTAAAGGTTTGATTATTGAATGTTTTCTTATTCTATTTGTCAAATATACTCAAATGGAAGGAAGTCCTGTAAAATTACTAAAAGTTTGGTTACTAGATGAATAAAATAAACATAAAAGAAGCACTTTGCCCGCTGGTTAGTTACGATGCATATTTCCTACTTACGTGAACATACAAAGAAAAAAAAAAAACAAAAACCCCAAACAAAACAAAATATACAAAAAAAACAAACAAACCCCAAAACAAATTAAAAGCAAAAACATTGACTTAACTTAGCAACGAGACGTTTCCCATTAATTTAACTTTGGTCATTTCACGTTTTTAATCACTAGATGGTGCTAAATATAAATCAAATCATTCAAGCAAAGCAAACACACACTCATGCAAATTTATTTTGTCATCACAACACCATTTGTCAGAGTATAAAAAAAAGAAAGGGGAAAAAAAAACTCAACAGTAAGATTTTATTGACCAAAAGTTAAAAAAGACAGCATCTGTCTTTTCCTAAATAAATACAGATCTTATGAAACTTAAAGCAAATCATCTGAAAACTGAAGAACAACCTCACGTATTCATGACGCTTTCCTTTATCCTGTCACATATTGTGTTAAATAAATCTATTAGGTTTTAGTGATCTCAACATTGGCATAACAACGAATAAATAAAACGTTTTCATTTCGCAACAAAAGCATTCAATATCATTAGATCTTAAAAGAAACAAGAAAAAAAAAACATTTATTCACCACCATTTCACAAATATTACAACAAAAAGCTATTCAGACATTTAAACATTTATAAAAGCTGTATTAAGCAACACATGTTTAGGTAATAATTTTAAAAATACAGTTAATGTCTGCGCTTTAAAAAAATGCTTTCTTCTTTTAATATCCGTGTTGATCACATTATCTGATTCACTTCCTTTAAGACGATGGCTTTAAAAATGTACAAAAAAGCAAGCAAATGGCTGATAATCCTCAAGTCTAGGCTTCACTGCAACACATTTTTTCCACATGTGATATTCTATTTGACTTCAACTTCCATATAAATAGCCTCGGACTTCTCCCTTTAAAAACACAAGCTACACATTGATTGGCCGTTAAACAAAAATGAAGCACGCTGGGCTTGAAATTTTAAAAACGACAACAAAAAGACAACCAGAAACCTCTCAAACCTCTTTAAACCGATGCGTTTACACGGACCCGAAAATGTAGGACGCAATAAATATTCCAATTATGAGCTGCAGTGACAAAGAACAAAACCTCTAATTGATGGGTTTTCATTTCAAGAGTGTGCCTGCACAGCCTCCTTTATGTTATTTAATATCGCTTTTGAAAACAGGCTTTCAGACTATGCAAGTCCCTAAAAATCCATTCCATATTTTCATTAATTTTATCAGGAATGGGTCCTACTTAAGGATATGATATTACCCTATTGCAACTCAGGCATCTTATTTTCATACTGTGGAGGTGGAGTGATGGGTTCAATGGTCACTGGGTTCTGTGTGGGGGTGCGGATCTGGAGGCGGAAGTCCTTGAGGTGCAGTTTGTCCGACTTTATTCTCCTTACTCGGAGGGGTCGCAGCAAGCGGCTGGCCCGACTGCTGCTACGGGTGGGCAAGCTGGGGTTCGGCGCGAGGCTGTCGGACTCGGCAGCGGGTTGAACCAGAGCCGGTGGGGCAGCGTTAAAAGGGGTGTCCTCTGCGGAGTCGTTCCTGGGTTCTGTTCCCTCATTTTCCACAGTGGCTATGATGTCCTCGTAGGACGGCAGCTGTGAGCCGTTCCGCTGAAGGTTGCTCTGGCGGACGGGGTAGTCGCTGCTGCCAACGACCTCCTCGTAGCTCGGCACGTTGTATGCAGCTGGGTCTACATCTCTGGGAAGGAACGCGAGATGTGACATTCAGTGAGAGAAGCCTTGTAAACAAATCAAACGCAAAAATCCTTAATATTCCTGCTGGATCTGTAAATGTTTATCAGCATAAGTGTTACATGGCTAAATGATTCAGGAAGCTCAGCAGAGATGAGGTCTGCTACAAATATTGTGTGGGTTTGTGACTACATATAACCCTTTTTCAATCAAATATGGCTAAATAATCCCTTGTTATGATTAAACAGCAAAAAAAAGTTTGGGCCCGTTTGGGGGCCTTTCTAGTACTTAACGGACAGTGTAACCACCAGCAGGGCCACGAATGCTAAGGACAGGTGTCAAATTGTGCAACAACAATTAAAGATGCCTTCAGAGCAGGGGGAGGGATGTGGAATTGACTAATGTTTTCAAATATTCACAGCTAAATACCATCAACATTTAATTCAGGAAAGTATTTGAGTGTGAAAGCAGAAACTACTCACGGCTGTTGCTCCTGCCCCGCAGCAGGGTCCATGAGGGGGCCTCTGGCTGTCACAGGCTGGTTCCTTCTGTTTTGAGTTCTCCTCTTGCTCCTTATGCCGAGACAAATGGACAGGAGCAACAAGACCACCCCAACTCCGACGAGGACCAACGCCACCGACGAGGACTTAACGCGATCTTTGTCCTGGTTGTTGTTGTTCTCATCCAATGTGACTGTTGAGTTGCCCGAGGAAGAAGTAGGGGGGCTGGAGTCCTCTCCGTCCCCAGGTATCACAGTCCACACTATCATGACAATACCCAGGGCGATGAGTCCCACTCCCAGAGCACACAGGGCATAATGCGCACCTGAGCCTCTAGTCTCAGAGTTGGATGGTCTGCTGGGATGGTTGCTGGCACCGCATATCCCCCGACTGGAACACATCCCTGCAGGACAAACTGTGAGAGAAAGCAATAAACATCTAAAAGAGATTTTTTTTTTTTTTTTTTTAAACAAAATACTCTTCTTGCATTTCATGAATGTGTCTTTTCAAACATGCATGTTGGTATGTTGCTAATTAGCAACAGAAAAAGCTTAATTAAAGCAGTTTTACTTTGCTGAGGCCTAAAAGCGACGGTTGCCCACTCAAGTCTGGAAGGAACCGGTGTGCATCCGTTTTTCATTTATAACAACAGATATAATCTTAAAATAGGATTGGCGTTCAGAATGCTACATTTTTGACTGAGTGAGCGAGCGAGAGATGAAACAGGTGGAGGATAACCACAACTGTGATGGCTGGCCCATACATGTCCAAGTATGACAAACATGCCTGAGACACTTTAGAGGAGGAATGGCTCTCACATTCTTCGTAATGATATAACTTCTGGCGACATAACTGCAACTCACACCGATATAGTATTCATTATTTAGTCATAGAGCTAAAAAAAAAAAAAAGAAGCTATTGAAGTTTAAAGTACAAATAATAATATTAAAAAAAAAAAAGGATATTTAAAGGTTACTGAAAGATTAAAAAAAAAAAAATGCAGATCAGTAGTGTTCAAAGGCTGATAAAGTAGTGAAGGATTAGTGGTTCTGTTGATATCAAGACCCAGTTAGGTAGACTGAAGATTTCAGCCTCAACTGCCAGGGAAACTGGGCTGTGTGTAAAGAAAACCCCGTATCGTACTTGAACCGAAACACAGGCCTCTCTTTTAGAAAGTGGTATAACCTGATTTAGGATTAACAAGAAGAAAGCAGTTCAAGAAGAAGGGACTGAATGGTTCGTTAGTCACTACCGAGCCAGAAACGTAACATCCTCGCTTAGGACTAACCAGCAGATAAACATACCTCAAAATATCAATACAGAGGCTCAAAGGAAATTCAGTCAAAATTATTGGCAAGATTCATGCAGCATGGGATCGCAAATATGAGGACAAATGTACACTGTCTGTAAATATGTCTGAGCGTTGCACGTTGTAGACACACGGACTTTCTTCAGATAGTCACATTTCACTGCACTCATTTTATTTTTGTAGTTTACCTTAATATTCAGGGTTCATAACCAATTTCTGTTTTAGTAAAGATCTGCAATTAGGGAATTCATTGAAAATTCACTTAAAAAAAAAAAAATCTTTGACAGTTTTAAGGTAAACTTTTCCCTTTTATTCGTGAAACCTTATTATACACGTTTGTTCTCTGTATAAATTGCATTCAGAATGTTCTAATGTCGGTTTTTACTATTTCATTATTTTACTTGTCTTGCGTCGTGCTATATTTCCATAAAGGAAAACAAACAAAACCAATAAAAGGAATCCCTCCATACGCTCATCATACAGTTTAATTCAGCTTTATTTATTTAGTGCCAAATCACAACTAATGTCATCTTCAAGGCACCCAGGAATTTCTTCAATATGATTCCCAATGTTGAGAAATCACAAGGCGACTGTGGAAAACAAAACAACAAACCCCCTGAAACGTAGGGGTGTGGCCATATGACCCATCGGTCGACAGGTAAACACTAACCTTTTCTTCTATTGTAGGCATTTTGCAATTTTTATTATTGTGAAATATTTTCTACATCACTTTAACATCATATTTCTTGTTCAGGGTACCGATACAAGTATGGTGGTTGAGGCTGAAGTGTTATTCATTTACTGCCTGGAACCAAGAATTAGAATCCTCTTTAAAACCATGTCCTGTACTTTTCCACCGGTACAGAACTTACCAAACCAATCGCAGCAGGGCAGGGGCTCAAACAGTGTTGTCCAAGAGCTGCTGTTCAAAAACAACCAGGATGGCTGCTACTTCAGGTCAAACAGTTTTCCTAGGAAACCGACAACAGTCAGTCACCAGCATTCCCACATTCAACAGTCTGTCAACATCACATCTTTTGCCTCTCCGATTGGTTGTATATCTATACAATGGTATCCAGAAGGAGTGTTTTTCTGTGTTTTGTTGGAAATTAAAGTTGAATGCAGAGGAACCAGACTAATTATTTGCATCTAAAAGCAAAATAATCAGGATGTCTGCCTGAGCTATGGATGGTGTGCTACTTCTGCAAAAACATTCAGTAACTCTCCTATACTGTATTCAATAATGCAATGCCACACTGAGGTGAACCCTGTCACAGCTGTTTTAGGTGTTTCAAAAATGGTCTTAGTGGAAAAATAGAGGATGAAAAGATTAATATAGTATATATGCCATGTGAGATACAATCAACTCAAACAAAAACTGGAACATAGACTTTCTTATTGTGATCCATCAGATGGCTCACAAAATCTTGCTTCATGATTTGATGTAAAAGTAATTTCTTAATTCTTTATTGCATTTTTGTTCTCTGTGTGGCAAAAGAGCTGATAAAAATCAAAAGCAACGGCGCCACAACCCCTGCTGTCTTCCAGTGTCACCATATTAATGGACAGTGACCTCCCACAGAGATGCAGATGAAAAATAGAAAAAAACTTTAACAATGTTGACAACTTTGGTGCTAAAAACACGACATTTACAGCAGGAGAAAGTTCACTATATGCATTTTTCCTTTGAAAAAGTTACATGAATTAACTGAGTGTACTGGATTTGCTTAGTAATTTAATTAATAAACATGCACACAGCATTTCAGATTAATATCACATTAAAAATACAATATCCACAACAAATGCCACTATATAAAAGTTTTCTGCTTAAGTCATGTTGGGCTTCCTGCCAAGTTGAGTGACTGATCTGCACTATATTATAATAATAATAATAATAATAATAATAATAATAATAATAATAATAACTAATATTATATACATTTTCAGAAGAGTTTTTCCCAACATGATACTGGATATGGTACATGGGGAGATGAAAGAGTGCAGCATTTTGGAATGTCGACTTTAATATGAGCTCTGTGTCTGATTAAAAACCCATAAAAGTTTTGAATGAACTCCATGAACGTCTTCTGCTTGTTAATGATTAACCACCATGATCTTGGAGTTATTCCTCGTTCACAACGTTCAAATACAAGTGAACGAAACATGATGCTGAAAAATAAATAAATAAAAAAAAAACCCAAAAAACGAACATTAAGAGCATGTTACGTTTGTAAATTCACCTGTTGCCACCGGGCAACAGGTGTGTCTCGTTCACCATCAGTCCATTTGCAGCAGAGAATGACACACACCTTAAAAACAGAACACGCACAATCTAACCTCGATTAGTACTTTATATCTTGTACGTTTGTTTGGACCACTCATCCATGCAAATCCTGCAACTTCTGCAAAATATAACCTTTTAGAGACTTCTCTGCACTGCCTTCTTGCTTAAATTAGGGTTGATTTAAAAGTATTTTTGTTTACATTTTTAAAATAAATGTGTCTTTTCAATTAATTTTCTCATGTCTAATGCATCTCCTATGTTTTACCTTTTTGCTCTGTGAAGCACTTTGCTTTAAACCTGCTATGTAAATCACGTTGCGTGGATTTAAACAAGTCAATTTTGCGGTTAGGTTTGTTTTGATAAGCGCTTCCTTTACATGTACAAGTTTAAGCAATTACAATAAAGAAAAGAAACGCGCTTAAAACGAGTGTGATTTCCGTCGTGAGCTGCCGTGCAGCCAGTGTTTGACTTGTTGTGAAGCAGGAAGGGACGCAGCAGAGTCCCAGTCCCATTAAACGAGCCCGTCGCAGTTTATCCGCTCCCAGTTGGGATTGAACATCTTGGAACCGCGCAAGGAAACTTTTAAAGCGCATCTACGGGCGGTGCTATAACCGCTCATAGCATTTACATGGTTTAGTGATCCGAGAAAGGCCTTACCTTTCCGCTGCTCAGTGTCCAAGGACTTCCCTATTCATCGATGAGTTACCTGAACCACGCAGGTGCTTTCAGGAAGATCAGAGGGACAAGAGGAAGAAGGCGTAACTGGCAGCAACTCAGTGTTTCCCTCTATCTTTTTTTTTTTTTTTGTTATAAATGTATTTAATTCAAAGTCACACACAGCCGGAATTATTCCCACGGTGGATTCTCCAGGAGAGAAAAGTGAAGGTAACAGGAACTTTGAACAGATTCCAGAGTGAAAACTCCCCACTGCTGGTTTGAAGTGTCACCTTTCTTCCTCTTGGTCCTAGCGCCGCATCTGTAAACGCCCACTTCAATTAAAAAGAACAAGCCCACACGGTGGTTTATATAAATAAATAATATTGTGGTTAATCTTAGTCATAAGTAAGCATTTGCTGTAAATCAATTTGAAAATTTTAGAAATTAAATCTTGTCATTCTTTGAGGACCACAATTAAAAGGAGAATTATGTAATATGGTGTTTATGTGCATTAGAGCCAGTGTTCAGTTTGTCCATTCAGGGCCTCTAATAATAATAATAATAATAATAATAATAGTACAACCTAACACCAAGTGCTAATCAAGCGCCAACCATCTTACTTCTGCATACTGTTGTTTATGTAATAATTGCTAAGGGGTCATGTTCTGGGTCTCTGGAAAGCGCCTAGAGTGAGCTTGTGTAATAGATGCTATATAAATAAAATTGAATTGAATTGATGGTCATGCAGAACGAAGTTTTGTTGAAGTTCCTCGACTGACTGCTAGAGGTTGGCTCCAAATGCATGTCAATGCAATTCAGAATTTCCTTTTTGGTCTCAATTGTTTGATTTCACACATGACACATGACCCACCCCCATTTGATTTCACATGGGGGAGGGGAGGGTTGTACCATGCCAGGAGAGTTTATATAAAAAGGATTACATTAATTTATGATACACTATATGGCCAAAAGAATTTGCTCACCTGCCTTGAGTCGCATATGAACTTAAGTGGCATCCCAGTTCTAATCCATAGGTTCAATACAACGTTGGTCCATCCTTTGCAGCTGTAACAGTACCGTTGTCCTGGCAACCGCCAAACCCAGACTCATCCATTAGATTGCCAGATGGAGAAACGCGATTCGTCACTCCAGAGAACGTGTCTTCACTGCTCTAGAGTCCAGTGGCGGCGTGCTTTACACCACTGCATTGCACTTGGTGATGCCTGGCTTGGATGCAGCTGCTCGGCCATGGAAACCCATTCTTGAAGCTCTCTGCACAATGTTACTGAGATAATCTGATGTCCACATTTGGAGGTCTGTGGCAATTGACTCTGCAGAAAGTTGGCGACCTCTTCGCACTATGCGCCTCAGCATCCTCTTACCCCGCTCCGTCAGCTTACGTGACCTACCACTTCATGCCTGAGTTGCTGTCGTTCCCAAACACTTCCATGTTCTTATAATACAGCTGACAGTTGACTGTGGAATATTTAGGAGCGAGGAAAATTCACGACTGGATTTGTTGCACAGGTACCATCCTATCACAGTTCCACGCTGGAATTCACTGAGCTTCTGACAGCGACTCATTCTTTCACAAATAGCTGTAAAAACAGTCTGCATGCCGAGGTGCTTGATTTTATACACCTGTGGCCATGGAAGTGACTGGAACACCTGATTCCACTTATTTGGATGGGTGAGTGAATACGATAATATAGTGTATGATTGATCGGTTCAGCCAACGGCTAGCCGTTATCACTTCCTCATCTGTAAAACGAACCAAAACGAAGCTTTTAAACACATTTATCTACAATTTGGGGAATAGCCTTTTGACTAGGAGTCAGCCAGTGTCTTTGGTCTGTATTGCTCAATAATGTTTCTCTTATGAAATGATGCAAACATATATTATAATAAATGTGTAGTATATTGGGTTTTGTAATTTCTTTTTTTTTTTTTTTTTTTTTTAATTTTGCTCAGGACGTCTGGCGATACGCATGGAGGTTAAGTCACACAGGTTAATACCCTGTTAGCGCAGCGTCTGAGTGTTAAACTGTCTGCTCAGTAACTTAGACACTTTCTCATCCGTCATTACTTTCTTGCGTCTCTGAAGGCAAGACAAGTTTATTTATGTAGCACAATTCAACAACAAGGTGATTCAAAGTGCTTTACAGAGACATTAAAGCATCACGTAAACAAAAAGAATGACTCCAAATTTAAACAAAAGAAGCAAAGAAAAAGAACAACAGATGAAATCAGTAGTTAAAATATGATCAAGTTTTGAAACTTAAGCTTAAATGTAAAACGGTGTAGATTTCTGTCTTTATTCAAATGCAGCTGAGAACAGGTGAGTCTCCAACCTGGATTTAAATAAACTGAGTGTTTCTGCTGATCTGAGGATTTCTGGGAGTTTGTTCCAGACATGTGGAGCAGAGAAGCTGAAGGAAGCTTCTCCATGTCTGGTTCTGACTCTGGGAACTGATTTAAAAAAAAAAAGACAGATCCAGGTGACCTGAGCGGTCTGGGAGGTTCATACTGGGTCAGGAGGTCACTGATGTATTTTGGTCCTAAACTCTTCAGAGCTTATAGACCAGCATCAGATCTTTAAAGTCTGTCCTCTGACGGACAGGCAGCCAGTGTAAAGACCTCCGAGCTGGACTGATGTGGTCCAGTTTTCTGGTCTTAGTGAGGACTGGAGCTGCAGTTGTCTAACTGATGTTTTAGGTGGACCTGTAAAGATGCTGTTACAATAATCAAGCCTGCTGAAGATGAATGCATGGACTAGTTTTTCAGGTTCTGCTGAGACATCAGATCTTTTAACCTTAATATATTTTTTAGATGATAGTAGGCTGACATTGTTATTGCCTTTATGTGTTTTTCCAAATTAAGGTCTGAGTCCATCACTAGGCCCAGGTTTCTGCCCTGGTTGGTGGTTTTTAGGTGTATAGACTAAAGCTCTGTGGTGACCTGTGATCATTTCTCTTTGGCTCCGAAAATGCAAGACGGCACTCTGTGACACTTAAGGTGGGACCCTTTTGTTGATATTCTACCCTGTATGCATTTTTCCTGCTTCACTCTAACTCCGTGGGAGTTACAGCGATTTAAAAGTGCTTTAAAAGCTAAAAAGGGGGAAAGGCGTTCTGTGTGTAAACATTGAGGAACACTCTCCTCTTACCAGTGGCACTCCTGTCACTCAGATGACACTGCAATGTTGGCATGTTGTGTGAAATAACATGCTGATGTGGTGACAAAATTGTTCCTGTTTGGTCTGTGTGAATTCCCGAAAGGTAACATTTTCAGTTTGACAAGGAAAGCCATTGTGCAGTGTTTTGGGATGACAGCTTTGCGTAAACAAATCTGGTCACTTTTGCTATGATGTGCAATGCCGTGATCTATAGCTGCATTATTGTTAATTTATAATATGGTATATAGTATATAGTAAACTGATTCACAGCTGTTGCAACAGACGACCTGGACAGAAGTCCAAAGCTTATTTGAGTGGGTTTTGCCCGGACGGGTGATCGTTAGAGCAGGGTCACGCTGTCTAAAAAAAAGTCAGATACTCCCTCAAACCAAATTAACCAACTTGTTTGTTGGTGAATATATATATTTTTTCTTTTTTACTTGCAACTGTTAAAAAAGGTTTAAATAAATTAAATTACAGAATGAGTTTTTGTTAGGTTTATAGAACTTTCCATCATTTATTGAAGAGGAGCAGGGATTAAAATACAGAATGTATTTTGTATGTAATTGTATTTGTATGTAATTAATTAATTAATTAATTAATTAATTTTAATGTATGTAACAACTCTGGACTAATGAATGAAGTTGACGCGAAAGAGCGAAAAATCACAATTTGTTAAATTCAATAGGTCTCATTTACAATTATTGAAAATAAGTGTTCCTAAAATCCTCAAGTAGCTCTTTTAGTCAAATGAAATTTGCAAGAAAAAAATATTTCAGTTAAGATTTCGAGAAGGCTTAAATGTGTTTTTAGTTGTATCACAAGTGTCACAAAAATGTATATCTGATATTCAAATGTTCACGTGTTCATATTCTCATATTCTTCCCTAGCCTGAGTAAAAACCTTTTTTTATTTATTTATTTTTTTATTTATTTATTTTTTAAGATTAACACAATTTTCCCTGAAAAACAACAATGAAAGTCTTACAGTTTTTTGACCAACCTTTAATGTTGACATATATGAAGTGCTGACAGCTCGGTGAGAAGTTGTAAATGTAATTTGTTAGTCTGGGTGTTAAAATCAGTTTTCTTTCTTTCTTTCTGTCTTCTTTCTTTTCTTTCTTTCTTTTCTGTCTTTCGTTCTTTTCTTTCGTTCTTTCTTTCTTTCTTTCTTTTCTTTATTTCTTTCTTTCTTTCTCTTTCTTTATTCGTGCTGTCTTATTCTTTCTTGCTTTCTTTCTTTCGTGTTCTTTCTTTCTTTCTTTCTTTCTTTCTTTCCTTTCTTTCTTTCTTTCTTTCTCCGTGTAGGTTTGAACAGGCTGGATATTCCTGCTTGAACAGCCTTGCTTCAGTGCTCAGGAGACACACAAACGGGCTGCTGACAACGTGGCAGGACTTGGATCCCACACATTACCACACAGACGGAGACGGAGACAGTGCAAGTGCTGACATTTTTATATGTTTTCATGCTCAAGAACAGCAAACGTTAAATAATTCTGTGCTTAAAAAAACATGATAAAACTTTTACAAAACATACCATGACATTTGCCCCGTTGTTTGTTTCTTTTTTTTTCTTTTAATGAAAGAACATTAAACCATGTTCACCTCTTTTAAACCATGTGGTGAACATTCAGTTTCATACATTATAGATTCCATAACGCAACGTTCGACTGTATATTTAATCTATATATTTTGACATTTTAAATTCTTTGAGTAAAAAGTTAACATAATTTACATCATTGTAAAAACATAACAAAACAAATAAAAATACAACACAGTAATTAGGTTTAATTGATTAACAGTATAGTCCTGTGAAAAGGTTAGTACCCGCACTTTTATCCTATCATTGTGTGTGTTTGTTATAACATAATAAAAATGATCTGATAGAGGTGGGCCTTAGCAATATCCAAATCTAACTTTATTCACCATGGTATTATAATATATATATATATATATATATATATATATATGAATGGACTAAAGAAATCTAAGAAAGAAGAATGGGCCAAAATTTCCACGCAACAGTGTAAGAGAGAGATAAAGTCATACATTAAACAAGCTTTTATTCATGATTAAAGGGGAATACAAGTTATGAAATCACATTACTACTAAGTATTGCTCACACATATATATATATTATTTCATTTTGGTTTCTTTTTTTTTTAAAAAGGGGAAAAAAAAGGTCAGAATGAAAAAAAGTTGTACCTCGTTCACGTGAGATGGTTTTTGCTTGATACAAAGACCCACTACATCAGATTATTTTTCAATGTTATTACACACAGAAAAGATTAAGGATTAACCTCTGGACATGTGTGTAAGACTGATGAGCAGTTAGCTCATACCAGGTTTACGAGTAAAGATTGTCTTGTGTGCACCACAGTAAACTGATTCATAAAACCTGTTCCTATTCATAGTAATATCAATCTTCTCCACAAATCTTTTACCAGTGTTTTCTCACTAACATACAAATAATAATATTGCGATTTGGGACTCTGATCTTCATATCTGAATGGACTACGTCAGGCCAATGTAAGCTGGTCTCATTGGTCCAAATCTGGACGTTTCCATGTATTTACAGATGGGAGACATTTTTTCCAGGACATTTTCTCTGAGAAACACTTTACAACAAGTGTTTAATACTAGGAAATAGTCTGTTTGAGCCAAAAACAATTTCTATTAATACAATCAAGTATTTTTGTTGCATTTACCAAAATGTGACAAAGAGAGAATATAAGTATAAAGACTTAAAAGCAAATGTAAACCAAGTCAACGTAAAATGGCTTGAGGTGGGTTCATTTACCTGCCACAGCTTGCTTACCAGAGACACTTATCCACGCTGCATTCTGCCTTACCTGATTTTCTACAAATCTACTGGAAGAAAACCCTGCAGACAAACGTTCCTTTTTTCAATAAATAATGATCTAGTTTGGGGATTTCAGTAATAAATGTTCAAAACATCAAGGCCAGGCTAACTCCGAGTGATAACAAACTCGTATCCCAACTGTAAAAGCTCGCTTTAGTCCCCTCTCTCCATACATCCATATTAATTTGTCGTTTACTGTCGTGTGAAGCAGCTCAGGCATGACACGACATGTTTGAAATTGTTAGAACAAATAAATAGTCATAAAGAACAGTGCCTTCTTTTTTTCCCTATAAGGTATCAAAAAAGCTCTAAATTCAGTTTTGAATTTTTAAACTTTCTCTTCTATGATGTCAGCATGACTTTGTCATAACATATAAAAGTTATTTGGAATATTTAGTTTAAAAAAACAAAAACAAAAAAAAAAAAGCAAAAATAAAATTGACCTAACTATTCTCGTCACCATATTTACAGCTGCTCCTTCAGGTCTTTAAAGGTGTGTTATTTTAATGTTGGTCAAAATAGAAATATATATATAAATTATGAAATGATGAGGCGTTCTCTTGTAAGACAGATTCCTCTTGAAGGCCGGCGCTGTGTTGGTCTCTCTCAGCAGTGCACTGATATAAAACAGGAACGGTGTAAACAGTTGTAAAGATCTTGACGTTTGGTTCATACGTTAGTGACTTCAACGCTCTTGAAGGTGTGCATTGGGCTGCCTTTGGCGCGGGGAACAGCCTGCACTCTGGCCGCTCTGGGCAGGGAGCCGCAGTTTCCGTGGAAGCCCTGACAGCGCTCCACAGAGTGGCTGTGGGCACGCAACCTCAGCGGACTCTGGAAAAAGGAAAAAGCGGAAAACAGAGTGAAGATCTTCTTCTCAGAGTTTAAAGTTCAACTTTCAGGTTTGTTGTTCCCAAAGTATAGACATGAAAATGTACTGATCGTTTGATTGGATTTCGTCACATGACATAAGGACTCTGCCTCCATATACAGTACACTATAGGTGACGGTGAGCTTTCTGCGGATGTAACTAAGCCGATCGGTGCGGTGTACATATTAGGACAGCCTCAGCTGTCAGTGATCCGTTGAAAAGTCATCATGCGTTTGGAGAATCTGTCAGGTATCAGGTAAAACATAATTATGTCTCGGGAAAACATCTGTCAGAAAGGTTTTACTTGAGCTCAAGGAAAAAAAGCTCAAACTGGAGTTAAGGACATTTGAATGCAACAGATTCAGTTTGGAAATGGAGCAGAACATTTTTAGAAGCCAGAAGGGACTCTTTGTGTGTAAAATTAGAGGTTTAATTAAAATATCTAAGTAAATATCGAAGTGAACTTGCTTGTGAGGGTTTATTTATTGCGTTTTCTACATTTCATATAAGGTAACACCATGTTATCCTGAGACAGGATCAATTTTCTTCTGAGGCCCGACAGAGATTTTCCTGAGATGTGACTCTGATGGATGAGGACGTCCTCATGTGTACACCATTGATGGCCCTTTTTAAAAAAAAAAAATAAAAATGTAATCAGTGTTGGGTTGGTGCAGGTTGGACATATACCAGCCTTTCAAGACACAGAATCCAAAGTTTTCCTTAACTAAGGGAGCTGGCATTCCATTATCCTGGTCTTTCTGGCGCCTGTCAGACTCATAATTATAAGGCTGTGGTCTGTCATATCTGTGCATCTATATTACATTTCTAAATATTACTGCAGCGTGTACATGGACAGCTTAATAACAGCAGGAGTGGAAATTATCAAGTTTCCTGCAGCAATTTTTTTTTTGTTTGGTAAGAAACTTTTTTAGAAAGACTCACAATATAATAACAAAACAGTACTCTTGTTGTCGTACGGCAAGGAAACAGATGTTACATTGCACAAACCAATGAAGTGATTAAAAAAATATTATTACATTCATTCAATCCTTATTTCAACATGTCAAGCCAACCATATCCATCTGTAACTGGGTTGAGTGAGAAAACAGCCGGGAGTGGGTCAGTGTGCAGTCTCATGTAGTGTAACTAATTAGGATAATGTTGAATTTCTCATAAAAACCGTTGTTTTTATCAGACTGAGCAGTATACAGAGCAAAAACGTTTTTGTGTCGTCTCATTTTGTGAGCGAACACAAGCAACAGCACCAGTTCTCCAGGGTGCTCTTGCTTGCAGGTGTTTAAGATATTTGGCAGGATGCTCATCAGTGTGCCGGAGATCATCGAGCCAAAACCCCTCTGTGTATTAAAGCCGTCTCTTTACGTAATCCTGAACAAACTTCCTGACACTCAACAGGGTTTTGTGTGCACCACAACATCCTTTGCAGGACTTGGTCCCAAATATTATGTGTCATTACAAAAACTGCAAATTCCTGTAACTTATGCGTTGCCTTCCACTGACTGGATTGAGAAATGACACGATACCTTTCCTGATCTTCTGATCGACATTCTCTCATCAGCGAACCGGTTAACGGCCAGAGGTGAAGAAGAACCGATAACCTCACTGGTCTGCTCTGCATTACTGCAAAGACACAAGATTTTTACGATTTAATATTCAGGTTCCAGATGTTGCAGTAGATGCCAGTGAATCAACATCAGTGTTTAATTTTTAGTACAACAGGCAGAATTAGTGAAATGTCCAAAACAGTAAAAGAAATTGTACCGGAGAGGAATGGTGAGCAGCTTCAGCTCTTCATAAAGGTGTCTGTACAGCATGTGTTTGCTGCTGGGGATTCCCAGGGCTTTCGCCATGGCGTCTGCGTCGAACGACTGATCCAGAGCAATCACCGCACCATGAATGCCTTTACCCTGAAGATTGTCTGCAAACTCCTGAAGAGCACAACAGAGGATTGGAAAGGAAAAGTCATACAATGAGCTCAGTATGCTACCGAGTAACCATTAAAGGATAAAAAAAAAAGAAAAGAAAAGAAAAATCTCTCTACTCCAGGCCAAAATTTGTTGTAATAATAAACCGAAGACGAGGCTTTCAATAGCGCTTGCTTTTGTGGGTCAAGAAAGTTTCCTGTTGCTACATGGCCAGAAATAAGCACCGTAATACTGTATATATACTATTAAAAACATTCATGCTGTGTGGCCTTTTTTTGTCTTCGTGTGCACATACTTATGTTTTTATTCTGCATTCTTTCAGCAGGGAAAATTTTTGGAAGTAACAAAGCTATCATTACTTTTAAGAAAATCATTAAAAAAACAGATACTTTGCGGTATTTGGCTCCAGAACGCCAATGCCAAGGCGTTTGCCATCGCCGACCACCTCACCCACCTTGAGGTCTATGTCTTTAATCCACTTCATCACTCTGTGACAAGTCCAAACAACAGGGTCCCGGTTTTGGTGCTCGCATTTTGTCCGCCTCGTCTGTAGGGCCTTTTGGAAAATAAAACGAGAACGAGAGCAGAAACACTACTGAGGCAGGGGCTTATGAAAACAGAGAGGGAGATCAGGGGAAGGAGAAGGCCCGCTCAGGGACTGCAACACCCTGAACTTCTTTGTGCAACAAGCTGCAGCAGTTCTCGAAAACTTGTTTAGGTTTTAGATCGTTCACTTAGTTAGAACATAATACGTATAATAAAGCAACATCAAATAGTTCACAAAAGTCTTAATGCAGTATAAAAAAAATCTTATTCTTGCTTGTGTAGCTTGAGGAAACCCATTACCTGTCAGTGGGCAACAAAAGTATGCAAACCTTTTAAGTATTTGGGATCATAACATTGTCAAACAATGACTGCAAATAACCAAAAACAACAGTTTTCGGTTTGTGACATTGATGCGTTTCCTTACATGTTCAGCTCGCTTCAAGCCTGTCTACAACATTTTTATCAGATGAATGTCAGTTTGACCATCTACCCCCCCCCTCCTTATTCCTTACTTAGGGTCGCAGGCGTCCGCTGGAGCCTATCCGAGCTCTGGATAAGCCTCCAGTCCATCAGGGGGCCACATACGGACTAACAACCACACACACTCAGATGTAATGGGCAGCATCCATGCAACGTGTACCTTTTAACATGCAAATCTTGACCATATATTTTAATACTGACTCAGTGTCAGTCACAACTGAGAAGAAAAAGGTGGAAAAATGAGGAATTGCATGAGAGTGAAGTAGGAAGTTGTGTAGAATGGGTCACAAACTAGACTCTTTAGCACAGGGTTGTCCGTCTTCAGTTCATCGTCCTGCATGTTTTTGATGTTTCCCTCCTTCAACGCGGCCTGATACAAAGGGCTGTCTCATTAACAGACCTGTGCAGGCCTCGATGACGAGCTGATGATGATCCATTAGATTGAATCAGGTGTGCCGATGGAAGGAAACATCTGAAACATGCAGGACAGCGACTGGCGTTCGACACCCGTCGAATGTGAGACGGCAGACCAAAGCCACAGAACACCACTCCTCCCCCCTTGTCATCTGGCGTGATATAATCGGTCGTCTGACCTCTTTGTCGAAGCTCAGCATCTGCAAGAGCTGGATTGCCAGAAGTAGACTGGTCTGGTGGAACTGGTTGCCGATGTTGAAGAGCCTCTCCAGGTCTCTGCGGCTGAGAGAGTTCAGCACTCGCCCGTCCACTAAGTGAGTCTGGAAGACTTGGGAGTATTGAGGCAGACCCACGTCGCTCAGCCATGATGTTGCAACCCAGTGATGGTCCATCTCAGATGCTTTTGATAGTCTAGAAGATCATGAAATAACCTCATAGCTCCATGTTACAGATGAAAATCTACATAAGTGATATTGGCAGGATGTATTTGCAGAATCAAAGATAAAACTGTCTATTCTATCTTGTGGGTGTTATAATGTTGTATATAATAATTACCTGGATTATTAACGTTGATAAGGTAAAACTGGATACGTGTTTTATTTTCTGATTGCAACTACAGCTTGACTGAAAAATACAGTATTTCCTGTATCTTTTACGGCTTTTACTTACCCCTGGTGCCCTTCAGCTCTCCTGTAATCCTCAATGGCCAGTCTTACTTTCCTGCGATGAATTGGATTACTGATGCCCAGACCGAGCTCTAAATCCTCATCTGTCAAGCCCAGCAGCACCTGGAGAGTAGAAAACCAGCTCTCTGTGAAACAGAAACCCATCATCTACTAACATTGTCATGTCCTGCCTAATGCAAATAAACAGACAGGATACCTTGCCACTTTTGACGTTTTCTGAACAGGCTCTGACGTACATGGGCATTCCCATGACAACCTCCAGCCAGGCTTGGACTGCTCCTGCCCTCCACAGCGACATGCACATGTTTCTTGTGAGCTCCGCCTGCTGGAGGCGGTCCAGGTGCTCCTCTCCGTCAGACAGGCTGTGCTGTGGGCTGTCAGAGTCTGGATTGGTCAGGAGAAGTCATGGTGTGGCATTCAGGAGAGGTTCAGGGTCAGAAAGATATGGAAATCAACAAAAGTGACTCATCTGGATACAATCTTCAAGACAAATTAGAGATGGACGTATAAACAGCACATCTTCTCCCGAGGATGTACCTATGCACAGCTTTATTTGGATGCTACGCTTTTGTTTTTTTTCCTCTCTTTTATTTTAGGTTGAATAGAAATATTATTGAATAATATATTATAGAAATATGCCTGTGGTACAGTGACAAATGAGTCAACTAATGTTAAAACTGGCTTAATTTTTTTTTTATATTCTGAGATTACACTATATAAATTACACTATAAAGCCACCAGATGGTGCCACAATTTCTCATTTGAAATGCTCCTTCAGTGTTTTTGTAAAAGACTTGAGCTCACTGACAAGGTTGATCTATGCAAGATGGATTAAAAAAAAACAGAACAAATGCATCTGAATGCATCTACATCTCAGTTTGTGTTGACGCTGAGCTATATACGGCATGTTTAAAACCTTGACAAGGGTGCAGCGGTTTCAGTCAGTTCTAACAAGAAACTTCTAATGTTAAGTAAAGCTGTTGAACTAATTACTATCTGATGAGTATGAAGGGACTTTAGAGCATCAGGATAATGTATTAGAGACACAGGGATCATTCATAAACCCTCATGCCCATTGACTGCAGGAAGCCCTGATTCATACTGAACCGACACATCCAGGATGAACTGGGTGTTGGTCTGATTCCTCTCCGCATGCCGCATGCAAAGTCCACCACTGCTCCGAACAAACTTGCATTTTCCAATGGACATGAGCGACATGAATAATCCCCAGAGTGCGTACATACATACAGACAGCTGGTAATCACAGATGAGGAGTTACTCACTGGTAGGAGAGAGTTGCCATTAGAAATGGCAGAAGGAGAGGGAGAGACACGTTAGACTGGGAGACAAGAACAAGATTACTCATGGAACAGAAAACTGCCACTTTGTAATCAGTTTCTAGTTTTATTTTTAAAATAAGACTTCATTTCAATTATAATTCATTTGGAAAATGTTCAAACCTCCTCAATATCTGGCCACAACAGATGCAGCAGATACATATTTGAAGTTTCCTCTTTATTAGTCTCATTATTAAATAAAATATTCAGTAGATATAATCATTTTTTTCTTTTTGCAGCAATTCCTAAATTACAAAGCATTTAACAGATTTATTAGATCCATATTTGCAGGAAATGAGGGATTCTACACAAATTAAAATAAAAAAAAAAATAAAAAAGGAGGGGGGGGTCATGCATTCATAATGCAAGAGATAAACTAGTTTAAAGGAAGGGGTAACGCAGGAGCAAGAGGTTTGTGGAGGTTGTTAATTTCATAACAGATGAATGGATGTCTAACCAGAGCAACACAGAGGGGTCATGCATGTGTTTAATGCACTTCGCTCCATCTCAAACTGGCACGTTAGATAGCACTCAATAAGAAATGAGTCAGACATAAACAATGTTACAAGGCTAGTAGCCACTAACAGTCAGAATGAGTCACAGGTTTCTCAGCGATGAGTGTTACACTTTGGCACTGGCACGCAGTTTAGACAGCAGACGAGAGGTGGGCTTGAATGTCGTTATTACTACACACTTCATGGTCTCTTTTTGTTTATGCACTGGGTCTGTCCAGTCACATTTTCTACGTATGTCGGACTCCTAAAACCCACTTGTCTGTCATGAGTCTTCATACCAGCGTTTAACACTGTGAGGGACATTTTTTGGCAGATGCTACGAATAAACATTAATGTGGGCCTGATGACAATCTTGTAACAGCATTACCTCTCAGAAAACCAACCAACATATTAGACCAATAAACGTTTTTTTCCTTTTGTTTTTGATCATATATATATATATATATATATATATATATATATATATATATATATATATATATATATATATATATATATATATATATATATATATATATATATATAAATAAATAAATATATATATATATGTATTTATTATAGGGATGGCTCTGAAAGAGTGCGAATAAACTGGGAATAAAGTAGAACATAAATGCTGCAAATCATACTAAAAGCAACAGCAAAGTAACAAAAACCAGATGACATTTACAGTAAATCTTATTTTCACAATAGCTTCTATGTACATATTAACAGCAGTCCTTCAAGTCTCCAGTTATAAAAAAAACATAAAACATTTAGACATTTATAAGATAATACAACGTGTCAACACATAGTAATAACCCCATATATATATATATATATATATTTATATGCATGTAAACATATATACATATGCATACATGTACAACTATAAATATATATCTAATTTACAAACATACAATTTTAGGGTAATATGCTATACATTTAGGGGGATAGCAGTCACTTTTAGGCTTTTACATAAAAATTTAACCAATCCTCCTTGCAGACAAACCCTCAAACAAAAGTTAAAGCAATGTGGCCATTCACTCAAAATGAGCACACACACACACACACACACACACACACACACACACACACACACACACACACACACACACACACACACACACACACACACACACACACACACACACACACACACACACACTCAGCTTCACCAGTCGGCATCCTCCTCTATGTAATAATCAGGGGTGGCTGTACCATCAAATAAGCCGGGGTCCAGTGACTTGCGCTGCTTTCCCCGAGTGAACACCCGTGAAAGGGATCCCAGAGTCATCTTCTCTTTCTTCTTCTTACGCTTCTGTTCCTCCAGGTCTTCCATAGACTGGGCAGACAGAGGCAGGGAGCTTCATTTAGTCAGCAGTGCCAAAACTTCACTGTAGTTTCACATTTTATGAATTATAATAATTGTCTTTCTGCTTTATTGACACAAATTAGACGAGTAAAAATTACACAAGTTGACATGTGATTTCATGCTGTTATGAGCCAACGTTTCTCATACTGGAGCTAATGACGGCTACGGGAGCCCGACAGCTGCCAACACAATACCTGATATCATCTCCAGACCTTTTATCTGCTTCATCTGAAGTACCGAGGGACCGGACCACACAGGACCAGTTACCTTCTTGGCTCCAAGTACTTTTGAATCAGCTGTATTTTTGTGAAATCTTAAATTAAAGCCTCAAAGTCCACACTTTGATCGCTTGTTGATTGAGTTATTTAACATTTTAAATCCTAAAGACTGCTGTACCTATACATTCATGCAAATGACTGGCAAACATTTATTTTTGTTATTTTATTTTAAAACCCGTAGACTCCATTATAGCTGTATTTCATGTTAAGATAAACTGCAACACAAACATGCACTACACACTAGTATGTGGCGTCGTCTGCTGGTTTAATGACAGATCTTGATACCGGAGTTCAGCCGCTGAACAGTTTGGGACTCCTGTTTCATATTTTTTATGTATCTTCTTTTTTTTAGTAGTTGGACTGTGGCGAGCTTTACTATGGAGCTCTGCTGTTTTAATACATGCAGACTGAGGCTGGCATTACCTTGCTGAAATAAGCAAGGCTTTCTCATGTCACTAGGCATTCTAAAACCTGTTTATATCATTTAGCATTAATTCTCCTTTCACAAATGTGCAATAATCCACCCCCAACAATCATACGTGGGGGCTTTTGAAATTTCTCATGCTGTATTCTAACATAAAACCAGATGGTCTCTTTATTTTATCTAATTATTTTACTTTCATAAGCACATCCCATCTATGAGTTACAAAAACAATTTCAAATCTAAAAATCTTGACATGTTTTCCAGTTTGACTTCCTTCAATTTCACTTAAAATTTAAATTTTTAGTTTCTCTTTTTAATTTGCACTTTGTGTTTAAAATGTATTTATTGTGTAGCACCGAGGGTTTGAGAGTAACGTAATTTCGTTTCTCTACATGTATCTCACATGTGGTAGAATTGACAATAAACTTTACTTTGACTTATTCATATAGCGTCTATGACAACACAACTTGTCTCCAGGATCTTTCCAGAGACCCAGAACATGACCCCCGAGCAATTATTACATAAACAACGGCAGGTAAAACCTCCCCCAGTGGGAGAAAAACCTTCAGCCAAACAGTGGCAGGAAAAACTCCCCTTTAAGAGGGAAGAAACCTGGATCAGGACCTGGATCATAAGGGGGGACCCTCCTGCCGGGTAGAACAGAGAAGAGACACAGACGCACCTTCAAAGCTACACATCACACGATGAATAAGTATAACTATCGGTCAGCAGCAGAGCTCAGACTTCCATGTTCATATGACTGATACATGGACTTCATCCGTCATTAATGAGCTTTGGCCGGGAGATGATGGGCTAATTCCTTGATCTCAAGTCCTTGTTTTGTTTTTTTGCTGGAAGTTTTATTTTATTTATGGATGCAGCCATGAAATGGGTTTGCTGTCATTGATTTTCAGAAGTGCCGGCCCACACATCGTGACCGCTCAATGTTGGTTTTTCAGCCTCATCCAACGCCGTGCCGCAATTCCTCTGGATTCCCTAAAGCTTTTCATATTGTATCATATATTAAAATCCCCAAAATGTTTGTAATTTCTTTGTTGAGAAAGGGTATTCATAACTTTTTTTTTTTTAAATGAGGACTAGTTTTAAAGTAAAAATAAGAAAGATATTAATCCCCTCATGAAATTTGGCTAAAAAGCAAATGTAATATACGAACAACTGCAAATTCAAAATACAGTTTAGTACAAAAAACCAAAACAATCAACAAAAACAAAAAAAACACCACCATTGCTGAGCAGGCAAGCTGAACCCATCAGACTAGCAGGACAGAGGGAGGCGCACAAACCCAAGAAGACAAGAAGCAGGGAGGCACTGATAGAAAATTGTAGGGATGTGATTACTTGGTCGAGGGGGCCAGGCAGCTCTTACATTGCAGAGGGAGTGGGTCCGGTGACGAGGCGAGTTGATGTCACTGGGTGTGGATGAACGATCCCCATCAGCCGCGGAGGCATCAGAGATCACAGAGGGCTGGCGAGAGTGGCAGGGGCTGATCCTGACCACAGCTAAACACACACAGACATATTCACGTGCATTAAAACCCCCCCACCGTTAGTATGAGAAACCTCCGGGAAACCCTCTGTTAGTATGCCGAGTCTGTAATCGCAACACCAAGCAACACGGAGACTCCATGCTGGAGGGGACGAGAGGGCGCCTACCCTGTCTGTCTGTGGTGTGTCCATGGTAGAGGGTCTGCTGGCTCTGGCGGATGGCGGCCGTGAGAGGCAGGTCGGCCTGCATCACCCACTCCTGACTGCCATTGACCACGGGCTCTGTGGGCATGACCAGCGAGTGTCGTTTCGGGACGTCTTTCGTCAGAGTGGCCAGAGACTGCTTTGCCTGGGAAACCCACACGTGCACACAAACAGATCCCAAACTCATTATGAGGTGACAGAACGCAAACGCACTCACAAGCACGTGTGTTCTTACTGTCCATTCTTTATTACTTTTGAACAACATCTATACATGACATCAAGCTTTTTACACAGAATCTGAACGAAATAAAAGGCAGAAGTTCAAAACTCTTAAAGTTTGTGAATTTATATTTAATCTATCTTCCATCGTCACTGACACAAAGACAAGAGAAGAGAAGAGGCTTCTGTGCTGCTGCTTTATGTGAAGGTGTGTGGTTTACGACTCGAGGACAGACACGAATGACACAGAACCAGGACACGTGGTTTGTGTCTGGACTCGTGTGAATACACAGCCCACACCTTGCCTGCGCTTACACAACAGATGAGGATGCTCACTAGACACTATTGTGCTTGAATGAACACAGCAAAGGCGTGACCGTGTCCGTGTGCATGTTCACTCACCATGGTAAGCTCTGCCTCCAGCTCTTTAATCCTGTTCTCCTTCATGTCCAGCTGAGAACGAAGGACGTTGGCCTGCTCCGTGGCTTCTTTGGTCTGCCTCCTCAGGTCCCACTTCTCCCGCTCCAACATGTCTTTCTCCTTGGCCAGTGCTTTCACCGCATCCTCGCTCTCCTGCAGCAAACACACACAGTCCAGCTCTAATTAACATCAAACTCACTTTGAATATCACTAGGAGCTTGAAATGTGGGACATACATAACCTCTCAGTACCCTTTGTGTCATTATTTGCATCAAAAGATGGAATGTCGTCTGTTTTACGAGGATAGATTAAGGAGACTATGTAATCAATACACAATATCTTAGGATATTTGTTACTTTATGTTGGAGCACAGCCTATAAATTCTGTGTGTGAAGATCTGAAGTTGATGTTACCAGTTCAGAAATATATCACCGCTGACACAAGCTCAGGATGACCTGATAACTGTCTCATCATCTGAACGGAGTCCCATATTGAAGACAGATGGGCCAGGTTGGTGTTACCTTTCTGTGCTGGTCGTAGTTGCGTATGAATTCTCGCAGCTGCTCCTCTCTGCTTTCCAGTGTTGCATACAGCTGCTGCATCTGACTCACTAAATCTGCTTTTTCCACTTTTAGACGCTTGCGGTCGGCTTTCATAGCTGCAACAAACAGACCAACACATCCACGCATTTTGTTTATGTGTAAAAGTTCAAGATTACTGTAAAAGTAAACAACAACAACAAAACAAATAAACAAACAAAAAAAACACGATCTTATAATCCCTGCATGCTCGAAGTAAAAAACTGTAATTGCAATAGAGAGCCTCTAAGCGGCACTGTTTCTTCTAGTAATGAGGGTAGCAGTAGTTTCTTTCTTTTTTCTTTTTCTTTTTTTTGCTTCAGAAAAAAAACGGCCTGCGGATAAATGATGCAATTGTCATACAACACAAGTAGTACAATAGCCCTTATTCATTCATATTGTAATTTATTTTCGGTCGGCATGTGCAGACTTGCCCTTAAATAGACTGATAAGATCTGGTTTCTGCCAACTTCATTCTCATGCAACGAGACAACTCAATGACAAAGACGCAGAGACGGTGATGGTCTTCGCAGACAGAAACACTAACTCTTCTCTCCTGAGAGCCCGTGCTCAGAAAACAGCGAGGCACAAACACTGGAACCTGTATTTTTCATAACTGTACACCTGTGTCACTCCAGGCGGATTCGTCTTGTGAGCGATCACCATCCTCATATTTTACAAACCAGTTTTACACTAGTTATGTAACAGTTGACAGGCCTGCAGTTACAACCTGTGGGGAGAGAGCCATAAAACTAAACAGCAGCTGCTGTGCCAGTTCTTATTCTCTTTTTTTTTTTTTTTAGGAAATGATGTGTCAACATGCAAATCATACATTGATATTTCAAAGCTTCTCGGTCACAAGAGAGCTGTTAGTAAAAGTGAGGATCATTTGAAGTCTACAAGGATGCAACTGTCACATTACATTTTACCACTTAGTTGCTGTTCAGTTGCTGATTTATTCTGTTTCATTGTGATAAACAAAACACCCGTTTCAATGTAACGTTTAAATATTTTAAGGCAGCAGTGCTGACATTGTTACCTTTTGCACATTTAAGGCTCAGAGATTCAGATGTTTTGACTTTAAAATGGCAAATCTCAAATCTAGACATATTTTGCTTCAATGATTTCCACTATATTTTCATATCTCAAACATACAAAATGTTTGCATAATTGTAATTTTGCTGAGATTAAGTGTTTTGCATTTAGTCAGAACACGTTCTTGATTGCGGCAAGCGTTAAAACATGTAAAATTTCCAGCTTGTGCAGCTGTATTTGCTGCGTTTAGGAGGTGTGTAGCTGTAGGACAAGTGCGGATCTGGAGGATTAGACGAAACGGCACAGGCCCTGCTCTGGCTTCTGACCTTGTAAGGCCTCCTTGGCACGGTCCAGCTCCTGCTCCTTGTCACCCAGCTGCACACGGAGCTCGGTGGCGGAGAGCACGTTGGCAGAGCAGCCTCCCTGGGTCTCCTCCAGGTCCTTGCTCAACATGTCCTTCATTTGCCTCAACAGGTGGACCTCCTCTTGAAGCTGGGCCACCTCCTCATGCAACAACACTGAGGGAGAGAAGAGGGTGGGGATTTAGAGTACAATGAGGAGGAATGTAGGAGGGCATGATATTCTTATTCAATGAAGGAAATAAAAGAATCAAGAAGAGCTGATAAAAGGGAAAAACAAAAAAATGGAGGTAAAGAGGAAAGGGAGACATGACTAAATGTTGTGCTTTCTGTCTTCTTTAAAATGCCTCCCAACCTGCAGGGGCAAAACAGGCAAGCAACCAGGATCAGGAAACGAAGTGGAGGACACAGTCGACCAGAAAATGATCAGCTCTGGAAAACCCAGTCAGCATTCATGCAAAGTCGGAGCGCAGAAAACTGTAAAATCCTGTAAAGGAAACAAATTCCAGCAACAACGTCAAAAGTGATTTATACTGGCCTGTAAAAGGTGCAATGCGTGTTCCAGGAGAACGCACGCGTTTCGTAAAAGCAAAGACAAATGAAAAATGTCCTCAACCCAAAACATTCAATTATGGGGGAAAACCTGAAGTCATACATTTGTGACATCAAGACATAGATGTCTGGTTTTATAATTATCATTAGGTGTTTTCAGTCCAAACAATGCAAGTAAAAAGGCAGGGTGATCACGGAGCACAGCCATTAAAAATGAAAAAAAATGAAAGTTGTAAAAACTAGACTGTCCTCCTAAATATGCCCCCCCATGTAAAAGTATCTCAAATGTAATAGCAAGTGTGAACGAAATGGTCATTTGTGGGAGCAAAAAAAAGAGAGAAGGTCTCTGCAGGGCTGCAGCCAGGTGCTGCGGGGCTGCAGCAGCTGTGATAAGGGAGGACGGGACAGTCCATTGGTCTCTGTCAGAGCAGGACAGTGGAAACACGCCAGCCAGCTCTGTGCTGCATGTGACAAAAAGAAAGTTTGTCTCGCAGAGAGAGCAACATTTTATATTCTTTTTGTAGCTCAAAAGCATTATTCATAATCTTCCACTGTTTTTGCAGCTTATTATACATACAAATCGGCACGTGGTATCTGGTTGTGCGTCCTGCGCTCTTTTAATGGGTTAGAAAAATCTAACTAGAGAATAGTTGTTATTGTGTATAAGTTACAAAGAAATAAATAACATATTTCTCCCAAATCTGATCTTCTAGTAACTGTCAGAGTCAAATATAAACATTGATCCACACATACTTAAAAAGCAACAGGTATAGTGACTGAAACTGAGGCAAAGAAAAAAAAGAAACACATGACAGCTGCTTCACTGCACAGTGACTGACGGGTGGCTGAAAGAGGCGAGTGGAAACTGACTCATTTGGTCTAAACAACAGTGTATAAACAGGAAATGGCAGTAGGTTGTACGGTCTCAGCGCAGAGTGGCGGAGGACATTTTTAGAGACTTTTCTGTCTTAAGCTTAATCCTCGGCTCTAAACAAATTGTTTAGATCGGCAGCATGTTGTATAGTCTGAGCTCCGAGTGGTGGAGCAGAAATCCTGGTCAGGTCAATGAAGTCTTTCCCAAGCCGCTCATCTCCCTGTCATGCAGCGGTGCATTTACCGAAGCTCTCGTTCAAGCTTCCCAGTAGTGTCTCTCTCTCTCTCACACACACACACACACACACACACACACACACACACACACACACACACACACACACACACACACACACACACACACACACACACACACACACACACACACACAACTGAGAGCATGATTAGACTAAAATGAAAACAGAAAAGTTGAAATGAGCCTCAGAAATGTATTGATTGACAAGCCAGAGAGCTAAACCAGTCTTCTGCAACTAATTTAGAGGATTAAAACGGGCCTATTCATATACATGAATGATCAAAGAGGCCTCATGTATACTGTGGTGGAATACTGAACTCAGGTGAGTTAGTAAGTTTAAATTCCCATCCCTCTCTTGGTATATATATATATATATATATATATATATATATATATATATATAACTCACCCACTGACACAAACATTTATAAAGCACTGCTTTTTTGTGATGTTTATTCATTTACTTTATTCATGATTCGTAGCACTATTACATTTAGAGAATGTGGGGCGCAGAGTGGGTTTTATTAGATTACATTCATTTAAAAACAAAAACGTCAGAATGTGAGGCGTGTAAACTTCAACTCCCCGCGAAAGTATTAAAAAGTATGTGAGCATATAGTTTAGCTGCTGAACTGTTTAAATATTATTTTCTAAAGTTGCACGACTGAGATTTTATTTCATTATTATTATTTTTTTTTACATCAAAAAGAACGGCAGTTTTATGGACAATATTTGGAAGCGAAACCAGAAAACACCACGAGACAGTCTGAAAGGCCGTCGCACATCCCTGCACAGATAGAAGGCAGCTAAGGATTACTATGTGCATGGCTGTCAGTATTCCACCTCAGTCTTCCTGACCATTCGAAATCTGTGTAATTTCAGTCGGTAAAGTGTTTTCCACGCAGCTGTTTTTGTTCCAGATGTGATGATGCTCTCAGGTACAGTTATAGTCAGCTGGATATTGAGTTCACGCGGCGTCCTTGTGCCGTTCTGTCAGAACTCAGTAACAGAAAGCTTCTGCGCTTTTGCTTTAAATACACATATGCTTTTAAATGTGCTGCATATTACACACGTCTGTGGCAGGAGAGACGGAGGGCTGCCCATTCTGGTCGAGCAGCTTTGGTTTCTATGGAAAGAGCAAATAAGGCAGATACGACTGCACTGCCCCCGAACAAAACTCTGCCTTGTGCCTTTTGGCACAGAGTCGCTTCCTCTCAGAGGATCAACCTGAAATGTATCAGCACGTTTAAATGTGAAATCGTAATAAGTTAGTGCCTGTACGCAAAAATCAAGACAAAGGTTGACCTTGAGGGAATTGTCACACTGCTGTCCTCTGCCTTGCTGCTCTTGCTGCACAGTTACACAGAACTATCCTATCTGTATTCCTGTTAAGAGGGTTGCACGAACGTGATTGAGGTGTCGCAGCTACAGCACGAAAATGGCAACGCTTTCTCCTGAAAAGGGCTGGGAGGTTTTCCGCTCTCATGGGACATCAAAGCAACATCTTTCAATAGTGAATTTTTCTCTGAACATTGTACGCAGCAAATAATTTAATAACCAACACACAAACCAAAGCTGACTTTACACATTACAAGAAATATGACCCATGCTCATTTAATATGTAAAAGCAACAATATAACAAAAGCGTTTCTGTCAGTGGCTGATAGGAGCAGAGGTGGTTTAAACAGCTTGCAAAGTTTATAAAATGCTTCATCAAAGCCTCCTGGTCTTTCAAGACATCGTCTTTTTCCTCAGAGGCTCAGCGCAAAACTGAGACGCATTAGATCAGTGAGAGTGATGGATGTGAGTGTATTAAACTGTCAGCCTCCAAGAAGGGAAGGGAGCTAACGTCTTCCCTCAGCTAAATGATGTGATAACCATTCAACCAAATAAGCTCTTTCCTAAGTTTACCCCAATGACACAAAAAGTCACATAGTCCAGATTTTCATAGGTCTGGGTAATTAGTGTGCAATAATTGTTTAAACAAAATTAGGCAGGTGCATAAAGGCAGTCTCTAAACGCTTCCTGTAGCTTCCAATGAGAGTCTGGAATCTGGTTGACGGTATTTTGGACCGTTCCTCTTTACAAAACACCTCTAGTTTCTTCAGGTTTGATGGTTTCCGAGCGTGGACAGCTCTCTTTACGTCACACCACCGATTTTCAGTCATATTCAAGTCTGGGGACTGAGATGGCCACTCCAGAACGTTGTACTTGTTCCTCTGCAGGAATGCCTTTGTAGACTTTAGCAGTGCTTAGGGTCGTTGTCTTGTTGAAAGATCCAGCCCCGGCGCAGCTTCAGCTTTTTCACTGTACCCTGGACATTGGTCTCCAGAATCTGCTGACATTGAGTGGAATCCATGCGTCCCTCAACTTTGACAAGATTCCCAGTCCCTGCACTGGCCACACGGCCCCACAGCATGATGGAACCACCACCATGTTTTACTGTAGGTAGTAGGCGTTTTTCTTGGAATGCTGTGTTATTGTTCCTCCATGCAAAACACCCCTTGTTATGCCTAAATAACTCAATTTTGGTTTCACCAGTCCACAGCACCTTATTCCAAAATGAAGCTGGCTTGTCCAAATGTGCAAACCTCAAACGGCTCTGTTGCAAACGATGCACAGTGACTCCGTCTGCAGCAAGAGGATGTTGTAGGTCTTTGGTGCTGGTCTGTGGGTTGACTCTGACTGTTCTCACCAGTCATCGCTTCTGTTTATCCAAGATTTTTCTTGGTCTGCCACTTCGAGCCTTAACTCGAACTGTGCCTGTGGTCTTCCATGTCCTCAATATGTTCCTAACTGTGGAAACAGACAGCTGAAATCTCTGAGACAGCTTTCTGTATCCTTCCCCTAAACCGTGATGGTGAATAATCTTTGTTTTCAGCTCATTTGAGAGTTGTTTTGAAACCCCAAAAGTTCCAAAAAATCCATAGAGATGCATAAAATGACAACAGTGCCCACATTTATGCACCTGCCTAATTTTGTTCTAACAATTATTGCACACTTACATTTCGCCTCTCAAATATCACTTTGTGTGTCTCCTATATGATATATTTAACTGAAATGTTTTATTGTAACAACTATCGACTTATACAGGAAAATCCCGAGGATTAACAAGGCTGCCCAAACTTACGCATCCTACTGTAGATCTGCAAAGTAGAAAAGAATAACTAATAATAAATAAAGTTAGTTCAACTAATTAGAAAGTGCAGTCAGAGGATCAACAAATCAAAAGATGCCGGCCTCTCAGCAGCATATTAACCTAAATTGCGATGCATTTACATTTTGCCTCATGGAGATCAATGTGTAAGAAGGACCAGAAGACAAGCAGACACCCAGGCATCACAGTGGTTAAGTGCTTCTCTTGTTACAGCTGGATTACGTGATGTGGAAGGGGTCGTCTGTCTGTCCTCGCAGATGGCTGTTTCTGTACCGTGTTAAGAGGAGAGCATATGTCTGCAGAGCTGCATCCTCCAGTAATTACAGTGTAAAGATCAGTTGAGATTGCCATGACAGAGGACAGCAGTGTGCTTCATTTCTTGATTAAACTCATCATACAGAGTACACTGCAGCCTTCCAGACGGAAAAAAACAAACAAAAAAAAAATACAGCAGAGACATGCTGAAAATAAGTCACATGTTATCTTAGAGATCAACAACGAGTGTGTCATAAGCCTTGTCTTAAGTGTCCTCATATGACGCTGTGTCTGTCTCGGTAATGCGGAGCTGACGTGTCCAAAGATTCGCGAGTCTCGGTGGACGGCGCTCCTCCGACCTTTCCTGTAGCCGTTCTCCTCAAAAGTGCTCACTTGATATCACGTTCAGTCCCTCCAAAGTTTATGATCAAACACCTGTAAAACCAAGGACTTCTCTATCAGCGTCACCTTTACTTTGTGTTACTTACGTGGAAAATTTGAAATAAATGAATAAATATCACAGTTGATTTAAAGGTAGGGTCAGTGATTCTATGAAATTTCTACCCCAGAACACCATTTCTCAAGATTATCTTCAGTAAATATCTAGCTGCTTCATATCATGAACACTGTGTGAAAACAAAACAAAACAAAAAAAGATGCACGTAAGAAACAACAGAGTCAGTCACATAGGAGAAGGGTTGGTTCCTGTAATAGGAGGGAAGGGGCGGAGGAGTTCGCTCACCATTTCCAATCAAATCTCAGGAACTAAAAAATAATCTTTCAAAAGCACATATTTGTTTACATCAAATTTTTACTAAATGAGGAGCAGATAATTACGTATTTAGGGATTCTTACTTGCAACATGTAAAGTCTGACGTGTAACTAGCTGCCAGACATCTAACATCTTTTTTTTTTTGTTTTGTTTTTTAAAGACCCATTTAGTGAAACAAAGAGAGATCCAGATGTTCCCATGCTAAGATGCTAACGAACACCAAAACCTTCCCTCCATCAATGGATCTCTGCCGTGTGTCACAGTGAGAGGTCTTTGGGCCCTGATTGCAGAGGTGGGTTGTAGATTAGTGGTTCTTTTTAAATCATCAGCAGGTTTATTTTAAGCATGTATATTGTTGATTTGTTCTGTGGGTGCAGGAGGCGGCGATGGAGCAGGATTGTATTGAGAGTGTGGGCTGTATAGAAGCCAGATTTGATATGCTGAGGCTACAAAAAAACCGCGCAAACACTATCACAAATGCAAGATAATGAAATGTATAAAAAAAAAGAAAGAAAAAGAAACACGCAGGCACCAGATAACTTGACATTCTGACATTCAAAGGACTATATATCATGACTCCTCAAAGACAGACTACATGAATTGTTAAAAAAAAACATTTGACATTAAAGGAATAACAGCTGCTCTCTTTTATGCACAGACTTTCGCAGAACCTCACTGCCAAATGGCCAGAATGGTTTGATAGATGAGAAATATGCCTTCGAGCCCACTGAAGGACAAAGCAGCCCATCTATGCAGTGTGCATTAAGGTTTTTGACGAACTTTGGTACTCCAGGTTGAACTGTATCCAAAGCATGTAATTCCTCCAACAACGCATGCATGTAAAAAATAACTTCATCGTTTGAGAACATTCCTTCTCCTCAGGTCTTTGCTTGCTTTTCTCTATTTAATTGTTGTGCAAGAGAATGATTATATGTTGTCCAGTGTGTTTTGAATCGTCTCGCTCAGTCCGAGTGCTCAAAATCCTCCTGCAAATAAGTGACTTCACCCTGATGCCTCTATTTGGAGTCAAACTACTCATACCAGTTCAGCCAGCATTTATCCATGTCCAAGTCGGACAAAAGAAGCAGGTTTGACCCATAAGGTGGGATGCTTTGGTTCATAAAGTCTCCCCCCTCCACACATTTCTCCTTCAATAACTTTGATAGAGGGTAAATTCTTTTCATTAGTCAATTCATTGCTTCTTTATAGCTCATAAGAAAATATGTTAATTCCTATCCAGCTGTGCATTCCTGTCATAAAACGGGTTTCTTCACCATGTAGATAATTTACTCCCTTCATCCACAACAGAAGCCTTTTTGTGTGCCGTGCACATTTCATTTTCCCTTTTTCCACACCGAATGCTTTTGGAAAACCCGCAAGCCTTCAGTTCTGTCATATTCTTTTTTATTTTTAATGAGCTCCAATTGCTTTTAAACTCCTGCAGGTTGTGTTCTTTCTAACAAAATATGAAAATATTGTTTCACAATATGAACATATTCGGATTTAAATGTATACTTCTGTCAAACGCACATTTCAGTTTAAAATGAAACAAGAATAAAGAATAAAATAAAAGAGAATGAATATTTGTGTAAGTTGATGAAACCTATTGGAACGAACCTGCATTAATGAATTGCTTGTGGGCTTACATTACAACGGAGGTCATCACAGAGATGCTAAGTGCAGCTATCTGTAATTGATTTACGTGTTTATTGTGAGCAGATTAGGCTCACTGCCAAGGATGTGCAACTGATCGAGCCCCAGAGAGGAGGGACAAAGCTATTTAGATTTCTAATACTGTCAATAGCTGCATTTACCCTCACTGCCATTTGATACCAGCATCAGGGGTTATGTATGAGCTTAGTTTGAATGAACTAAATTAGACACTGATTAAAACAACTGACCTGGAAGCTGAGGAGGATCCGAAAAGGGACCGGAGCTCCTCAGACTTATGTTACGGAGGACAGTTGCTTACAGGTCCATGCGATCGGTCTAAAGGACCCGACTAAAAGTCAGAGCAGCCTTTATCCTTAAGCCACTTCCACTCAAACACTACCCAGTTTCCTCTAAAATGCTGAAAAAGCAAACAGTTAAACTGACATAATGTAACCTGTCACAAGCATCTGAGGGCAGAATGAGGCAGTGACATTTCCATGGACAGCAACGTTTAAAGATCCCATGTCACAGAATTACTTTAAAGAAACAAACAAACTTAGGAAATTATCTTTTATATTAAGAGTGCAAATGTTAGGCTATCTATATGCAAAAGATAGTCAGTCTGTATGCAAAACAAAAATATAGAGTGTTGCTTCCCTGTTTATATCAAAATTAGATAAAATTTGCTGAAGTTCCCTCATGAATGTGTTAAAAAACTGTGTTTTGGCTTAACCATATAATTGGTAAAATGAATTTCTGATACCACTGCACTACCCCATCTGAAATAAAAAAAAAAAAAAAGAAGCTTTTATACAATTCAAAATAAATAAATAATAGAATAATAATACATTCAAAATAAAACAAACATTATTATTTAGAAATTGTAACAGACTTGAAAATGTTTAAAGCAATAAAAAACATTTTGTATAAAATGTACATAATTAATTAATCACTGCAAGTAATGTTTGGTTCCCCTTTTCTTGAAAAGAAAAAAACTTTAGATCTTGTCTAATAAATCTGGTAAATAGGAAAACAAAAAAGACCTTATTTTGTTTCTGTCAATATTAAATATTTAATGAAAACAACATTTTTTTTGTTATTTCTTTTTCACATTCCTATGGCTCTATTTTGACCATGAACAAAATCCCACCGGTATTTCCGTTTTAATATTAATACTATAAAATGAAGAGTAAATAACAAGTCTGAATGTTTTTTCCAATAAATATTTCTGAATATAAAAATCCAGAAGATACACGGACAAAACTCATATGCATATTATTTATTCCTCAAGTCAAAATCTAAAATTGAACATATTTGATTCCTTTTGAAAGTCGCCATCACGCCACTTTCATTGTTGGAAGTCATCAGAGGCAACCACAAAGCCTCTACTGTCTGCACAGATCAGCTGTGTCACAGCCTGGCAGTTCCTTGTTCCTGTTTTTGCATTGTTGAACAGACTAAAAATCCTTCAGAAACAGACAAAAGTAGTGTGTGTAGACCTGAAAACCTACATGACCTGATAGTCAACAGTCCTCACCTCCCGACACGGGGCACAATAATCCAGTAATGTACGTTCAAGCAAACTTAATCCCACCCACTGGAGCCCGTTTCAACTAGAGGTGCTACCGATGTTACTGCATGAGATATTAAGAGTCTCACCGAGAAGTTTAAATAATCTAAAACATGGAAATAAATACATGCTCTGCATAGCTGCAGGTCACATAGACATTGAACTAAAAACAAAACTAAAAAGAATAAAAAAGTCAATGTGCTGCATCGTCTTTCTAGTGGTCTTGGTGAGGTACTTCACAACAATACTGCGAGTTCCGTGCCAACCGTGACTCAACCACCTGTCTGCTCCAGAGCAACACGTCAAACGCATTATCTTGTGCTGACCTCAGAGTTCAGAGTACATCGGCTGCAGTACGAGACATGCAAGATGGCGTGTATCGAGCTTCCTATTCAGAAAATGTGGACTTAAACATAAATAAAAAGAAAAATCCTCATTGTGACATCTGAGAACAAAGACATTAAAATGTTCCTCGGTAATTTCCAAGAGACTGACTGCAAGTCAGATAGTCCAGTCTTTCTTCACAACCACAGTCAACCTTAACACGTATTTATTCACAATATATCAGTAAGTGCAGTAGCATGAGGTTTCTGTCTCACCACAAGCGGCACAGCTGTGATTATTTTTCTATCAGAGGTGGAAAGCTTCAGTATGTCTGCCAGTCTACTGTGCATTATTTGACAAATACCACTATATCTACATATAATGCTTACAGCAGATTAAATAATCGTTCATATGAACACATATGGCACAGCGCAGGCAGTGTATAATCAGCGGTTAGTTCTTAAGCATGTCTGGGCTATGAAACAGGTTCATAAAATCTTGTACACGAAAGGGCCGCGTGCGTGAAAATTACATGTAAAACAGTTCTCCGTCAGAACAAAGTGGCCACCATCTGCACCGACTGCAGACAATGCTCCTAAACTGCCTGTGATGTACGATTTGCTATCTCACTTGTTCGGTGACATCCATGTGGAAAAAAAAGATTTGCATAATATCAGTTGAACGGTTTGCCACATCCTAAGAGATGCTATGGATGCGTCGGGAACGATGCTACGAGTTACTTGCTGATTAAGCCCAAAAGCCAAACGTGATATGATTGGTCACAAATAACAGGAGCGCAGGCAGCTGCACTGAGTATAACACGGGTCCTTTATACCGGCCCCGTGGTTGTTTGGTGTAGCCATGCCATGCGGTGACAGGACGAATGGAGTAGTTCAATTACTCCAGAGTAAAAGAAAAATAGTTCCTTTCCCTGTCTCTGTCTCTGTCTCTGTCTCTCTCTCTCCCTCTCTCTCTCTCAATATATATATACATGTAAGAGGGGAAAAAATCTACAAGTAATTGTTATTTTATGAGAACAAAGCTGCAATGTTACAAGAGTAAAATGTAATTTTACTAAAAATTGCAGTTTCATAAGTGAAAGCTCTATAAGGAAAAATAGAAGTAGCCTAGTGTTACATAAGCAAACTAGTAAAGATAATAATAAGATAAATAAGTGATTATGAAATACAAATAATTAATTGAAAACAATAAGGTTATTAAATGAGAATAAATTAGATTTTTAACCATAATAAATTAACAACCATATTCTCAGAAATGTATGACTTTAAAATAAAACAATTGCCATTTAACTATTAGTTATAGCTCTATATGTTAGTGTAAAGTTCAAGGATTTGTATAAAATAAACCTGAGTTTGGCCCTTGAGGAAAATGTTGCTTGATTATATACCGTATCAATCAAAAATGATTAATGACAAACACAAAACAGTTTCACTAATGTTTTTCTTTTCATTTGTGACTCTCAGATTCCTGTTGGATAATGTGAGCGCGCTCAAAACACGAGATGTGAACCCTCTCATGACCACCTCAGGCCACCGTCACGGCACAATCTCTTTCTTTCACAGCTGTCTTATATCCATCATTAACTCACCGGCCTTCCCCTCTTCCTTCTCGGACCTCATGTCCTCCTTGGCACAGGCTCTGCTTACTCCACTGTCAACGATGGTGTGAGCTCTCATAGCAAGTTAAAAAAAAAATACACGAAAAAAAAAAAGAAAAGAAAAGAAACCACACAGATATATGCACACACAATGTCACAGCCAGCCGCTCCCAGCTCTGCTCTCTGTGGCTCCACCCAGGCAGGTTTTGAAGGCAGCTCTGAAAGCCACACACCTTTATACTGCTATTTAAAACAAAAAACAACAACAAAAAAAACCAAAACCCAACTCTGAATGTGTTGCACTTTTTCTCCCACTTTGCGTGAACCTGTTCAGCGACACACCCAGAGACGGCCTGGGCAACTCCCCCCCACCCAACCGGTGGAGCACAAACAAGGAGGAGGGGGATGGGGAACGCAAAATGCACCTGAGGCTTCAGGTAACAAACCAGGTGTGGAGCTCTCACCCCACCTGATGGCAAAGAGCTGATAGAGGACATTATACAATTACATCTAAACACCGAACAAAACCACCCTCTGTGTAAAAGCTATGCACTCCTTTCAGAGTCCCCGGTGCTTTCACAGGCTTGCGTTACTGCTAATGTGTGCTTTGGCTTAAGGAGACAGGAACTGAAACCCTGTAAAGTGTTTATGGTGCATGTGCTAACAAATGTCAGCTTCTTAATAAACGGATCTCGACAGTAAAGAAGTGATATAAAGGCCATATCAGACTGCCTTACCTCTACGCACTGATGTGAGTTATGAATATGAGCTCTGCCACGTTACCTTTAACTCTCCTGGTATTTGATTGTTCTGTTGCTCGCCGTTGACTGTCTGTGTCATGTTAGATGAGCACTAGGCTGTGAGTGGACAGAGTAAATAAGGTTATCACTGTTCAATTTTACATTACAGGCTTCTTTGCCACAGGCAGGATGTTTGAAGAAATCTAATCGAGCCTGCAGGGCTCGCTTTGATGAGAACCTATAAATGAGTTTTTGGTATATGGGCACTTGGCGTGACACAGCTAACCTAACTGAAGAGGAGACCTGATGAATTTGCGTGTTTGTGCGCAAGAAAAATGTGAGTTTAAGTGCTTGTATTGGAAAAGTGACAGGCAGTTCAGAGCAGTGGTGCCATTTGTCCTGCCTGTCAGAGGGTGATGCTCAGCTTTTCAGCTTCACCCGAAGATCAAAAGTGATCGCGCAAGATTCTTGTCACATGAGGCAGTGGATTTGTCAGTCATGCAGTGACACCTCAAGGGTTCCTACCAGGCTCGTTCTTCCTCACTGATCCGAGCTGAGACATGCCATTGCAACAATAACTCTTCAATACTCTTCCCAGTAGGAACATTAGAATGTGATGCAAATAATACAAATGTATTTCCTATAGTATTCACTGTTACAATAAATAATCATCCGACCCAATATATTCAAACCAATTCCAATTTAATTGGCTCCTACGGGAACCATATTTCATAACAATTTAAATTGTTATAGACACATCTGTTAATACTTGTCATTTAATTCAAAATTCTTTGCTTTCTCTTTCCTTGTGGCTAAAATGAGAAGACGAGGAAGACAATTTGAGGATTTAAAAACCAAGTAAATGCAAGGTGTGTGTGATTTTTTTTTTTTTTTTTTTTTTTTTTTTTATAGTTCAGCTGGCTGCATTCATGTTTTATTGAGTTTTTTGATGGACCAGAGAAGTTTTGATGCTACGAGTGCATTCAATTAGGGGGGGGGGGGGGGGGGGGGGGGTGATGAATATGCCTTGTTTACCACAAGAGGATATGTTGGCCGGCGTGCTAATTCAAACTATAATTGGCTTGATCAAGTTTTGTTAAATTTTCACTATATTATGTAAGACCTCCAGGTATCCAGTTTCATACTTCATTTGTTGAAAGTAAAACCAATTCTGACCACACGTAGAAGTCCTGCTGGAACCTGCCTCGGAGCTGCGGTAAATCTTATTCACATCACTGTTTTATCCGGGAACCTCCTCAGTCTGGATTTTTCCACGCCTTAGTTTCCTTGCTCTTCGGCTTAGCTCCCTGCATCATTGTCTCATTTATTTGCTTTGCTGACATTAACGCTGAAAAACGTCTGGGAGAGGAGGGAGACTGCAATGGCGGGAGCAGACACGAATGAGTTTTCTGAGGTCACAACTGTCTCTGCTCATTGTTGATTAAAATAACAAGAGGCTTGTCTGATCACCGACGCTGCGCTGGCTTCAAGGGGCTAAACTAGATGAAAAGACTGGAATTACAAGCGTGGCTCAGGCACTCCCGGTTGATATCAGCGCCAGAACAATGGGGAATAATAGCAGTTGCTTATTTCTTCTTAGAGAAAGAAATGGACACAATTCTTAAAGATAAAGCAACAAAGCACAAAATCAATAGACTTCATGATCAATACCTTTTGTGGTATGGATGCATGCTGGTCAGAGTGATTACTGCACCCCCCCCCTAAGCTGCACAATCTTCTCTACAAAACACTGTATTTCTCTCACTGACGGCTGTGATTGTGGGAGATAAGTGGAGGTGCAGTTCAAAGTTAGGTGTAAACTTCAGCAGAGTTTACAAATTAAAAATATTTTCTGCAAATCTAACTAGTGACATGACGCTTTGTTATTTAGGTGAGAGAAATCAAGGTTTGCAGGTACTGCTCAGACCTTTGTGACCAGGTAAGTGTTTGTCTGATTGCTCTTGCTCCACTGTTCACCCTCCAGTCAAACTGACAGCGCAGTCTCTTTTTACCTGCCAGGATAAATCATATTGCTCACTTGCTGCTGTCACCAAGGCAACACCTTGCAATTTCGATAAAACGGCATACCTTTGCCTAGCGAGCAGTCTGGAGTGCCAAAGTCTATGAGGCTGGATATCTCTGTTGGGTAGCACATGTCTGTTACCACTGTCTTCTGTCTGTGATGCATCGATGGATCTGTGGGAAGTAGAAAATGTTAGATTAATTTCACAAAATCGGATCGAGTGTACAGAATCTGAGTGAATTCCTATTGAGCCCTGATGTCGTCAGAGCTTGTAGTTCTGATGAAATCAGATGCAGCGAAGTACTAAGGCGACAGCACCATCACTAGTTAGATGGAAGAAAGTGTTGCTGCAGTCCCTCGACTGACCACCAGGGGCTGATTTCAAACCGCGTGTTAAAATGACTCTATGACGTCTGTAACCACATCAGGTAAAGTTATATGAAGCGATAAACATATGTGTGATAAGGGGTGTGACTGATGGTGTATTAGCGTTTTGAAACGAGGATGTTTGGACAGATTTGATTGGAATCAATGCAAAATATAATTATTTAGCGTCATAAACTGTCCGTCAGGCTGAAGACGCCAACTTGCAGTGACTTAACAAAGGCAGGGGTTGTCCCAGCCTGCGTCTAGGCCTGTTTAGAGGAAGTTCTCTTTTTATTGTTTTAAAGTTATCACAAACTGGAGGTAAAATGGGTGTGAAGCTAATGTAGACATACTGAAGATAAGACAAAAATAACTGGCATGTTTGTGTTGTTCACCGTCAGGGTTAATCAAACCAGGTCATCTAAAGAAACTCCTGAATATGTTCAACCTGCTTCACTGTGTAAGCCTCAGGAGTTTCTTTTTGTTTTTCTTTTCTTTTTTTTTTTTTAATTCAGTCTTTGCAGAACTATACTAGCTCAGACAGTTCTCTGAAATGTTGTAATTTTTTTTCTTGTGGAAAAAAAAACAACTTTTTTTTTTCCTGTTTGGTTGTTATCCAAATTGCTATAATGCTTTTGTTATTACTTTTTGCACCTCAGGGCCAACGGGCTTCAGTTCTGACATTGTCAAGCGGAAAGTAAAACTCTGATTGTCTACATCCTTTGAAGTTATATATATATATATATATATATATATATATATATATATATATATTGTTTTTCTTGGCAGATAAAAGTGTGACAGCCCTTCCAAAGTACACATAAAAGCACTTCATGGTTTCAAGTGTTTTCTTCATTAACCACGCACCCATTCTATTAGTATCGCATTAAAAGTCTACCCTCGGGGGCTCATTGTGCTGTACCATCTGCATAACCACTCTCCCCCAGTGATCTCGCTCTCCTTCCTAATCTGCAAATTTCAACAGTTTCAATTTCACAGCCATACGGTATTTATCTGGATTACTGACCTTCCCTCTCCCTCTCCCTCTCCCTCTCCCTCTCCCTCTCCCTCTCCCTCTCCCTCTCCCTCTCCCTCTCCCTCTCCCTCTCCCTCTCCCTCTCCCTCTCCCTCTCTTCTGTCCTGCTGACCTGTCAATAACCATTTTGGTGTTGTTAAGCTGACCTTTTCCTTGGTCTTTAATGCAAAGATTGGACAGCAGGCAGAGTTGTGTTCAGCTGCTCTAAAAACACTTTACATGGCAACGTCGTTAATGAGAGGGATGCAGGGGATGGAGATGCTGGCAGAGAGGCAAATTCAGTATTCCAGGTCATTCCTGAACCCGTCGGCTGTTTCTAGATGTCAATTCATGAACATGCCAAATTCTTACATGTATTTCAATGTGTGCATGTGTGCCATTTCAGTGTGTGGGATTTGTGTTATATTGTGCTTGTTTGAGGTTTTCAGTGATTCACCTCCCTAGAGGTTGAGATTAGCTGCAGTCCATTGTGTTTCACAGGGATACACCCTGGCCCTGACGTCAGTGCTGTTAAGTATGTCGATTGCAGTGAAGAAACCAGTTTATCGAGCCACCTCACTTCTTCCTGGTTAGACCTGAGCTTTGAACACTTAAATGTAAAATGAGGCCAAACAGTTCTGGCTGTAGACCTCAGTATCTTGTATAGTTTTGATTTCTTCATAATTCCCTCCGTAAAATAGATTGCTGAGCAGATATCCCACTTTCACTGGTCCAGTTTTTTTGCATGTTCATTTTTAAATAGCAATGGAAAACAAATCAAACCACAATATGTTAAAAGAAATAACAAAAATAAAGTATATTTGGTCGCAAACACATTAACAGGAACACTGTATTTGCCTTTCACAGCCGATAATGGCCGACCAGTTAAATAAATATGCTTTAAATTGATGTCTGGATCTTTAAAGGAAAATATCTATCATAGTCAACTTTTAAATGAAGTACCATTAAAGTAAAATATTTCATTGTGTACTTTCTACATTATGCATAATAATCCTGGATAAATGTTGGAGCGGAGAGGTTTTTCGTAGCAGTCGTGCATCTTTTTATCTCGCTTCTCTCTGCTGAGCGTTTGTGAAGCTACCAGATGAAAAATGAGGTGGGTGATAGCAGTAATCTCTGTTCCTTTAACTTCACTTCTCTCAGTGGGTGTATTGCCCTCTAATGTCTGCAGAGTGATAGTGGATCTTCATGAAATGAATTCACAGTATGCACTATCCAGCAGCTGTAACGTATGGTGCCTTAATGACAGTGGCATCAGAGCGATAACTCGGCCCATTCAATTTACCAAGAATAAATCTGATTCTCTGAGCTGGTGTGACGCCCCTCCAGTGTCGACTGTGCTGTGTTTTAACTTTGCTCTTCAAAAATGTGATCTCTTTCTTCTTCATGTGATCATTCCTTTGCAGTTTAAGTTAGATCCCACATTCTGCCAATTCTATAGGGAATAGAGGATGAATTTCTGTAATAAAAGTGGGAACGTTATTTAACTACTCATCTAGAATAGGTCAAGGTTTCAAAAGCCCCCCCAAAAAATAATAAAAAAAATACTGAAACCCTAAATCCCTGATGAGTTGAAGAGGAGAAACTGTAGATGGGACCTAGATGCAACCTGTGAACAGAACAACTGCGAGGAGATAGTTACAGAAAACTGGTGAAACTGCAGAGATGTAGCTACAAACTGGGACGCATTCTGTGATCCACAAACAGGTGACATCAATGCAACGGCTGAGCATGACTCACTAAATTAACTTCTGCGTGGACAGCGACATCCCCAACAGAACAGTGGCGTGCTTCTCTAACAACAAACGGATGAAGGTACACATGTCTCAAAATTACACACGCTTGTAGAGTGGAAGTGAGGGTTTGTGGAGTATGATGTGAAAACTTGTAAAAGAAAAATCTTCTATGTCAAAATTTCCTATTGCAATGTAAACTGTGAAATTACTATGAAGTCACAAAAAAAAAAAAAAAAAAAAAAAACAACCACTAAAAATGTGAGAGCATGTCGAAAAAAAATGTGCACTTGTATGTGAAATGGCTGGTGGTGAAGCTGCACAGCTCTAAACTAAAACTTCACATTTAAATGGATCTGTTTCGGTTAATGCAATATTTTACTCTGAAAAATGAAAGCAAGACCTGAGTTGTTAAACATGTCCACAAATCTGTAACAAGAAAAGACGAACAAACAAACAAACAAAAAAGTTTTACTTTCACTTAAGCTTAAAAGTAATGGTTTCGCTGTTTTGAAGAGAAGTCTTTCAGGACAAGATACGCAGAGTTACTCGAAAAACTTATATGAGAAACAGCGATCGATGGAAACACCCCTGCAGTGCAGTGCTACCTTTATACAAATATCTATGCCGAAATACATTTGCAGCATCATGAGGGAAAAACACTGAACAGCCATTGGGAATTACACGTGGGCCTCCAAAAACAGCCCCAAGCTGGGTTTAGTTAGTCTGAGACCCTAATGAAAACTCTAGATGACAACATGCTTGGGAAGAACAAACAAGCAACAATAAGGGACAACCTCCACTGATGTACAGCTAACTCTTATTTTTACATTCTGTTATATTGACATATTACATCAACATACAGTGGACTTCTCCACTGTATGTTCCACATTCTTTATCAGTCATCAACTGAGGAAAAAAGAGTTGCAATGGCCTGAAATACTGTCCTGCCAAGATCAGTAACGCCCCTACATGTAATGCTTTTTTTTTTTTTGTCTGATCAAGTTTCCACTACACTTTTTGCGCAGATGAAAATTGAATCTCAGAGACTTTGATAAAATGGGGCTGCAGGTGTCGGCGTTTCCATTGATCGCTGTTTTTCGAATAAGTTTTCGAATAGCTCCGCCTATCTTGTCCTGCAAGACTTCTCTTCAAAACAGCGAAAACGAAAGTCCCAACGTTGAAGAAAATGAACTAAAACATCTTCAGTTATCGATAAATTATTGTGATTGTCGCTAAGCTGTTGACAAAATAGCCAGATAAAGAAGGCAGCGGATGGTCGTTCAAATGATTATTCAGAGGCAGAGCCCAAGTAGTGTTACAGGACAGCTACGTCGTAATAATGAGGCCCGAAACAGCTGAAAACTAGATGTTGATGACTTTAGAGTGTGTCACATCCAGCGCTGCCAGAAATGCGCAAAAAGCTTTTCCAATACACCTTTGAGAATAAGTAGATTATTGAATCGCCTGATAAACCACCGCCTGGAAGAAAGAAGAGGTATATACGGTATTCGGGAGTTGTTTTGAATTAGAACCATTTCCATTACAGGATTACTTTCTGGTATTTGGTTTTGCGCAAATCTAAGGGTAACCACTGGATTAGACCTGACTAGATAAATTGCGTTATTACCACGAGGGTGTACAGGAGTGTGCACTAAAATATTACAGATAAAATCCAGGAGTTTATGTTCCACGTTTCCACAGAAATGTTTTTTTTTTTTAAAAGTCAGGTTAACTATGCTGCTGAACCTCTCTGAACTTAAGAGAAAATTGACATAATCGACATATAATAGTATTGTAGTAATGTTTATCTTTAAGTGGATCTGGACAGAAAAACAACATATTGTGAGAGGAATTTGAAACACTGTTTAAATGAAATTTCACAGACACACAAACAATGAATAAGCTAAATGAGGCCATTTCTTACTTTTGTCAGAGGAGAAAGACCCTTTCTGGTAACATGAGAAACAGGACAGAGTTCATTTGACTGAGATGTATTGTGGGTCTGGATATTAAATCAGGGAATTAGTGTAAGGGCAAGTGCATTGGGGTAGTATTCAGCAATCGGATTTTTGTAATTTGAGTAAAATAGTGAAATTGGATATTCATGCTATATATCAAAAACTGAGTGATCATGACTATTACTTAAACCAAACATGCACACAAGTCACTAAAGAAAAATGTCATTTCAACATTGTAGTCTGCTCAGAGCTGGAAAACTTACTGACTTTTACTCTGTTGTAATAATAATTTCATGACACAGGTAATCAATACGCCTGCCGTCATCTACCAGGGGCCTGAAAGGCAGCCCCAAGGCCGCTGTGGTCCGTATAGCCTCTGGATGCTGTGCTGCTGTTGGGAGCGAAACAGCTGCTTTCCCCGAGGAAATGTGAGCAAAACCAACGAAAAAGAAAAACCAGACAGGGACACATCTATTACATGAAGGAGTGTCCGGGGTTATCAGCAGGTGCTTTGCTCAGAAGTCTGCAGGTTTGTTACATTTTCTCTCTCCTATGATTTATTGCTGTAAAATGAAGGATTTTCAAGAGCAACATAGAGAAGTGAAGTAGGCTACGAGCTAATACGAACCCATGTGAAGTCCTTGTCAGTGGATTTAATGCTAATTTTCAATGTAAAAGCTGGATAGGACAATATTTTCTATGGGGTTTCAAAATGTGTCCCCATACTATTTCACTATATCTTTAGAAAGGTGTGGCTATTGCTTTAAAATTTCAAGTTGTTTTTAAGCCATTGACCCATGTTGATCACCATGGCCTTTGTGGATTTTTGTATCATTATAAAAACATTTTTATAACTTTACTTATTCGATTCACTGTCATCAATTAATTTACAATGCATCAATGCATTACAGAGTATATCACCTCATGACTGCAAAAATAAGGGGATTAATGCAGACTTGCTGACAATTTTCTGTGTGGATTTCTCGAGGTTGGTGTAAGAGACTACACTAATTTCTTTATACTTTGTAGAACTCGCACAACTGTCACATTGTTCTTGCGTGGTATGGTGTTTGTAGCATCAGGTAGATGCTTTGACTTTGTATCATATATGTCAGACTAACAGAAACTTTATGTTTTATGGAAAAACATAACAGATTACATAAAAGACAAAAACATTAAAAATATGAATGTACGGTCTGTAAATGATAAAAGTCCTACAACATTTAACAGCAAAGGTTTTAATCATATGACATTACTGTAACATGTTATTGCCGTCAAAGTCACATAAAGGGATGTCTGAAGAAAACAAAGTACAAAACTGGCACGGCAGCTGAAAGGGGAAATTGTGGATTGTCACTGTACAGACATAACATTTCGGTTAGTATTTCATCTCTGTAGACAGATACACTTGAAGTATAAAATACTTTCAGTGACACAATTCACACCTGCTCCAAACAATGTCAGTAACAGTTTGATTGTTTTGCTGGTTGTAACTGGATGGACCAGAACAGGCCAATTTTCAGTTTAAACGAGGTAAATGTCCAAAAAACAACTAAGAGACTCCAAAATGAAAGCACAGGTACAACCAAGTAAGGACGAAGGGATGCAGCTGACTGATCAGAGAGGTTTCTGTAGATTTCACCACTAACTTCTGTTTCAGCTAATATGCATGACAATAAAGAAGCATACTTATCCATGTAGGTCCCATACCCACATCTTGACTAGCTGATATAAGACACTTTTTTTTTATTTATGAAATTTTCTGGTACTTTGAAAAATTCCTGCTGTTTCTTTGGTCTCTATAGATATTTTCTATAATGAGTGGAAAGGAAAGAAACGGTCCAGTACGTATAGGAAAATTACTCTGTGAATCTTCTTTAGTTAAATTTTATTAGAAAAAATATTTTCTTCCAGTAATCTGCAGTTCTTTATTTTTAGATGTATTACATCAGAGAGGAAAAGCTAGTGCAGCTTTGAAGATGCAAAAGTTATATATCATCAATGTTTCCTGATGAACGGAGTTAGATTTTCAATTTAAACAAGTTTAGAGAAGTGAAACCAAAACAAATACAGAGCTGAAGAGAGTAGAAGGAACCTCAATTAATAATCCATAATAAGATCGATAGGGAAGCACAGTTATGGGACGATGCTTCACCTTAGATTCACTAGGAGATGATGTAGTGAGTAATAAGATCATTGACATCATGCTCTGGCTGATAAATAATCACGGTGTAGCTGACATGCCAATCTGGAAAATGTTTATCTTTAAACTTTAGTCTTCTCAATCTGTGCACTGTGTGTGTGTGTTTTGTTTTGTTTTTGTTAATAAATAAAATACATGATCCATCATGTTGGTACCCTTACAGATGTGGACACAGGACAGATGTAACGCGGTCCATAAAGCTTTTGGAACCATTACCAGTGTAGCTCAACCAATGAAAAATGTGAACTCTATTATGGTCCACATATAAATTTGTCCGTACCCCCGGTGCATTAGCTACTGTCAGCAAAACACTATTAAATCCAGCAGAGGCTTGTTGGCGAGCAGCAGAGCAGGGCAGAGAGCTCAGGTTCAGACGGATGAGACAGAAGGCCACAGTCGTGGAGAGCAGATTCAGAACTGAGGTTTCTGTTGTAGTATTTCTAAAATTCACAACCTCACAGTCGCAGCAACATCCCCCCTGGACGATGTTTCCCCTCGCCACCCAACAAAACACACACAAACGCAGTGTATGGCTCATCTGGTTGACTCCTTCAGCCACATCTGGGCATCTGCCCTGACTTTGCCAGACTTGTAAACCAAAAAAACAAAAAAAAAACAAACAAAAAACTAACTTATTGTGCCTTTGGTAAACAGCTGTATTTATGGTGTCGGCAGTTCTGGCCATGCTCATAAGCAAAAGGACAAAACCCTGACACCTTTTTCTGATATCTTGCCCTTAAGTCTGGCAATTGGTGAATGGTTGTCACACATGCCAACTCTGCCAGCGTCCACTGCAGCATCAAAGGGGGATCTTCTCCTCTTCAGAGAGCAGAGTCGGGATTTGTGGGGGAACTGACCATCAATTGCCCTCTTGAAGGCAGAAAGGTTTCTTGTGTGAATAAGTGAGGAGAAAAAAAAAATAGCAACTTTAAAACCGGGCTGCATTTTCACACCACTTCTCTCAACCAAAATATGATGATGAAGTTTCAAAGAAAGTAGGAATCGCTCCCAAAACAAAGATAACGCAGGTTTGAAGGGTTCCAGTGAAGAGAGCGGAGGACCTCTCGAGCTGAATAATACAACACAGGAAGCCAGCCTCTGGAGCGAGCGTTGGGTGTACCACACAGGGAAGGGCTTTTTCTGTTGGGGCTGCAGCCGTATAACAGCTAATATAGTTTGATATGCATAGCTTGAAGTGGTGACCGTGATGGAAGCTGGATAGACGCGTTAATAATAGAACTGAGACGAGTGTTTTAACTGCGCCCGACCAGCCATTGATGGGCGGAAGGGTAAAAAAACTCCACCGTCAGCTCTGTCAGCCAACGTACCGTCTTCAAACAGAATCAAACATAAAATGCAATGTACAACAAGTGAGTACAACAAAGCCTACCTCACACTCGGTAACTACATCTCAGCTGGAGCCAAAATGACAGTCAAATCAAATGGTGTCCAGTTGTATTGATTTGAAAAGATTCAGCTGTGGCGGGCCCTTGCATAGACGACAAAGCCATGCTGTACACCAGGCGTCAAGCATGACATGAAACCTAATCCACAACTGGTCTCGGGCTGTCTTGGAAGTGAACAACGCCTAGGCTATGCCAATTTGTAAAATGTTGTGTTCTTACAAACCACGTAATTGGGAAAAATACTTTTTTTTTTTTTTTTTTTCACCATGTCTGATAACCTTCAAACTGTTACTTTTGTTTTCACAAGTGGGAATATGACTAAGACGCTCTGACTCACTAAATTATAATTTATTTTTCCCTGGTTGCAAACTGAGGCTTCATTTGTAAATATATAGCAAAATGAAACCACAAAAACAGTTAATAATTAATTAGACCTTAGAGCAAAACATGCATGCAGATGGATAGAAAATTATGAAATCTCATTTAAGCTTTTGAGTTCCAGCATTCAATTCTCAGGAGGCATGAAAAAAAAAAAAAAATCCAGCACAACATAATTCTGTCTTCCGGTGTTAAATAACGTGGGTGAGTGGTTAATAAATTCACCTTTATGGTGGTTTAAATTCATACGGGGTCAACCCTGAGCATAAATAATGGCTTTCATACCAAAAATACAAATTTTGGACAACTCAAGATTAATATCAGCTTCAAATAAAAGTTATTCTACAGTGATGGAGAGCGGGGGAGTTTGCTCTTTACTACATACGCTGAGCACATTTTGGCAGGAAATCCTGTTTTAGCATTTGTATGAGTACCTAAAACTAGACTTAAACACTTAGAAATGTTCTAAATGAGACCAATTAAAACAAGAAATCTTCACATAAATAAAGTTGAACTAACATGTTTTATTTGACACATGAGCGCGACGAAAGCAAATGGAAAAGTCACGGGATTGCGTTCCTCTGGCGGGATGACGAATGAGCCTCTGCGCTGGTGAGTTTTACTGTAATGGTGAAAAACGACTCAGTGAGCCGCTCACAGCTTGCGTTACAATACACGCTGAAGCCTTAAAGGTCACCATCTTCTCTTTGTAACACCTTACAGTTCAATAAGGACCTGAATCAGCTTTTCGCTCAGCAGCAGTCGCCGCTCAGAATGACTAATGCCTTTGCATGGGCCCTATCTAGAGACGGAAGCTGACCACTTACTCTCGTCCTACCGTGTCGGACTACAGCAAAGAGATGAATTGCTACACAGTGCAGCGTCGAAACTTGAAATCCAACCTCCTTCCCTCTCTCTGACAGAGCTGCAGTCTACAAAAGATAATAATTAGTTGGATGGCAGTGGATGTGCCAATTAGGATCCCACCTAAGTTTCACAACTTAACCACATGTCGTACACACACTGGGCAGTGTGCTTCTCATGTCTGCCAGTTACAGAGCCTACAAACCTGCAAACCTGCAGGAACTGGATAAATACTTTATAATAAAGACATCCAGACTGGGTCATGGAGTTAAAAATGAATCTTCTCCTTTTTAGCGGAAACACCTCCTACCTTATGCTAGATTACTATGATATGGCAGGCGTTGCACTTTTATGGATTCACTCCATCTTTAAAAAAAAACACACATTCTGAGTTTTCTTGTTCAAAAACTAACTGAGACAAAAATGAATATCATGCTGATTTAAACACTTTGATAGCGAGACATTACAATGCAATTAAGTGTAGATACAATACAAAGAATGATCATCCACACACACAAAGAATACGCTGAATGAAAAAGATGTTTATTGCAGTCACTTCGTTGACATTAGTTAAGAGGGTGGTCCCTGAATTCGTCTCAGAACGCTCACATTCAGACTACGAGAAGAATGTGGACACAAGTGTCCCAGACCAACTTTAAATGTGTCCCGAGTGACTGGATCTGACCGCATCCTGGAACAGCAACTTGTCATCCAAGCTAAAAGAAAAATTATTTCAATGACAAATCTGAACTGGGTCATAGTGGTTCACACAATTAGTGCTTTAGAATATTTACACTAAATCAGTCTTGGACCAGGCGGTTGTTTCATTTGTCACTGCAATTTCGATCCTACAGAGAGTCCATGGTGTTACGTGCAACCTGCTTTCTACCTTATTTAGTAGGTCAGCAAGGGGGTGACATGTGAAGTTATAAAATGACGATGTCAGTGTCTAGATTCACTTCTCCTTTAATAAGTCATGATGTACATTTTGTGCATAGTTGTCTCCGTAACGGGCCACGTTGTAAATGTAACTGGTCATCCATGGATCAGTGAGCAGAGCCAGTTGTCCTCCAACTGGAAGATCCTGGGCCTCATCACTTGTTGAAGCATCTTATACACGCAAAAGAAGGGCTGTAGTGTATGTTTTTTATGAATGGGTAAATGAAAAACAGGATGTAAAGTAAACAGTATTGTTAAAATGTTTCTATGTAAGTGCAGATCATTTACTAAAGTTGATATTTACAGCCACATCAACCTCTCTCTGGTAGCCAGATGGTGCCAAATGAATAATAAGAGGAGCTTGAGTTTTCAAAATGTGAGCCCAACATGCATTCACATGCATTCACAAGTAAGATAAGATAAGATAAGATAAGATAAGATAAGATAAGATAAGATAAGATAAGATAAGATAAGATAAGATAAGATAAGATAAGATAAGATAAGATAAGATAAGATAAGATAAGATAAGAAGGGGAAATTTGTGTGTATTTGTGTAAGTATTGGATCCATCCATTATCTATACCCGCTTAGCCCGTTTCCGGGTCACGGGGGCCCGTCGGAGCCTATCCCGACGCATAGTAGGCGAAAGGCAGGGGTATCTCCTGGACAGGTCACCAGTCCGTCACAGGGCCACATAGAAAGACAGACAACCAATCACACTCACACTCACACCTACGGGCAATTTAGTATGATCAATTAACCTAGTATTCATGTGTTTGGACTGTTGGAGGAAGCCGGAGTACCCGGAGGGAACCCACGCAAGCATGGGGAGAACATGCAAACTCCACACAGAAAGACCCACCGGGCCGGGAATTGAACCGGGAACCTTCTTGCTGTGAGGCAACAGTGCCAACCACTAATCCACCGTGCTGCCCTAAGTATTGGATATGGATCATTACTTCATAAATCAAGTTAATTAGCTCCGTTGTCTTTCTAAGTCGTTTTACTAAATACCAATTCAGTTTCTTACTGATTACATTTCTCAAGAATGAGGACTTGAAAGAAAAACAAAAAAGTGGACTCCAACAATCAAAACGTTGACACCTGAAGGTCAAGGCTCATGCAGATTTAAAACCTGTGTGGCAAACAAATAAAAATATCATACTGTTTACAACACAAGAAAACTTCCAGGAATACCAACAACCATGACGGGAGTGGTACAAATGCAAAAACAAAACAAAGAAAAAAAAGAGAACCTGAAAAGACAGCTTAACAAACAGTGCAAAGATAATAGAGCAGAACAAGAACGCATACCCCTACAAAGGAAAAAAAATGAAAATAAAAGATAAAATCCTTGACTCCAGACTAACAAAAATGTCAAAAACAAAGCTGAGATGTAGTGAAGCAAATCAACCACATAATGCCCCTGATGGAGGTAATCAGGCAAAGAACAAAGAAAACAGCGGAGTTGGCTTTATATGGTAAAAAGGCCGATGAGCAGATTGAACCCAAGTGCGAATAATTAAATAAAGTCAGGTTTACAGAAAAACAAGGACAGGAAGCTAAAAACAGCAATAGTCTTTGGGGGGATAGTTGCAAAAATGCAAACCAAACCACATACCCCTGATTTCTGTCCATTCTACCCATTTGTACCCTGTATACGGGTATGCTGTATTCTTAAATGCAATGAGCCATTCACAGTGCCCATGTGTCCGGCTTTAGCTTTCCTTTAACAGAAGGAGGTATCAAATGTCGGGTCATAATCCCTTTTATGGTACAACTACTAAAAGCAACCAGTTTACAGGAATGCAGGAAGTACTTGCAAAGAGCTTGCTCCATTCCACGCAGTTCCAGTGGAGGACTTCCCAGAGGGTTCAGTGAAACATGTCAGATTAGGGTGGGAAAGCAGTGGTTCACCTGATGCTTAGTAGATGAGTACCTATGTTGCTCTGGGCAGTTTTAATCACCCACTCCAGAGCCCTCCCCTGCATGGCCATCTCAAACATTGTTACCTCTGTGCACCTTCAACAGAAATCTAATAAGACCAAGTGATGTCAGTGTCTAACATCTGTGTGGTTCAGCAAAGACTTGTGGAATAAATGTCTCTGTCTCATTTTTAAAGTGTGGCATTTCAGCTTTGTAAAGTTGCATTTGGCCCAGATAAATGTGCTACATCAATAACAGCGACAAGAGCCAAAATTTCAACCTTCAATTACAATATGTCTGCTGGGACCTGCAGTTTGCGATGTTGTTGTTGTTATTGATGTTGGCGACAGGCCAGGCGACGGGGTGGGATTCGAACCAGAGCACTGCTGGTGCTTGTTTCAGTCCTGGCAGCCCCTCGTTGCATATGTCAGTTTGGTATGAGGACGCTTGGAGAGATTTGATCCGAATGAATGGACAGAAACAATAATTCGCATCATAGGTTAAGATAAGCGACGTCAGGACACCAACCGGATTTCTGCAATGACTGAAGAGGTGACACTGTAGTTTTCAGGTAACTAAGTACACTTTAAATGTATAATAATATTATTTGTAAGGTAGTTTTTATGCACTATAGTTTGCTTTTTTTCCTTAAATATTTCTAACTAATGCAAATCTGTGAATCTTGATGTAAAATATATACCTCGTCATTAAACGGGATAAAATTATCCACATAGGGGAATTAAACGTTTAGGTTATAATTTACTCAATTAAGGTCTAGAAACAGAAACCTCACGACGGCTCGCCTTCCCTAACTATTTGAAGCAATTTGCAGACACGATGAGAATCATTGGTATGAGAATAAACTGTTACAAAAACTAAAATAACCAAATGAGAAACTTTCATGTCTGAAGCTGGAAATTTTCATGTCTGATGAAATTATGTCTCAGTGGAGGACAACACGACCTCCTCTGCACTGCCAGGACATCAATCTGATGCAAGCTGGTGTTGTAGATTGCCGTTCAAAAATCACATACTTCCACTAACTGGAGGAGGAAGTCTGTGCAGAATTCGACGGAGTTATTTATAACATAAGAAGAATACGGCATGTAAGATCCCTGTTTTTATCATCACCCATTTGGGTATTCTGGTTTATTAAAAATGCTGTTTCCTTTTTTTTTTTCTCCTTACTCCTTTTGCTGCCAGAACTCCTGCTGTAGGCTCTAATGATAATTACACATAAAGCAAGCAGACTCCTCCACCTCCACCTATCAAGGAGGTTGACCTTCTGTGTGATACAGAATTTTTGAAACTACAGATAATGACCCACTGGCTTAGTGGTCCACTGAGTGATTGATGTCATCTCATTAGCTGTGCTGCTGAGAGCCGTATGTCGGTGCGTACACTTTCTTTCCAGCCTGCCCTTCGCACGTCGCCTCCAGCGCTGCAGTCACGCAGCGCGTCCAACAGCCTCTGCACTCCCTGACTGTTCTCCCTTCCTGAATCCTCCTTCATCAATCAACCTTCTTCTGCAAGTTTTAAAACCCCCCAAATCCCACAACTCATCTAGTTCTTTCCCTCAAAGGATGTTTTTTTTTTCTCATGATTATTAAGATTCCTCTTCTGTCTCTGTACTCTAACTTTCTGCTGTGATAAATATCCCCTCCCCCCTCCATCTCTTCCCTCCATTTGGCTCTGCGTCACTGATCACCATTTGTTCGATCCACTGAGGCTTTTCTCAGGAGAGTAGCTGCAGTAATAAGAGCAGAGGGCTTCTGAGTTGCATGTGACTTGCACCCTGCAGGGCAGACGCTTACAAGAAGTCATGTAGTCAATGACACTCGATTTTTGGGGATTATACAGGTAAAAGACACACACACACAAAAAAACGATGAATTAAACTTTTCATAAATAGAACAAGAACATGGCAAAATCTCTGCAGCCATTATGGTGCCTCCTAAGGGCACAATACACTTCCTCTCAAGAGGGACCAGAGGTACATTTGTGGACCTTCATCAGTTTTCTCTTCCTCTACATTCTCGTCTGATTAATTAACGACTCAGACTCTTATTTTGCTTCCAGTTTTTGCTCATTTGTTTGTGGAGGCAGACCTCCCAAGGCACTGCTGAGCACCTGGCCAACTTAATCTACTTCACTTTAAATAGCCAAATAAAGCTGCAAATTTAAAACCAAAATACAGTTCATTGTGAAAGTAACTGTGTGAAATTTGACGGAGAGCATGCTGACTGTTGTGCGATTGTGTGGAGCCAAAGATTACTTTAGCGTTCATACTGGAATATATGTCTGAAAAAGCTTACAGAGAATTGTACTTTTATCTCACTGAAAAATATGAATTTTATTCATCGTTTTTGGGCCGGTCATGCTAAAATTTTGTTCTCCAACTTAGCATTCCCAGATTTTTATCAATCCCGGCTTTGTTTACTTCCAAAATGAATCTAAAACATCCTCTAAGCGCATTAAGTTTGAATTATGCATGAACAGTGGAAGAAAATTACAGTTAAACCACAAACAAACAAACAAAAACATATGAAAAAGCAATTGTTATGAAGGAAGAGTTAATTAAAACATAATCAGTATAATTCTGTACAGTGTATACTTGTTTTTCAGCATTTATTCATTTCCAAACTGCTAAAGAAAGAATTGTTAAAGAATTTTTAAACAATACCCACGTTAGCAACAGATGTAATTAATCATCCTTGACAAGTAGTTTCTCCTTATTTGGAAATACAAAATCTATTTTAACATGCTACACAGTTAATTCTGATATTACATGTAAATTAAATGCATTTGTATCACTTTTCTAGCTCTGCTACCCATTAACATCAGTAATACAGTAGAAGTTGTGTTCTCACACAAACATGACCACATTCACAAGGCATTTTGACCAGCTCAAAATCGATGCAAACAAACATCTTCCACAAAGAACCGGCTTGCTTTTCCACCGGCTGGAAAGCACCGGAGAGCCAGGACCCTACGTCATTTATTACGTCACAAAAGCAGAAGCATGAAATCCGTGAAATGAGCTTAAAATCCCTCAGAACAATAACAATGGAATATGAATTGTGTGCAGGCGCTGATACTGATACTGATACTGATACTGATACTGAGTCTGGAATCGACTTCATGCGACTTTCCCCCATCAGCATCCTGGTAACCCCTTCAAACCTCTGTTGAACACCAGCTGACGACCAAAGAGCGAGGAAACAATTTAATTCCTCCAAACTAAACTCTCAGAGGTTAAATAAATATGGCGGTTGCGTTGTTTTGGTTCATTACAATACTCACATCCCCTGCCCATGACGTAGCGGTTCTTGCAACACGCCCACCACCAGGCCAGTTTTCTTGGCACCGAGTTGTTACCATGCAGACGGCGTCAAGGAACAAAAAACTGGTGCCAAGTCTGTTGTAGCAACTAGCACTGACACTGGAACCACGTTGGTTGAAAAAGGACCTTTTTTTTCCTTTTTTTTTTAACCACAGCACTACTTTTTGTCAGTCATAAACACACTCACAACACAAATGTGAGGTTGAGCATCTTGTCCAAAATAGATTTTATTTTTACACCCCATGACAACTGTATGGAGGGTGTGTGAATTTTTAAGTACCTTATCGTTTAAAGTTGTATAACGTCACAAATGTATGCATAATTAGGGATTTTTTGTTTTTTAAGGCAGCTGCATTGCAGTGCATGGTGTCAAATGGGCTTCTGTCATCCCTTTAGCTGCTTCAGTACTTTGCATATTTTTTAACTACAGGAGAGCTGTGAATTAAGAGATAAAACAGTACAATCACGCTTCCTTTAAAGACAATATGGCTTGTTGGGCTTTGACTAATACTAATAGACTGTTGAAACTGGCTTTGGGTTGGTTTGGAAGCATCTAGGGCCAAAGGTGATTTCCCAGAGGTCCCTAAGTGACCTTTGACTGTTTGGTCGGTGCAGCAGCTCAGCTCCTCGTGCAGCTGGAAGTCATCCGAGGGTCCTCTGCTGGGACCCCCAGCTAGTGAGCGTCATGCCCATTGAGTGTTGAGTTTTGACCAAGCCATCTGCTTTCACCCAGCCTTCCCCTGGTACCCAAGCTCTGCTGAGAACCCAGACCTTGAAGCTTTCTGGAGTTCCCCACCAAAGGGTCTCTGGGTCCCAGCAGGGACTTACCAGGTCCAGTTCCTGCACAGCGGGCATTTGGTCATGAAACACTTTTGGGGCATAAAGTCATCATCACATAGGCTCTTTTTCAAACACTTTCATGATGACAACATTCAATAGATGTCCTTTATCTATTTACTTATGTATTACATATATTTTACTTTTGGGGGTAAATTTAATTTGGTCTTAAACAATTCATGTCATGAAGGCCAGATCGACTTTTCAGTGTTAATGTTCCAGCTTACTTCTGGGTTCCAACTGGTTTACCTGGATGTCACCTTGTCATTTGTAATTACAATCATTGACACATTTTTGGGAGCTCGCTGTAAACGAAAGAAAGAATCATTTTTATTATCATTTTTTAAAACGAATCGATTTACATGACGGAGACATGATCATTTGCATCACCTCAAGCTATGAATGACTGAAGCTCTTTTACGTCAACTTTAAAGGTCGGTTAATACCATCGGATGCTGATTCTCTATGCTGATGTAAACGGTTACATTTTGCAAGCTGGCAAAGTCAAAACAAGTAACATGAAAAGACCTGACATCCATTGTTGCACCATGGCATTCCATTGCACCAGGGTTGCTAAGCAACAGCAGAGCTGGCAACCTTTGATTTAAACGTTAATCCTCTTTAAAGAAAATGTTAAAGAAAGTCGGAGGATATGGAGCTGTGAATAATTTGGCATTAGTTATGATAAGGGAGAGAAAGGGAAGTCAACAAACAACTGATGCTGGGGTCTTAAATGGAAAACTCTTTATAAGCCCAGTTCAGAAACCTCACAGTCATCGCACACAATTTTCCAACTTTTATTAAATGACACGAGCTAGCAACTGCTGTCCTGATTGCTAAACTGGGGAAGTCAGAACCAACAAATTGACATTTCCATTCCCATGTTAATGCATGCTGTGCATGATAAGAAAAAACACTATGTCGCATTCTGCTCTGGCATTTATTTATTATCTTTCCAGCAATTGTTGCATTTTTCTCTACATCCCTTGAACTCTGGCCAAGTTACCTTTGTCACTAAACAAACAGCATAGTGGATGGCAGCACCTCTTCTGCTGACATTTTAAAACAATGTCAATGTCCCCTCAGGAAGTAAAGCATAACCACGTAATGGTTTTATCGTTTTTTTTTTCCACAATCTAAGCCCGCCAATGAACTTTAAAAAAAATTTCATTTATCAATATAGTAACAAGAAAAAGGGGCTAAGACAAAATACATACTGCACACATGTCCAACCTAATCTACAATAAATAACAGAAAAAATAAATCCAGTGAGCTGATTACAAGAGGGTAGAAGGTGATGAAATCAAAACAACTGTATGTGTAAGTTGTGTTTTTTTCGGGATTTTATCATCAACAAGTTCATCCAGCAAAACAGGAAAAGAAAAACCGGAGCTTCATCCGGCTCCTGGCTGTGGTATCAGTACACTGAGATGTGCCTTATTATAATTTATACCCCTACACTTCCTGATTCATAATGTGACTCTGCCCTTGAGAGACAAATTTAATTCATTTAGGATGTGTCATCCAATCATGGATATCCAAATACACTCATACATACACGGGCATTGTCTCTGCAAAGAGAGGCGAGGCCTTCAGTATCAAATGCCCTTATATTGCTGACCTCAAGGTTAAATGATAGCCTGGTGTGTGCATATTGCATTTATATTCCATTACAAGGTTGTAGAAATTCAACTGCATAAATCAAAAGTAACATGCACTGCGTCCACATGACACTTGCAGGGGTCAGAGGTGGGTGGCAGCAAGTGCATGTTGAGCGTCGCTACAACTCTGACCCTGGTGCGAGACGCAGTGCAATGCTGCTTTACCTCCATTTGTCCCAGCTCCATGCAGTTCCCATGGTATACAGCTGGGACGCAGCATCTTCTCAGTCCTCTGCATGAGTGCAAAAAAAAAAAATCCACTTGCCTCCTTCCTGCTTTCCTTCTTTGCTTTGTCCTATGAGCCTTTTTGATGCTCCTGCAGCATCAGTTCATCAGGACTGCTCTGAGGATCCCAGATGGGATGAAGGATGGAATTAAGACTGCCATCAAGATCAGGCTACACCCTGCCATCATCTCTATTCCCCCAAATACCCTTCTGATAAACTAACGCATACTCGCCACCACCCTGAACTAGTCTTGCCCACCCCCTGCTGGTCTATCCGCCCAAAGATCCTGCTCAGCACATCAATCAGAGTGTGACAGATGGGAAATTCCTGATCAGGCCTAGGACACTCATACTGTCCTGGCTTACAGTCGCTCTTAAGCCAGGACCTTCATCCTCCAGCTGTGTAAACAGACAGCTGAACTAGACTGTATGAGAAAACTAATACCTGAATATGTCACAGAGACGTATGTAAAGCCACAGACAATCTTGGCGTAATCCTTTGATATCGACAGCATAAAAGGATTCCAGTTGAAACATAATATTTTCCACACAAGCAACATTGTCTCCACCAGCTCTCGTACAGGGAGAACGCATGAACATGTAAAATAAATAAATGCAACTCACCATGGTAACCACCACCTCAGTCTCAAACACTTCTTTTGAGGAAATCCAATGACATCATGCTGTGATGTGTGATGTCTTTACTGCTCATCAGAATTCTTTCCTGCTGGTTTTTTCTTTCTTTTTAAAATGATAACATGTCTGCTTTTACCACATTCTCTGGTTTTTACACTGCATTCATTGCAGTGGATCCAGGTCTTGCTCTTTACTTTCTAATACCAAAGAAAATAAGATACATTTTTTTTAAGATAACTGCATTTTCACGCTAAACAGAAATCGAAACATCAAAGCAGCAGATTTTGCGAGACCTCAGGCAGCAAACGGCACAGCCAGTGTTTCTGCCAGATACACAAGAAAGGACTGGAGTTGTGTCTGGAGAGAAGGACCTATTAGTTTTCGCTCCATGGCCTGTCACCTGACGCGCTGCTCATTCACCACCTGATGGAGGAGCCTCTTCAGCCCGCTCATTCAAACCAATTAAAGTCTGAAGGTGTATTACCACACACTCATTATTTGTTTCTCACAGCGCTCTGCTGCTCTTCAGCTTGCCGGTCTGTTGAAATTCTCAGCATTTGACCTTCTGAATCATCTTGTCTTCTTCATAATCTCCATGTTTCTGTTTTTCTTACTTTGTCCCCTAAAAACCCCTACATCTGTTAGTTTATCTTTTTCTCTCTCCCAGAAAGAAAAAGAGGCAGCAGCCAAAAAATGTTTTCACATCAGCAGGCCCACAGAGAACAGCGTCTCTGCCTGCAAATTGTTATAAATCAGTTTGGACATATTGCATGTTACAATTTAGACTATAGTCAGCGCGAAGACAAGGAAAAATAAAACTGAGCATTTTTGTGATCCTGTGGGAATTAGAAGTACGGAAATGGCCAACAGTGCCAGAAGGAAAACAATACGGAGTAATCAAGGTTTACATTAATTCTCAAGCACTGACTGACTTGTTTCCCAACATAATTCTTTCGTCTTTTGGCACAGGGAAAAATGAAAGAAATGCTCAAATATTTCAGTACAAAGGGCTGAACTCTTGTCACTGGCGCATTGGAGTGTTTGTATGGCCTTCTTAAGCTGTCCAAACGGTTTATCAATACGAGATGGATGATATTTCTGACACGAACCAAATTTTCACATTCCTTCTTTCAAAACTTGTTCTGAATCATGTGAACACAAACCTTGCAGTATTTTGGAGTTGCTCTGAATTATCCATCATTTCCTTACAAGAAAAAGTTCCCCCCTAAATACAACATCATCCTATAAAAAGAAAAGCATTCTACTTTCACACAGGCACCTTTTGGCCATTTCTGCTTCAAAAGAAGCCCAATAATAAGCGTAACATTCGGCTGTAAGCCTATTAAAGTGAAACCAGCCTTGGTAATTACTGCACAGGTTTCGTGCTCCAGGTACTCATTTACCTTTTCATTTATTTATAAAGGCAGCACAGTGTGAGCAGATCCCACTTAAATCCCGACTGGGCTTGTGTTAACTTGTCAAAAGGTCAAAACATGACTAATAAGGAAAAAGTTGCATCGATTAACAGGAATTATTGGTCACTTGAGCTTGGCAGTGAATACCAGAACCTCTAATTGAGTCCATATGGAGCAGCCAGTGAGTCATCTCAGCAACACAGGAAGTGTCTTCTGTTTATACGCTTTCTTCTTTTTAATTGAATTCTAACTTATTTCAACACATAAAATGTCAAACAGTTTGCATGAAGTGTGAATTAGTGACAACCTTTAATAACAGCTAATATTTCCTTTTGTGATTTCTGCACAAATTCAAGTAAACATCCACTAGAGTTTTAGATCATATCGCTTCAAGAGTCTCCTCCGAAAGGCCCAATGTGCTCTTATTGGTCAGCTGATTGATACCGACGGCAGAGGGAGGACATCCTTTTTACCTAACTGGCTAAAGGCAGGTTTTATGCAAATGACTTGTATGGTGATGTAGACGAATCACAGAAGCAAAATCTGGGCTACATTTAACATGTTCTGTCGTCTGTGGAAAGAAAAATGACTCCCTGTGGTGTGTGCACTAGTCTTTGTAACCTTGCAGACCTTTTAAAACACAGAAAAAGGCAAGGAAACACAGTTAAAGGAAAGAAAAAAGTTACTGTAAGCTTGATATGTAATCTTTATGTAAATCATCTGAGCTGATGTGAGATTCATTAAAATCACATAGATTAGGCATATTTCTGAATCTGGGGCTTATGTGAGAGCAAAGAAAGGAATTATTATGTAGAACATGTTATCAGAGGAAGATAAAATAAGGTGCTAACACTGTTCGGGAATCCTGTTGAGTAATTTGCCAAAAGGAGTGTAATACGAGTGTTCTCACCGGCACTTCTGCTTTTTCTTCTCCTTCTTTAGCAGCTGCGTTTCACACACCTGTGAATTACTCCCGCAGCGACACCCCCCTACACTAATAACACCATAATGATGTCACAGTTAGTGCAGCGCTGAGGCAGTAGTGTGCTTTATGGACTGACCTCTAAAATCAATCCAGGCAGCACACAGGATCTAATAACTTATTCTGAAACTCCTCTCATCTCCTCTGCTCTCTTCAAGATTTCTCTGCGTACAGTAACTTCTACACATAGCAGCTCTTCTCCACCGGTTCAGTTCCTTGACAAATAGGTGGATGTTCTACATCCCTGTGGCTCGCATTAACCTCATAAGGGGAGCATAATGGAGCCTGTCTCAGCTGCTGTACACTACCCATGAATGAAATGAAGTGCATGTGGGGGGTACGTGGGAAGTGGAGTCCCCCAAGGCTGTCACGGAGAGATGACCACAGGCAGGCTGCCAATCTATTGCAGAGACCAGCAAACAAACCCGCTTTCACTCACATCGCAACACGTCCTGATGCCATGTTGGCATGACAACCCGGAGAATGTAAGCAAAGCTTTAAACAATAAATAAATACATGTAGAAATACCAGTCAAACTAACGTTCATTTGTTTTGGGCCGTGCGAGGAAGCTGGAGTACCCAATAAAAATGAATAACTAAAGACGAAACACATACAGAGACCCACGGAGAAAACATGTGCTGCCTCTCAGCTGGGATTCAAACCAGGAACTGTCATGGAGCGCAGTGACAGTGATGACTAACATGCCTCCGTGCTTCCCAGTGATGGAATATCATCAGATGAAATACTCTGATGAATGACATTCGGAAAAATGGAGGGGTTTACAGCGGGGATGGAACAGTGGGCATATTTGGGGGTTTGGGAGCACATTCCTGGACAGAGAGAGTAGCTGAGTCTCTTGCTGTGGTTAATTAAGGGAGTCTGTGGGTAAACCCCTGAATCTGAAACCCCTCATTCAACAAACCCGCACCAGTCCAAGTAATGGCAGGCATGTTAAATGGATCTCATTGTTCAGCTGCCAGAACGGAAGATTCCGCTGTTCATGTCCAGTCGTCGGAGCTGTCATCTTCACACTGAGGAGTCCAGTTTCAGAAGGCGGCGCGGACGATAATACCAGGCGACAGAGGAGGGACTCGTTCGTGGATGTTAGTGCTTCAAAGGGCAAGCTGAGGATCGAACATGTCATAACTTACTGATAAGACGGAGAACTGCTCAGTCTTTGGTAACAGCGACAACATAATAAGGGATTAATATGTCTGATGTTGACAAACACAGACTTTTACTGGAACGCCTTGCATCACAAACTGCAGCGCAGGCTGAAGCTGAGTGAGATGCAGCTGCCGGTCAGTTAGTTTGTGGTAATTTTAACAAACACAACGGTAATAATTTAGGAGCTAATAGTGTGCAATCCCAACTCACAATGGAGGCAAACTTTCGCAGTCAAAACATACTGTATGATAACATGAATACAGGATGCAAAAGGCATTTGCTAAATGATTTCACTGCAGCTACATAAATGTGCACAAAGACTTGCTTTGTGTGTGTGTGTGTGTGTGTGTGTGTGTGTGTGTGTGTGTGTGTGTGTGTGTCATGTCAAACTTAATGTCAAACTTGGGAAAGACCAAACATCAAACTAAGGAATCAGTGAGTGAATGTATACGTCACTGCAACATAATATTTTTTCTTTCTTTCTTCTTCTTTTTTTAAAGTGATGTTGTTACAGTAATCAGTGTAGTCAGCAAAATCCTGATGGTAATATTATTGGTTTGCCCGGTTAGTCCAAATGGGATCCAGAGACCGTGATGCTTAAAATAGACATGAATAAAGACCGCTGATTGTTTAAGGGTCTATTTTCACTCCATTTTGCATAACTCCGAACAAATGCCTCATAGCAGTTTCAGAGAGCGTTCTGTGAATGAATTTCTTACTCAACTTTGAAGGTTTTTTTTGATGCAGCAGATTAGTTAGTTATTGCTTTTTTTTTTCTTTATTGAAATTGTATCTTAATCTTAAAGAAAACAGTAAATGTAGTGTGTGCAAAGCAAAGATTAAGATTAGTTCACTAATCAAATCATTTCATGAAGAAAATGTCAATTGAAAATAGATGTTTCTTTTCCTCTTCTGCAAACCAAAAGCGATTTCTCCAACGATTGATCTGAATGCTTTTTAGCTGTGAGCAACTTTAAGAGGCTTTGTGATAATGATCCCCCTTTGATCTGATTCTGCCAAAATGGGAATGTGCAAAAATGATTCCAGCAACACAAATAAGCTTTGAAAAACTGCACTCTGTGTCCTGGGATATAGTTGCGCATATGGTTTGAGGCAAACGTTAGTCAGATACTTATTTCAAACAGCGTACAGTTTTACTGGAATGCATATATACAGCCCTCGCAGCCGAGGCACAACGTTTCTGTGTGTATACGCTCGAGAACACAGGCTACAGTAATTGTTGGAAGTGTTGATAAATATTTGTGTAGCTTCTCCTCCACAGGAGAAAACAGAGGCGCATACTTCAACCACTAATGCCTTCAGGCTGCAAACCCAAATCAATGCAGGGATGAAGCCCATTTACATGCTTGAAGTAGGTGATTATGGTTTGTCAAGAAAAAAGATCATGGTTTAATGTTTTTAGTTGGTTTTTAAGAATTTTTAGGACATGAGTGAAGCAGAATAATAAAAAAAAATTACAGGAAAACATCAGGATCTGAAAGAATTATGTTTGTGGAGTTTGGAAGATGACAGCTTCTCAATATTAGTAAAATAGTCGGATGCTTCCAAACTTTGATGCCGTGTTTCGTCAGCCTGTTTTCTCTTAAATGATTATTTAATCTACTGAACAGAAACTGGAAACAACCTTTACAGAGGCGCTCAGGGGAATACTCCTCTAAAAGCAAACGCGCATGTGTGTTACAGGGTTGGGGCACCTGTGCTTCCCCAAAACTATTTCCCTCCATGCTTCGCCCTTTCTCTGTGGGGAACGGATTTACACTGCAACCCAGTCAACAATATACAGCAGCAATAAAAAGTCTCCACTGCTGAAGCAATGAGGCATTTTAATGGGATGAGCTGAGACTGTTGTGAAGGCAACCAAGGTTCCTCTCACTCGTCAACTATCTACTCCCCTCGTTCTGAGAGTTGATGGGTGGACTCAATAGGGACTTGGACGATTTAGAGTGAAAGCAAAACGTTCGATGTGCAGAGTGCAGGCAGTCTTTTCATTATCCGCGGCTCTTGTTGTGAAGCAGGAACCACAACATCCTCCACGCAGCAATTGGGAGAATCAAACTAAACAGCCTGTCTTTTTCATTATTTCCTCTGACTGCTTACTCAAAGTGGATCTCTTTCATCCGTGCACCATATGTGTATCGGTAATCGAGAAATCCTCCACCATGTTCCGCTCTGCTACCCCAGGCATCACTCACACTCACATTGTACCATCATCAACCTTCATATTTCCCCAAAGTGCTCTCTGTCTTCTCCAAGCTCCGCCAGAGTCAGACAAATCCTTTTAAGTGAGCTGTTTGATGCAAGTTTCTTGCTCCTGGACGTTGCCGTTTGATCCTCTCCAGACACACGTGACAGATGAAACTTAGTCAGCCCATAAAACACAACAGGAAGCAATATTTCACCCTCTTCAGAACATGAATTCCTTACTGACAGGATATTCAATGAAGTTATGCAAAGTCCTCATGCTTGCACTTCATCCAACCAGATTCTCTTCCCAACAGAAAAAAAAAGGAAGAAGAAGAAGTCCAGACTGCTTTGCTGCATGTAAAGTTATGATAAAGCATCCCGTGTAAGGGAAGTTTCCAAAGTTAGATCTGAAACTGTGATGCATATCCTTATTAGCTGTCTCTTCTCTCCTCTCCCCTGACAATTTGCTCCTGTCTGAGGTCATGACCTGTAAAATGATGTCCATATTAAATGAAATCATTTTCCCTTAAAAATCCTCTGGAAACTGTAGACTGCTCTTAGCATGTGGGAAGAAAACAGTTAAACGTGCACTATGGCTTTCATAGACATAAGTAGCGGAGCTGTATCGGTCTCACTGTCAGGAATACTACCATCTATGAGTGTCGTAGTGGAGGGAAATTCAATGCTTTGTGACATAGCTGGAGTACTTGTCAGTTCTCCTTGAAATGGCTTTCACTTACGAGCTCTGCGAAGTTTCATTTAGACAACGCTCGCCTGGAAACTGTTAGTGCAGAGGAATGTCAGCTGGAGATGCACGGTCTCAGAGACCGCATGTCACTGGTGACTCCTATTCCTGCGTCTGCCAGTTTGCTTTTCTACACACTCTCTGAGGTGGCACAGCAGCCAGTTTTGCCCGAACTGAAAGCGTGAAATCACCAGTCGGTGTCCATGGCACCACTCCTGTCTTCGCTAATGGGCCTGCACAAAACGCACTGAGGGTCAGCTGTCATTTGTAACCTTTGACCATTTACAACTGCTAGAAGACGAACCACGAGGTTGTGGGGTAAAAAAAAAAAAAAAAAAAAAAACTTGGAAAGATTTCATAGCAATTTAGACAATACAGGCTGGCTTCCTGTGGCCCTGCCAGGACATGAAAGTGGATATGTGCTGCTCAGATGTACTCACTGACTGTAAGAAGCTGAAGTCAGGAATGGAAACTCTTGCTCGAGACAAAGTCCACCAGGCTATTGTTCCCGCCGGCAGCCGGAGCTGCTGTGTCAGTTCACTACTGAGCTTTGCGTTCCATTACAAAGCACAACAAATAACCACACAGTCATTAATTATTTAAAGTCACTACCGACTTGTATTCGTGTTTTCACTACCACTAGAATTGGGCAAAACCTATATATTACAAAAAAAAAAAAAAACCCTAACATGGAAACACCTACAATTTAAAAATCAAAAACAAAAAAACTTCCAAATATCGTAAAAACCTTTTTATGTTTTCACGAGGTGGTTTTTCAGACGTGTTGATAGCCCAGTTTACCGCTAAAGTGTAATGAAAACACTTCTTTCGCATTTGTCGGTCAGTCCAAAGCCATCAAAATCTAGTTTCCAGCGGTTTTTTGGCCTCATTTATACAAGGTAGTTGTGCTATAACACTACTTTAACATTATGCATTACTGCATAATATAAGAGCTTTGTCTTTGAATTACAATTCAAATGATTATTGGCTGCCTTCATCTTCTGTTGACAACAGCAATAGTAGAAGTTGGAATAATTTGTCCAAAAACTACAAATGTTTCCATCCATATTCTTCGAGGTCAAGGTCGTTTTTAAGAGAAGTCTCCAAGGATGAGATTCTAGCAGAAATACGCTCATAAAAAGACAAACACTGTTTAATGGACTGGCTCTCTGCCGCTGTACCATGTCGCAATTTCTGAATTGCTGCTTTGGTTTTGTAAAAAAGTGTAATGGAAATTCATTTTCTGTGAAAAAAAAGCAGCCAACCAGTGAGTACTTCAAAGTTCTGCTCTGCATACATTTAAACTGTACAAAACAAAATAATTAAACACTCAAAAAAAAAGGGACCTTGGTAATGAAATCACAAGAATGCAGACGTTGGATAAAAAAAACATCACAAACATCCATTAACACACCAAATCCTTATAAATGGAGCATTTTTGGATAGTTTTAACATTTTTTCTGACAGTGCAATTTTTTGAACATGTTGCAGACATTTGTTTTTGTATTGATTTATTAATATACTTGATACAAAGGTTGTTTTCGCTTGAACTTCTAACAGTTTAGTCCAATAAGGAAGAACCAAGTCCCTAAGAGGAATTTTAAATAGTCTGCCATCACCTAAGGGGATGACCAACCCCGCCCTTCCCGTATTGAATGACATTATTGTTGTCTGAATCTTTACATTGTACATACATTAGATAAAACTCTCAGCATCCAGTGCCACTATTTCTGAAGGAAGTCTGGAGGAAGTGGGAGAAATATCAAAGGGGGGGAGTTAGGGGCTGCTTCTATTGTTTGGACACAGTGTCCCACACACTGCATTGACCACAGACAGGGCGTGGCTGAGGGGAATACGAGGTGGGGAGGCGGGGGGAAACGGGGCATACTTGAACTGCATGTGGACAGCGAGCAGGAAGGCGGGTGGTCCCTGGAGAGTCTTAGAGAGAAAGAGCTGGAGTGAATGGGATTTTTGCCCCTGTACTTTGTGCTCCCCGTCCTGCTCATGAGGACAGAGACGTAATGAGAGACCTGTGCTTCGAACAAACTCAGGCCAGATGGGGAAAGAATTCTTTTCTACAATTACTCTGCAGCAGAGAGCAGTACAGCCACTGCAGCCCCTCCTCTACAGAGAAAACACATTGTGTTTTTAGAGGGATACTTAATGGCCATGAATGCCTACAGCAGGGGTTTGAAGAATTACTTTTAAAGGCTCATCTTCTATGATGTGAAGTACAATGTGGTGGAGGTCAGAGGAACAGGTGTTTCTTGAGTTGTATTCAGATGTTACCTTTCAATTACATACCACTGATCAAAGAAATACACGTTAGGTTAACTGTTGGTTCTAAACTGATTAAGGTTAACTGTATGTTTATGCCTTTCTGTCTCAACCAATGCTGGGATAAGCGCTCGAATCCTGAACGCTAAAACCAGTATAAAAAAAAAGGGTGAATGGACGATATCTTTTCCTAACTAGAATATTCTAATTCCAGTTTTTCCTAAATGGGGATTTGAACCGTGAACTTTAGTATCTTTAGGACTGAATCACTGATTTTTACCACTGAGTAGAGAAGCTGAGTAAGATCAACACACTGTACATAACATTTTCAAGCATTCATTTATTCTAATTTGGAGCGTTTCTCATTTTAGTGCAGCCTGACAAATTTTATCCTCACCTGAGTCGCAGAAATTCTCCAGAAACTACTCGTCACTAACCTTGGTCTTATTAAAATAATTACTTTTACCACCGTTATCATTTCTTTCATTGGGTCCTCTAATTTTACCCTCATCATAAGTTACTGTAACACTCTGGGACAAACGGAAACTGATATTTTCAGACGTACTTCTTTCTACCGCTAATATATTTAAAGTAACGAGGGGTCACAGCGACAGCAGTGTTGTTAGTCAATAACATCTGTCTTACACTTGTGTATCAAAGAGGCTCATGGATTACTGTTTGCAGACTCTGAGTGCTATCCCACAAGACTGCAAGACACTATAACAATATAAAGACAATATAAAGATAAGGATTTGATAGAGAAAATAACATTTGAATGGATTCTGATGGTGAGTGTTATACAGTAGGAATGGAAACAGCAGTGTCATTTAAAAGTCTTTTAAAAGGCCTTGAGATCGGTGTGATGGATTGAGATGAAGGGCCGTTGGTGAAAGGATAGAAATCACCTCGGCAATGAATGCGTTACTGTCAATACCTCCCAAGGCATTTCAAATGTGTACTCTAAAAAAGGAAAACATGTACATACATAAATAAAGCACTCTTTTGCAAAATGTGCCACAGTTACGGGGGATTATTAAAAACTGGTGGTGAGGGGAATTCTCGTTCAAGGTGTAGAGATTTAACGTTTGGAATGTGGACTGCAGGACAGACTCCAACCGCAGCAGAAGGCCCAACTGCAGTGTTTCTGGCCTTGTTGGACCTCTGTCCGAAATGTTATTGTACCCCCACAGGGAGGTGAAACACAGCAAAACACTGACACTTTGGCACAGGGTAATGTATTTACAGGAAGCTAGCTCATGCATACTAAATAACCTCTGTTTTGATCCCGCACAGAGCAGAGCCAACAAATGGACTAACAAAAGCAGCCTGGCTTGGAGAGAGACCCTCACCTAAAGAACATTTAATCTCCCTAAGCCACAAGTGCTGGCTCATCACACCCAAAACTGCCTAACCTAAGACAGCTCTAAGACAAATCATCTTAATCTTAAAATCTTGTAAGAACAGGTTTAAACTAAGCGCTTCTCAGGCTCAACCCTCTTTATGAAGGCGAGATGAGAGCTGGGGGAGGTGTGACTGCATTTGGTTTGATCAGTCAGGCACCTGACTGCTGGCCTCTGGGAACAGGAAATATGACATCACCGCCTTGACATTCAGGAATGTGGGAATGTCATGCTGACTGTTAACACAGCTCCAACAAGACAGAAACAGACAGCAAGAGTGATGGATGGATCGGACAGCTCACTGCAGCTGAGTTGTTACAATTCTGAAGACCAAAGATCTTTAGCCCTATAATGTGCGTTGGACAGAGGAAAAATAGTAATCTGTTAATCAGATTAGTACATTTGGATTGTAGGTCGGATCCCATTTTCTTAGTGCTAGTGTAAATCATCTTGCCCTCAACAACCAATGAAGTACTTAGAAACAGCTATTAATCTTCTAAGAGTCCCTGGAGAGTAAAAAATCTGCATTATCTAACTATCCACATATTCGTCTACTTCACCGCCCTCATAGGTTGATAAAAACAAATCAACCGAAACTTTCTTTTGCCAAATTGTCTGATAACAGTACTTAGCGGGGTGTAATGCATATCCCTGCAAAATGGCATGAACCTGATGGATTACAAAGCAAATTTACAAAGCAGAAGAAGAAGGCCAACTCAAATGGCCAATAGTTAATTAGGGTCATTGTGAGATAATTTGCACAACTTCAATGTTTTTTGCGAGATTGTTTTTATTTGATCGGTGTACTGCTTAACCTTGCAGCACATGTAAATTAAAAACCAATTTTATTCTGTTTAAAGAGTCACAGAAGCAATTTAGTATTTCTTGAATGAAAATTATAATCTGTCAGTTCATCCTGTGAACTTTTCAAATGTTCATAACTAATTAGTTGCTCAACATATTGGCAGGAAGTGTGATTTACTCTTTCGCTCATGTTTCAGTTGAATAATTCTTACTAAACCAAGACATCAGCTACTTAAAAAAAGAAGTTTGTCAGAATTTGCTGAAAGAAAAGGACTCTGAGAGGAGCAAACTTACAAGAAAAACAATTGCTGTCAAGCGTCATTAGCCGTGCAACAGCTGAATGTAAAACAATGAGTCTTCATAGTCTGAGCTTTTTTTTTTACGGACAGAAACAACAGATACGTTGGAAAATATCCCATGAAGCCCAAGCTTATTATTTTCATCAGTCTCATGACATAGTCTAAAGCTTATTCCTCATTCATCACATTTTTCCCAGTCAAGTGATATACTCAGAGAGCAGAGAGAGAGAGAGAGAGGGAACCAGAGCTGGAGGGAGCGCAGCCCAGAGGAGCCCAGCTGCTGCCTGGGAAACCAAAGTCTGGCCGACTCTGGCTCACGCTCTCTAACCCCAACCCCTCCTGTCTAATAACAACACTCAGTCTGTTCTCTTTCCTTTCACTCTCCTGCCTTTTCCACTGTCATTCTCATGCTGAGTTTTTGGGAGAAAATAAGTCAGAGGGGAGAGCGGTGGAATGATGCTGGTCCCCCTGGTGCACATTCTCCACATAACTTCCCACTGTTGATTCAAAACAGTCACACATGTTCATGTTTCTGATTTCACACACACAGAGGCAGAAGACCGGGTGTCATTTGCAGATCTGCGCGCATTTACATTCACAGTCTGAGATGTGACACTCACCCCGATAGTGAAGACTGTCATCGTGGTGGTTGTGCTGGTGGTGGTTCTCCAAGCCAGGAGGGCTGCTGGCGCCCAGCTCTGCCAGTCTCCGGCTGGTGGCCGAGAGCTCAGAGCGGAGGTTGGTCACTTCCTGACTGGCGGACTGGATGGCCCCATCAATCCTCTGTGCCAGCTGTTTGTTATCTTCCATCATTTTAAGGATTTTCCCCTGAGGACCAAATCCACACAGAGCAGCATGTTGTCAAGAGGAGCATTACGGGAGGTGAAGCTGACACCCTTTCCTTCTCCACCTCCTATTCCCCTCTTCTCCTCCTCCTCCTCTTCCACCTGTGCTTCCTGTCTTAAGGTTTACTTTGCACATAAACCCCGCACAGGTCCGTCTTCTGTTCTGGGCTGAGCGGTAAGGAGATGATATCTACCTGTTACTGCATAAAGAATAAGATCTAGATGCCCAAAGCTCTACGCAGTGACTGTAAGCACGTGCTTAGGAAGGGCAAATAAAGTAAACGCAGGAAAAAAAAAGGGAGCAAGACAGAAAGTAAAAAGAGTAGAGAAACAGAAAAGGAAGAAGAGAAATAGAGATGCAGCCCAGCAGGCAGACAGGAAAGTGAATACTCCCGCCGAGGAGAATGTGCTGTGAGCAGCTGCTCTCAGAGAGGACCCTGCACACACCGAGATGACATGCAGCCTTTTAAATGGACTGTACCAAGTGGTGGAGGGATGGGGGAGACGGGGCTGCAGTTGGACTCAACTGCTCCTCTGGCAACCCTCTATCAACACAGTATGCTCTGTATCCCACACCCCGTGGAGTCTGCAATGAGTTAGCAGTTGGGTCTGTAATGGGAGAAAAGTGCAGATTGCTTCACTTCGATTCTTTTTTCTGTGTCTCCACACTTAAAGCTTGGCGGCGGCAGCACAGGGCCCTGCGACAAGCACTTGTCAAGCCCTCTATATCTTTTCACATGTGCTCCCTCTTTCCCCTTCCTCCCTCTCACTCAAACACCCACTGCCTTTTTGTCTCTCCCACCCCTCCTTTTTCATTCCATTATATATTCATCTCTTTGTCCTGGGAACGCTCACCCCCACATCAGTGGAAGGGGGAAAGGGGGCTGGCACAAGGCTTCCAAGGGGAAAACATTTCAACACGCAGAGCAAACTTAGCAAAGAACAGAGGCTCAGCCCTGTAATAGGGTACACAAAAAGAGAAGAGGCCTCCAGAATTACAATAGCGCTGTGGTGAAAACACAGAGGAGCTTTACTTCTTTGATCAGAGACAGTTGGAAGGATTGTGTTTCAGCTTATCTGTGAGTCCTGTAAACAAACACGACTTCCTTCAGTTCATATTTGTACGGTTGTAAAATTCCCACAAACTTAAAAAAAAGATTTGATGGGTGGTGGACGTCTCATCTCAGCTCCAAAACCATCACAATTTAAGATTTGCATTTGACAATTAAGGTTCTCGAAGAATCGAACAGATCCTATCTGGCAAAAAAATCACTTGTCATCCGAGGCTCAGGTGAGAACATCTCGGTGTTTGTTAGCATTCACACAAAGTCAGAGAGGGAAACAAACAGATAGGGACAGCTAGCTTTTGAGATTGACAGGAAAATTAGAAGAGCCTCTAGAGCCGTTACATTGTTCGCAGTATGTGCATGTCACTCTTTCATTGATGTCAATTGATTTTGCTTCCAGTGGCCTAGTTTAACTCATCTACTCTTGTGCTTTACTGTATCAGTGTCTGTGTGCAACTATGGTGAGAGACTTTTCAACGTAACTACTGCAACTGCAGGAGACAAGGAACAAGTGTGCTGCCCATCCATCTTTATCCGCTTACCCGGGGTCAGGTCGTGGGGGCAGTAGCCTAAGCAGGGAAGCCCAGGCTTCCTTCTCCCCAGTCACTTCGTCTAGTTCATCTGGGGGGATCCCAAGGCATTCCCAGGCTAGCCGAGTGACATAGTCCCTCCAGCATTTCCTGGGTCTCCCCTGGGGTCTCCTCCCAGTGAGACGTGGCTGGAAGACCTGACCTGGGAGGCGTCCAGGAGCCATTTTCACCAGATGTCCGAGCCACCCTATCTGGCTCCTCTTGATGCAGACGAGAGGTGTTCAACTCTGATTCCCTCCCGGAATACCCAGCTTGAATACCTTGGTCTTGGATTTAGAGGGGCTGATTCTCATCCCAGCCGTGTCACATTTGGCAGTGAACCATTTTAGCTAAAGTTGAAGGTCTCGGCCTGATGAAGCCGACAGAACCACATCATTGTGCAAAAAGCAGAGACCTTATTGTGAGGCCACCAAACCAGACCCCCTCTGCTCCTCGGCTGTGCCTAGAAATTATGTCCATTAAAGTAATAAACAGAATCCGTGACAAAGAGCAGCCTTGGTGGAGTCCAACCCCCACAGGAAACGAGTCCAACTTACAGCGGACAATGCAGACTAAGCTCTGACACTGGATGTAGAGGGACCGGACAGCCCGTATAAAGTATTCCAGCACCCCACACTCCTGGAGAACCCCTCACAGGAGATCCCGCGAGACACGATCAAATGCCTTCTCCAAGTCTACAAAACACATGTGGACTGGTTGGGCAAACTCCCATTCCCCCTCCAGGACCCTGCTGGGGGTGTAGAGCTGGTCCACTGCTCCACGGCCAGGACCAAAACCAAAAAGTGTGCTGTCAACAAGAAAAACAACACAGGCATTACTAGATTGTTGGTATTTTTTCTGCGTTCCATTTTTAGGATATTTATTACTTATCGGTATTGCCTTGTGTGTGCATTGTCTCTGGCTTGAGCAGACTTGAGAAAGGAAAAATAATTAAATTAAGAGTGCAATGCTTTGCTAGCATATAAACCAAGCAAAACCAAGACCTCCTTCCAGGACCTCTCTCATTCAACGTCTTAGGGTCTGCAGGAGGCCAGCTGAAGAGTTCCCAAGCAAACCGAGATATATGATCTCTCATCCATGTCATCCAGGTTTTACCCATCCAGACATAATAAAAACAACAACAAAATCTGATCTGTCATCAGGTCTTAAAATTAAGAAAAAAAAACTCAGATAAACAGCAAGAATGCTGGAAGAGATGTTTTGGAGTAATGTGTAAAGTACAACCCTCATGCTTCCGAAGAAATTAGGAAGGTAAGTAGCATCCTGTTTCTGTTAATCAAATGTACTTGATTAAGTGATCATCACCTTGTGTGAGTATCTCTACAAAAGTAAACGTTTCGACAGTTTGCAATTGTGGAACATTCAGGTGAGAAAAAAGAAAAGACAACTGCAAAAGAGTCTTAATTATAATTCTACAGTGAGAAAGATGATTAACAAGTTGACAACTTTAGATTGTACAAGCCAGGGTTAACATGCTTAATGTCAAAGTTCAGAACTGAGACGAATCATCTTAAGAGCTGAACTGAGTCAAACTGACCTGAGCTGAGCTAAACTGAGCTAAACTGAGCTAAACTGAGCTAAACTGAGCTAAACTGAGCTAAACTAAACTGTATTGTGCCGAACAGAAATGAGCAGAGTAAAACTAAATCAAACTGAGTTGAAGTGAGATGAATTGAATTGAGCTGAACTGAAGTGAGTCAAACTAAGCTGAACTGAGCTGAACTGAGTCAAACTGAGATGGATTAAATTGAAATGAACTCAGTAAAATTGAACTGAACTGAGTCAAATTAACTGAACAGAAGAGAGTCGAACTGACACGAACTGAACTGAGCTGAAAAGCATCAAGTCTAACTGAACTGAGCTGAAGTAAACTGAGCTGAGTTGAATTGAACTGACCTGAACTTAGTCGAGACGAACTGAGCTGAGCTGAACTGAACTTAGCCTAGCTGGGCTGAAATGAGTCAAACTGAACTGAACCGAGTCAAACTTAACTAAGCTGAAGTGTGTAAAACTGAGTAAACTGAGCTGAGCTGAGCTGAGCTGAGCTGAGCTGAGCTGAGCTGAATTGAATTGAATTGAATTGAATTGAATTGAATTGAATTGAATTGAATTGAATTGAATTGAATTGAATTGAATTGAATTGAATTGAATTAAAGTGCTAGAGTGGCCCAAAGACCAGATGTCAATCTGATTTAAATGCAGTGTTGTGACCATAAGAGTTTTTTTCTTTTAAATGAATAAAAGCCCTGTTGTAAGGAAAGTGGGTCAAAATTATTTCTTAACCACGTGAGAGCCTGATAACATCAATGCCTCTTTTGCTACCCGTCACTGGTGATATTTCTGTCTCACGTCTCTCCTCTCCCTCTAGTTTTTATTCTGTGCTCTCTTCAATGATGTCCATCCAAGTCCAATGTTTGGCAATTATTCAGTCATTGCCACACAGGATAGTTATTGCAGTTACTGAGGAAAATCTGTAACAGCCTCAGCACCACTGGCAGGTTTGATCACATGTTAACAGATCATTATCAATGTCTAGACAGTCACATATCAGCCTCCAACTGGTTCACTGACCCTGATTTGTAGCTGACTGGCAGAGAAGAGCTATAGTACATTAATAATGTACATGGATGGGCGTCAACTGCACTGCTTGTTTTACAATGAGGGGTTCTTTAATTTCAGCGTATCTTGTCGTCTTAAACAGCATGACAGTTTTTTGTCATATAAAGGAACGGCAAAATGGGCAATATGCGGCAGGACTTCCAGACACTCATTTGTGGACTATCAGGAAATTAATTATTTAAGGGTCATGGCGTCGCAGTGTATCCCAAATATTCATCAATAACACAAATACTTTGAACGGATATACTTTTACTATACCTGAAACATTCAATCTGTCATCACAATTGGCCTAAAAGCATGTGTGACCCTGGCATGGCTCAGATATGGAACAAGCCTGGACCTGGCATGGACCTGGTATGGACCTGGCCTGGACCTGGCCTGGACCTGGTATAGACCTGGAATGGACCTGGTATGGACCTGGAATGGACCTGTCATGGACCTGGCATGGCTCAGATATGGAAATAGCCTGGACCTGGCATGGACTTGGCCTGGACCTGGACCTGGCCTGGACCTGGCCTGGACCTGGTATAGACCTGGTATGGACCTGGTATGGACCTGGCATGGACCTGGCATGGCTCAGATATGGAAATAGCCTGGACCTGGCATGGACCTAGAATGGACCTGGCATGGCTCAGATATGGAACTAGCCTGAACCTGGTATGGACCTGGCATGGACCAGGCCTGAACCTGGTATGAACCTGGTATGGAAATGGCATGGGTCAGACATGGAACTAGCATGGACCTGGTATGGACCTGGTATGGACCTGGCATGGACCTGGCCTGGACCTGGCATGGACCTGGCCTGCACCTGGTATGGACCTGGCCTACACCTGGTATGGACCTGGTCTGGACCTGGTATGCACCTGGTATGGACCTAGCATGGGTCAGATATGGAACTAGCCTGGACCTGGCATGGACCTGGTATGGACCTGGTATGGACCTGGCCTGGACCTGGCATGAGTCAGATATGGAACTAGCCTGGACCTGGCATGGACCTGGCCTGGACCTAGCCTGGACCTGGCATGAGTCAGATATGGAACTAGCCTGGACCTGGCATGCACCTGGCCTGGACCTGGTCTGGACCTGGCCTGGACCTGGTATGGACCTGGCCTGGACCTGGTATGGACCTGGCCTGGACCTGGTATAGACCTGGTATGGACCTGGCCTGGACCTAGCATGGCTCAGATATGGAACTAGCCTGGACCTGGCATGCACCAGGCCTGAATCTGGTACTGACCTTGTATGGACCTGGCATGGACCTGGCATGGGTCAGATATGGACCTGGCATGGACCTGGTATGGACCTGGCATGGACCTGGCATGGACCTGGCCTGGACCTGGCCTGGACCTGGTATGGACCTGGCCTGGACCTGGTATGGACCTGGTATGGACCTGGCCTGGACCTGGCATGAGTCAGATATGGAACTAGCCTGGACCTAGCCTGGACCTGGCATGGACCTGGCCTGGACGTGGCCTGGACCTGGCATGGACCTGGCCTGCACCTGGTATGCACCTGGTATGGACCTGGTATGGACCTAGCATGGGTCAGATATGGAACTAGCCTGGACGTGGCCTGGACCTGGCATGGACCAGGCCTGAACCTGGTACTGACCTTGTATGGACCTGGCATGGACCTGGCATGGGTCAGATATGGAACTAGCCTGGACCTGGCATGGACCTGGTATGGACCTGGTATGGACCTGGTTTGGACCTGGCATGGACCTGGCCTGGACCTGGCATGAGTCAGATATGGAACTAGTCTGGACCTGGCATGGACCTGGCCTGGACCTGGCCTGGACCTGGCATGAGTCAGATATGGAACTAGCCTGGACCTGGCATGCACCTGGCCTGGACCTGGTATGGACCTGGCCTGGACCTGGCCTGGACCTGGCCTGCACCTGGTATGGACCTGGCCTGGACCTGGTATGGACCTGGCACTGACCTGGCCTGGACCTGGTATGGACCTGGTATGGACCTGGCATGGACCTAGCATGGCTCAGATATGGAACTAGCCTGGACCTGGCCTGGACCTGGCATGGACCTGGCCTGAACCTGGTACTGACCTTGTATGGACCTGGCATGGACCTGGCATGGGTCAGATATGGAACTAGCTTGGACCTGGCATGGACCTGGCCTGGACCTGGTATGGACCTGGTATGGACCTGGTATGGACCTGGCCTGGACCTGGCCTGCACCTGGTATGGACCTGGCCTGCACCTGGTATGAACCTGGCCTGGACCTAGCCTGGACCTGGCCTGCACCTGGTATGGACCTGGCCTGGACCTTGCATGGACCTGGCCTGCACCTGATATGAACCTGGCCTGGACCTGGCATGGACTTGGCATGGACTCTAGGCCAATGGGGAGCTTGGCTGACTTCCATAAATGACCAGTGTTCATGTTGTTCTTTGTGAAGTTAGTTTGTTCTCTTGTTTGTATTTTTTCTTGCAATTAGTGGAAAGTTTAATTAAGTGTGCTGTGGTTGTGGTTTTAAAAAGTGGTATTGATAAACAATTGCCGTGACTGTCTGCCTGGGTTAATTGAATATTGACTAATCTTGCACACACTAAATGCTTTGCATTTTTTACCAATAGAAATGTGATATAATGCCCTGCTTACGTATTTATAAATGTGGTAATGCCAGAGGTAATTTGTTTGAGAAAACCCAACACTCTCATAGATGCCCCTACATGATTCATTCAGATTATATCTTTGAGCTTATTTGTCTATTTAAAGGAGCAACTGGTGCCCATCTTTGCCTTGATAGACAAAGCTAAACTGGGCATTTCCAGTCTCCCCTCAAAAACTGAAGAAAGGAAGTTTACCAACCAATATGGCTTTCAGAAAATCGAGGAGAAATTTAGGGTACATTTTATGCTGAATGGAAAAATACAAGTGAGAAGAAAAAAACATCAGTCGGTGGATTTTGTTGCAGCTGTAGAGCAGAGGTATAAAGACCTGAAGATTTCAATAAAGCTGAATTTGACCACATAAATACCACAGCCATCATGGTTGCCGAATTCTTCAGCTCGTCGGGTGACCACTGACAAACAACCAGGAAATGTGTAAACACATCAGGAATGAAAATCTATTTTGTCTGTAAAAATCCATTTGACTGTGATTTTTTTTGTTAATTGCAGGTCCAGTCCATTGACTTCGACGTCGTCCTGCTGTCTTCACCCATGACGCGGCACCTTTTGTAGGCTTCAGTGTCGTCATGACTAATTTTATCAAAGTATACTATTAATGATAATAATGATAATAATACATAGTAGTAGTTGTAGTAGTAATATAACAATGTTTAGAATAATTATGATTTTTTTCATAACAGATCAGAAGAATGAAATACTTGGTCATTTCATGGTCAAATAAGAATGTGTTCTTTGCTCAAGTGCCTTTTAAAAAAATAAAAGCTTTTCCCAAGAGATGAAGCCAAGGATAATTTACTGAGGACTTACTGTATATTTAGTGAAGTGCAGAGTGTGACAATATAGTAGTTTAAATATTCCAGATAGATTATAAAGTATTTGTCAATCTTCTTGTAAAACTGCAACCTCATTGCACCCTCATTTAAAAATGGAAAAAACTTTTCTCTGACTTGAATCTTCCAGACCAGCTTCTTATTGTGATTTTGAATTTTCTCATGGGTGCAGCAGGTTTCTGAGAACAGACAAAAGATGATGAAGGTTGTGTATTGTCACTCAGTATTCCAGGTCCCACCATTGTCACCCAAATCTTTCATTCCTTCTGCTATCAGGTTATTGAACTCAGACAGTAGTTGTTTTAAATTATATGCTTATATATATATATATATATATATATATATATATATATATATATATATATATATAATATATATATATATATATATATATATATATATATATATATATATATACATATATATATATAAGATGGTATTTTAAAAGACACCCGTTGTATACGGAGGGTACGTGACATGTTGGGTGTTTGTAGATCTTCTTCAAAATATCCAGTTCACAAGGGGTTGAACTAAACTGTTATGTTTTTCTAGAAGTCAAGACATCAAGATTTTTTGTCATCAGCCTGTGTGTGTGTGTGTGTGTGTGTGTGTGTGTGTGTGTGTGTGTGTGTGTGTGTGTGTGTGGCTGAAAATACATAGACTTTTATTTGGGTCTGTCCTTAGCCAAAGATACAAATAAAAATGAACTTTTTCTGTTGTATTATCTCTTGCATATTCTTTGTGACAAACAACACTCTTAAAAAAAGTTGCTTTGTTATTCAGTGGAAACACCAGTTTCTCACTGCAGTAAGGCAACATTTATACATGCGTAGAATGTCCTTTAAACGCTTGTTTCATTTGTATCACAGTACAGCAAGTGTTCTTTCTAACTCCAAAAATCCCCCCAAAAACTGCATTTCTGAAGCGATGCAGTGCAAAAACATCTCCAAGCATGCATTACATATGTCACTGAACTAAAGGACAAACGCCTAAGCTTCTTACACATTTTTGCTGCTTTGCAAGCATGGGGAAAACATGCAAACTCCACACAGAAAGACTCCGGCCCTGGAATCGAACCAGGAACCTTCTTGCTGGCTTGACTTGACATGTACATATACATATATATATATTATATTATATTAGTAGAGACAGAGAGAGCGAGAGAGAGAGATAGATAGAGAGAGACATAGAAGGAGAGATAGAGAGACGAGAGGAGGAGAGAGAGAGGATAGAGAGATACAGAGAGAGATGATTAGATAGATAGATAGAGAGATAGATATATATGAGATATATATATATATATTATATAATACTATATATATACTATACATATATATATATATATATATATATATATATATATATATATATATAACCTGCTTCTTTAGCCACTTTGTTGATTTTTATTGATTTGTGAACTTTGATAAGCAGGATTATTCTCTTTTTAGGCTGCTCCATGAAATGGACTTGTTTTCATAATCAGTTTCACTTAACGTGCTGTGGCTTTTAATTGGGGAATGTCATTCAAAGCCGCAGCAGCGCACAATCAATAAGGCAGGTAGATGAACAGATAAAAACAGCACCTGCACTCACTTATAATATAGCTTAAAGTTTGTGAGAAGGGTAAACTGATCCCTGAAGCCTGACCAAGATACGATCTGCAGAGAAGTGCCTATCATCTGCTGCTGACCTAACTATGTCTATCACAACTCCAGCTCCATGCAAGCATGGCACTCTTCTGTCACTGACAGCGTAGTAATAATAAACTGTTTGGCAGCTTCTCCACTTGGAGATAACGGTCAAAAGGGTTGCAGCAGATTCCTTCACAAATGAGATCTGTTTTGCCCTTGACCCATTTCGGCTCTGCCTTATTCCTGCTTCCTGCTGTTTTCTGGCATTGGTTCCACCTCTAGTGGTGACCCAGTCATAATCCACAGTCTTCAACCTTTTCCCCATCACTCGCCTTGTTTTTTATACCACCAAGCAGAAGAAAAGTTTTTACAGCACTCTGTCTGTGTATTTGTACACAGTTTGGTTATCTATTGGCAAATTAGATCAAGCAGCTGAGGTTATAGTATAATAATAAACCTGCAAAAGACAGCCAGTAGAGACAAGTTATATGGTTGAAGGACCAGAGATGAGGGGTGACTTACGTATCATGAATTCAAGGATGTAGTAAATTCATACCAGATTTGGTCAAAACTCTATGCAAGAAAGATCTCATGGATTTGGTTTTATCCATTTATAAACATATTTATTTGCAAGACAGTAATGAAGAAAGTTTAGGGCCACCAGACCGCCATTTCATTTAGTTTTTTGTAGCGTCTCTTTTGAAGTGAGACATTGCGCATCCGCAATGTCTCATGAAGGAATGCTACAAAGAAAATTTTCTACATTTTCAAGGAAAAGTTAAGAAAAACACTGCTGTTAAAGATAAGAATAGGTTGGATAGTAAAAAAAAAAAAAAAGAAAAAAGTTTGCAAATCTTTGCAATGTGCTGAGCTGATGCAATTGTTGCCAAAGATGCTTGTTTCCTTGAGCTGGATTAAAACTTGTGCCAAGTACATCAGTTTCTTTTTCTTTGACAGTTTTTATCTGTTACGATTTAAGTGATTCATAGCTGAAAACACTCAGTTTATTTAAATCCAGGTTGAAGACTCACCTGTTCTCAATGGCATGTGAATAAAGCTCCAAATATACATTGTTTTACTTTAAGCACTTTTAAGCACTTTTTAACCACTGATTTTATCTATTGTTCTTTTTTCTTTCTTTCTTTTGTTTATATTTTAAATCATGCTTTTTATTTATGTGATGTTTTAATGTCTCTAACGTATTACCTAGTTGTTGAATTGTGCTATACAAATATTAAAATTCCTGATTTATGGTTGCTAGTCTTAAATATAGAAATACCATTATATGGTCTCATGCTAATTTACAAGTATGTGAGAAAAAAATCAATCTGAGTAGTAAGAAAGTACTTTTTATGTTTTATTGTTCTTTTCGATTTACCTTATTTTAGTGGGAATTGCTGGAATAAGTAGCATATGTACATCCATGACATTTGTGCAGGTTAGACCCGATACAAGTAAACGTTGTCCAGCAGAGAGACGGGAAAAAAATGTATAGGAATCATTGTTGATGAGGAAGTCGTTAATGTCCAGCCCCTGTGCTTGTGCTTCATCATACAACACCCCATCAGTGATGGCTCCTGCTGCCTCAGTGGGTCCATCCTGACCATCAGTCCCACCGCTAAGGAACACGGGGCCATTGGGTGGAGGTTCCAGGCCTCTGAGCTCCAGGCCCACTCGCAGTGCCAGCTCCTGATTTTAGGTTTCCTTCTATTATTTTTAAAAGTGGTTTGTAGTTAAGGCCAATTAACTCTTGACAGCTTGGGAGAGATGTTAATTCCCAAAATAGGAAAAATTTCTTATATTGAGTGAGAGGGGTGCTGTGTCATTTGCCACATCCCAACTGTTAGAGTTCAGTGGTAGTATGGTGGACTTTGACCACCATACTACCACTGAGTGTCTCAGTGTAATCTGAGATATCGGAGAAGGAATTAAGGTTGATGGTTTGGAGAAGCAACGTTGATGGAGTTTGTAAGTACAGGAGGATATCATCAGTATATAAACTAATCTTATGGGTTGTATCTCCAGTCGTGTGTCCTAAAATTTTGCTATTTTGCTGCAAGAGGTTCTATAAAGATGGCAAATAACGATGGAGAGAGTGGACCTCTTTGCTTTGTACGCCTGTGTAGTGTGAAGCGCTGTGATATTAATCCATTTGTGGTGACTGTTGCCATCGGTGATGTGTAAAGAATCTTTATCCAATGAATAAATTATTCACCAAAGCCAAATTTTTTAAGTGCTTGGAATAGAAATTACCCAATTAACTTTATCAAAGGCATTTTCAGCATCCAATGAAAGTATGGCTGTTGGAGCATTTGTTTGCAATGAATAAAGAATTAGATTAAATAGTCAGACGCAGTAGTCAATGCGCAGGTTATTAGCAGAGTGTCTGCCTTTAATGAAGCCTGTTTGATCTTGGATAATAAGTGGCGTTACCTTTTCTATTTGTAGCGCTTTACTGACAATTTAAGTGTCTGAATTAATGAGCGACAAAAGACGATAGCTTGCTGGAAGAGTTCCAGGTTTTCAGGTTTTAATATTAAAGAAATCGTAGCTGTATTCGTTTCTGTAGAGAGCTTAGACTTTTCCTTAATTTCTTCTATTAATCTTATAAATATGGGTGCTAGAATGTTCCAAAAGTGCTTATAAAATTGTGTGAGGAAGCCGTCTGGACCCGGTGATTTGTCGTTAGGCATAGGTTGGAGCGCTTCATGGAGCTCTGTTGGAGTTAGCAGCTTATCAAGTTCTTTTGCCTGGTCTTTATATATAAAGGGTTTAAAAAGGTAGTGTATGTTCACAGCATGTTTTAGAAGAGTTTGAATTGTGACGTGTTAATCACTTTTTTCTTTCCATGATAAACACATTAGATGGAATCAGAGTTTGTTGTCACAGAACCTGATAAATAAATAATAACCTAATAATAAAAACTATAAATAAAAACTGCAGCCAACTTCTTGCCTGCTTATTGCTAAATACAAAATCGGAGCGTGGGGAACTGCTTGTCTGGCTCTGTATGAAATGCAAATTCTCGACCTTACGGAATGATTATGTAATTTCTTTAATAAACTACAACACAGGTATGAGATTGATCTCTATCTTTTTCAGAGTAGCTACCAAAATTCTCTCCTTTCCTACAGCTAATGACAGCATATAGTAGCAGAGCGTAGGGCCATCTGCATTAAAAAATTAGCTCAGACATCAAAGGAATGTTTTTTGCATCAAAGTGGAACACTGCCAAACAGGTTTAAAGGAAAAAAAAAAAGTGCAGCACACACAACTGATTAATACATATCTGAGAAATATTCTGATGCAGTGCTTTGAGAAAGAGCTTATGTCTCTTTTTGGTGTAGAGCCTTTAGAAAACTGACTCATCTCACTGTCACATATTCACACTCTAGAGGATAATTCAAAACTAGAGATGATGATCACTCCATAACCTCTTTATCACTGTCTCCACACAGCTACTTTATATGCATGTTAGTACACTGTAGCCTGCAGGTTTTTCTCGAGTCTTTCGGTATCTTTCTAAGGGACATCTTTGAGATTTCTAAGTAATAGCCTGTCTGTTATGCAACTAAAAGCATAATGATGCATAAAATATTCTCTTTCAGTATTTCTCTCATTCAAAGTCTTTCAAGTCAACAATTTGCAAGAAAAAACACAAACAAACAAACAAAAAAAAAGTTAGGTGGATTCATGCTTTAATATTACAAAAGCAACAATCTAGTACTAAAAAAAAATTTCACATTTGTCCCAAGACACAGCAGTTCCATGTTCTGAGAATTAGTGTCTTTATGTACAAAAGCTAATAAAACAAGATACCGAATCTGTTTAAAGATGCTTACAAACGAGCAGCAAGGGAAGCAGAGGAATAAGACGGCGTAGACAGAGGAAGGTACGGCTGCTGCCCAAACTCGTGTGAAGTTGCTAAGTCCAGCCATCCACCCATTATCTATATCCGCTTATTCCTATTCAGGCTCATGGGGGTCTGCCGGAGCCTGTCCCAGCTCTCTTCGGTTGAAAGGGTAGTTGCTAAGTCATTTATGATATTTCAACATTTATCCCTGAGAGAGAGAGAGTGGACTTATCACAGGCACTAAATTGAAAGACATTCAAGCGTGCAGTGGAATCAGTGGAAGCACTGATGACCAGACCAACACAAAAATGTTCTCAGTATTCCAGGTGCAGCATGCTGTTCTGCATGGAAAATCCTTCCTGAATACTCTGCACAGTCATGTACAAAAGTTAGTTGTAACATTTTGATCCTATGATTGTTTTTTTTTTTCTGTAAAAAAATTTTCTTCAAAATCCTCTGATCATATTGGGTCTTTGTCATATGCAAGCAAAAATCCCAAATGATGATTAACCTAGAACTTTTTCACAATGCCATTATTTAACAAACAAAAACAAATCCTGTGGGTAATACTAAGAACCCCCGTCGTGCTTTCATACAATTTAAGAGGGTGAGGTGTTACTAATTATCACCCCTTCATGACCTGCTCCTCAGCAGGTGTGCAAACCTCTGTACAAGCAGATGTTTTGCAAGTTTGCCTGACTGGAGTATTCGAGTAAACATAAAGCTAAGTGGGAAAGACATAAGCAATGGTCTTACAGAGGTAACATTTGCTACACGTCAAGGATTGTTAAACTATTTCAAAGCTATTTGGAGTTCAGTGTTTTACATGCAAGGCAGTTAGTTATCAATCTATCTAAGAGTGGATGTTCCAGTAAATCTATCCCAGGGTCAGACCATGAAATGCTCAAAAAAATACAAAATACGGCCTAGAGTTACATGTAAGACCCTACAGGCCTTAGTGAGCATTTAAAATGCCCAAAGTCTATGACAGCACCATTTGAAGAGTGAGGTTTATTCTGAAGGGATGACAGGAGAAAGCGTTGTCTGTCTAAACGGAGCATGGCAGCATGACTGAGCTTCACAAAACTGCATCTGAACAAACTACAAGACTTGACTCACAAGAGGTTGGAGGAACCTTGTTGTACCACATTGTTGTATCACAACAATGTGAGAGAATAATTAAGTCATTCAGGTGATGAAAACTTCATGTTTGTTAAATAAATAATGGCACTTGAAAAAAATACAGTTTTTTTGTCTGAGTTTGTATTTGCCTAATACTAAAATCTAATATGATCTGTTTTTACACATAAAAAGGAATAAAAGAGGGGGTACTAACTCCTTCACGACTACACTACTAACGATGCACGACTACACACACACACACACACACACACACACACACACCCCCACACACACACACACACACACACTCACACACCCACTCATATGCATGACTCAAAGAGAGTTCAAACACTAAAGAAGAAATTAAACACAAGCCAAAACAATACTTTGAAGTGGCAACGCTGGCAACAGGACTTTCATTATTTTAATTAGAGTAATAAGGCTGACTCATCTATGAACATAACTGAAGAAATGGGATGTTTTTCTTGTTTTGACTTCAGCGAGAGGGAGCAACCGCTAATGTATGCTCAGATTAAAAAGGGCAAGCACTTATGCAAATGTGTTTGGAAAGACAAACTGTGCTGGTGATGAACCACTTTTGTGTTATGTCTATTATTTAATAGCTCCAACTTATTCTAATTGTTAATGCATGTGAATTAAACGTGTTTAATAAGCTGGCTCCTGCAGGAGCTGGTAATTGCATTAATCTGCATGCTAAATTACTTTGTCTGAATCCAGAACTTGTCTGGCTCAGGGAGTTGAGCGCTTGTAAGGGATTAGAACGGGACATTAATACTAAGATCCATGAAAAGAAAAACAATGTGATGTTCTTTTCTGTCTCTAAAAATGTTCCATGTGGGCAAGCTAATTTCTGAAATATAATTTTACATGGAAATGGAAAAAAATAAATAAATAAATAAAATTAGACTGGATCAACCAGTCTTCTAGTCTTTAATTCCCTGAGCGGAAGTCCTTTTTGTGTCTATGCTGTAGTCCCAGTTTGATAGTGCACCTAGAGCTTTGTCTGACAGCTTTTTGAGCACACGTTAGGGAGATAAAAAAAAAAAAAAAAATACTGAGGCAAACAGTCAAACAACATAAGGAGAGACTGAAGCACGAAGGAGGAGTAAAATTGCTCAAACATGCAATTAAAGGAAATTTGTTTGCAGAGGATAGCAATCATGTTCATCTTTAAGCCTCCAAAGACTTAAAAAAAACCACCTTTTATTACAAAAGTCCTTGAAAGCCTGATAATCTATCTGCTACTTTCTGAATAGGCTACCCATGGTTAAACATAAACCTCATAAGAGAGCTTGGACACTAAATAGCTCTTACAGATAAACAGGCTTTCAACATTCATTTGACCCTATATTTCAAGTTATTTTGGATAAACATTCACAATGTTTTCCACCACTTACCCTGCTTCGGTGACCGTGTTAATATCACTTCATATCTAAACCACGCATGGTCCAAAAGTGGCACTTTGACCATCTCAATCAAGCCCCCATAAACAAAGTGTGCAGCATTTTGAGCCCAACACAGGATGTTGTGTCTACTTGTGAAAGGTCAGTATAACACAGTAATTCCAATGACTCTAGTCTTGAAATAAAAGAGATTATTTGGTTCGGAAAGACATGATTTTAACCCTGTTTTGCCAGTATAATTTGCATCAATTCATTGTGGCTCAACAGCAGCCGCACACAAACTTGTCAATGACATGAAAAGCCTGAAAATGTCTCCTGCCTTCATTTCCAGGCAATTTATTTTTACAAAGCAGTCACGCATCCATTGATTGGCAACAAGAGTTAATTACATACTAGTGTGTGAGGTTGTGAAAAAGAGCATTGCTTCATCTGACATTGAACTTCTAAAAGACCAAATAAGGGGAGTGATAAAACAAACAGTGCCCATGTTTTAATTATATTGTCTGATGTGTGGCTCTTTAACCATTTTTAACCACGCCAGTAGATATGGAGAAAATACTGTTCTTCACCTGTGATATAAATGACATCATCGCATCCTAGTAATGTTCCCTTTACTTCCAGCCATTTGTGCTCCTCGTGTATCAGGTAACTGACACAGGAATTTAATAACCAGTGTCCAACATTTGCTGAGTACCTACCTGCTTATGACCAAGACTAGATTAATTGTTTTTTCTGTGCATACAGAAAGAACACACAATGCATATACAATCATGCGCAAAAGTTAGTTTTGTTATAAAAGTTAGGTTTGTAATGTCTTTACATAGGTAAAAATCAGCTCTTAATTAAATGATCATCAGCAAGTGTGCAGACATTATAAAAGCAGAAATGTTGTCCGTTTTTTCTGGTTTTGAGTGTTCGGGAGTTAGCACAACACCAAAAGGGAAAGAAATAAGCACTGGTATTAGAGAAGCAATTGTTGTGGAAGATCAATCTAGAAAGTGTTAAATATTTCTAAATAATCTGGAGTTTGGTGTTCATACATAGAAAGCATTCAGGACAGTTTCAAATCTTCCCAGGAACAGACATCCCAACAAATGTACCCCAGTTAAAATAAGACAGAATAAGTACTTTTTGTTGCAAGGGTTGGCAGGAAAAAGCCTCATCTGTCAAAACAGAACATGAGCGACTGAGGTCCACAAAACTGCGTCTCAACAGACCATGACACATCTGGAACATTTTTCTACGGTAAGATGACACCTAAATGGAGTACTTTAATGCCTAGCACCATGTTTGATGAAAACCAACCACAGCATTTCAGCAGAAACACCCAATAACCATTGTCAAGCATGGGTGTGGAGGGTTGGTGATTTAGGGCGGTTTTGCAACCACAGTCATTGGCTCGACCATGGACTCCTCTGTATGTTTATCTGAGAACTCTTGAGGCAAATGTGAGGACATCTGTCTGGCACCTCAAGCTTGGTTGAAACTGGATCGTGCGAGAGGACATTGATCTGAAGCAGCCTGGCACATCAGACTGACTGAAAAATGTTTTTAAAAAAATTAAAGAAATAACTCAAGATTTTAGATCACATAGTCCAAGTCCAGACCTCAGCTCAATTATCAGGTTGTGGTGGGACCTTAAGACAGCTGTGCAGAAGTGGATGCCAAAAAACTTCAATGAACAATTAAAGAAGAAAATGTCAAACTTCCTCCACAATAATGTGAGAGACATATAAAGTCATAAAGGAAATTGGCAAAAAAAATGCCTAAATCAGCATTTACAAACCTTAAGCCAGTGAGAAAGAAAATACAGCATAAATTCAAATAATGAATGCTGAAGTATCGGCATCTGTCACAGCTGCTGGAAGTGAAGATTTAACTAATTTATATACAAGGGGATGTTAATTCTCTGAGGTTGTGAGATTAGTCCTTGGCAAGGAAAGAAAAAACGCTTTGGTTCCTTTCGCTTCTCAATTCTCTTTTCTTTTAACGCAACCCTTTAATCATTGATATTGAGAAGTATATTTTATCATTTAACTATTGCTAAATGACATGATGTTAGAACTTTATGGATAAGGGATAACTTGGCGGAGGTGTGAACAAGTTAATCAAAATTGTGTCATTCCAATTATACGTTTTGAGAAATGAGGCAAAAAAAAAAAAAAGTTGTAATTCCAATAACCATGCAGTTTAAAAGTAAAACATTATTTTAATTATTATTTACCACAATGTTCAGCTTAAATATGGACTTTAAGGTGTCAGTTAGTTGAGGACAAAGTACAGTATTTTCCTGTTAGAAGCATAACGTTCCATGAATTGTAAATTAATCTGCTTTAAAAGTTTTACTCACATGCAGTAAACCATCTCAGAGTCTCATGAGACAAAGCTCATGTGGGATTTAGAGGACAGTTTCTGATCACCACTGAAACTGTGAAAGCTTCTCGGTTATTTAAATAATTCATCATGACAAAGGACTGCATACATGCAGAATCAGTTATCATACAAGCACCTTTGATTCCGTTCTAATATCCTGCATTTTGAAACGCATTTCCCCTGTTACTGCTTCTGCTACCCGTCTTTGTTGACACTGGTTGGAAGTTACTTGATTACCTTACAGCTTACGACTCTGGTTTTCCGGACTTAAAACGGTCTCGGTGTCTTTTGTCTGGATCCCACTCGAAGAGGTATTTATTCCGTGTTTAAATACAATTTTTAGAATCTACTCAGACCAACTTAAATATTACCAACCAAGATGTTGGACGACTTTTATGGCAAGTGTGCTCAAACTTTTCCACCTGAGCCAAAACAACAAGGCTTTAAATCACAGATATATTTCTTGATCGAACCCTGCTGAGCATTTTACAAATATGCAGTGTGCCAGTAAGTGAATATTTTTCTGGCATATGTTTTAAACATATCATTAATCATTGCAAAGATTTTTTGTGGGCTTTTTTCAAAATAAGACTTTTTTTCTTTTATATTATGTTGAGTCTTTTTTTTTTCTATGTTGCAGTTTCAAGGGGATAAGCTCTGTGTTTAAATCAGTATCTTCTCTGAAGTTAATTAAAATAACACCTGCTCACCAAAGACGCACTAAGATTTAGAGAAAAAATGGTTCTACAGAGATTTGGTAAAATAAAGACAAAAAAAAAAACTACACAAACAGATTCAATAATCTGTCATCAGCTGCATAAAACCATATACGATTAAGCAGACTGATTGGCTTTCAGCTAAAGTCCCTTGACACATGTTCTCACTTATGCAGTCAATCTACTAAAATGGAGCACACAGACAGAGCAGTGCTCTGCAGCCAGCATCCCACAACAACAAATTCATTTTGGGAAACTGTAGGAAAATATAAGCGGATTCAGAGTCAAGGAGAGCGATTATAATCACGCTCATGAATACTAACTGAGTAAGAGGAAAGTAAAACATCAAAAAGAGGTATTACAATGTACAAAGCAGAATCTAACCAACGGCTTACATTTTAGTAAAAGCTTATATAAAACATAACAAAATTGGATTTTCATTATCGGCATTTGTGTTTGACATTTCTCATCCCATTTCCTGCATTAACAATTTGTCGTGCATCCTCAGCTAATCTTCCTATTTAAATGCCTGTTTATGAATCTAACACATCCTCTTTTTCCCAGAAACTGATAATATGCAGCAGAGCGGTGTTTTATATGGTAAATTGAGTGGGAATCATGTGGATTAGGGCCAAGCAAAGTATACAATATAATGGATCCAGAGTAGAAATAAACAAATACAAGAGAGACTGGAGAATCTCACAAGACCGAGTGAGTAAAGTCTGCATTTGCACTGAACCTCCAGCTGCTGGTGAGTCTCTCAGTAGATAAAAAGATGGTTTGTTTCTTAGACACACTTTTGTAAATTATTTATATGAATTGCATGTCAGTTTTTATGATCTGTAACATAAATCCGCAACACTTCTCTAAAATTCAGACGCTTCTCTACCACTGTCATGAGTTACTTATGAAACAACATACAAAAAAAAAAAAACATCTGTCACAAATATAACAAAATCATTAATGGATAACAATCAGAGTTGTACTAAGATAGCAAAACATTTTCCTTATAAGTTACAGCTTTTACGTTAATCCATCCATCCATCCATCCATCCATCCATCCATCCATCCATCCATCCATCCATCCATCCATCCATCCATCCATCCATCCATCCATCCATCCATCCATCCATCCATCCATCCATCCATTTTCTTCCACTTTTCCGAGTTCGGGTTCAGACCTCTCCCCGGCTACTCCATCCAGCTCATCTGGGGGGATCCTAAGGCACTCCTAGGCCAGCCAAGAAGCATAGTCCCTCCAGCATGTCCTGGGTTTTTCCCGGGGTCTCCTCCCAGAGGGACATGCCTGGAAGACCTCACCAGGGAGGTGTCCAGGAGGCATCCTCACCAGATGCCCGAGTAGAAAACTGGAATATGTCAAATCCATTTGAAAGTGTTTGAAAACATTATAAGGCCAAACATCATCTAAGAGATTTGGATCATTTGACTTTTTAAATAAGGGCGATATTTGCACTCTGTTTAGTGACCACAAGGGGGCGTCCTCTCTAAAGGGGGACGTGTAGGTGAAAGGCCGTCTTCAAGCATGAGAGGGTGTTTCATGCCAGCGCTGCGGAGGTCTGTAACTCCCAGTGCCTCCTGAGCTTCATTTGCATGATGGGCTCAACTCTCGAGGGTTTCTCTGTTTACTTGTAGTATTGGAGTTTAAAGGACCAGATTAGAAGATGGTGAGGCAGCAGAGCATAAACACAACAACGTTTACATAATAACCAACTAATTAAGAAAGGCTTGATCCAAATGATTTGATTCCATGTATTGTTTCTGGATGAGCGTGTTATATCAAATGTAATTGTAATCTCTTGTGACCGTTAACATTACATTGAGAAGAATCATCCTCCACAAAAAACTGCATTTCATTACTCCGTGAATCACTGTGATTTAGGAATTCATGAAGAATTCTGCCATGATCTCGATAGATGTTTATATGATACTTCTACATTATATTAGAGTAAAACTCATTTTAAGGCGAATCTTCCAATTTCAAGAGGATCCTCAAATAAAAAAATAGGAAGATAACAAAAGATAAACACATAAACAATGAAACTACACCCAGCAAGTGCGTGCACACAAGGGCTTCTCCCAGCATCCCACATCACAGCCAACACGTCTGCTTACATCTGATCATCGTGTCTTACAGTCCAGAAAAAAAAACATGGGAACTAATTTGAAAATGGTCATATTATCAGTGACTGACTGAAGGTGCAGCAGCCAAGCATAAGAAAGAAGTCAGGAGTCTGTGTTCTGTAGCTTTTGGCCAGACGCCCACCTGACCCACGGTCTCAGAGCTGCTTCTGGCAGGAAATCAAATGGAGAGTCATTTTCAGTTTCTGACCCCTCCTCCTGAGCAGTAGTGACAGGGAGCGTTTCATCTTCTCTAAGGTGAACAAGGAACTCTTTGATAGCAACTTTCTTATCTCTGATTCTTTTCTGAGCTGCCTTTGATGATGACTTTTTATTTATTTATTTAAAGATGAAAATGAAAGTAAAGGGAACAGGATAAGTTGGACAAAAGAAAAGTGAACATGTGTTAAAGAGGCTCAACTGCCATGTGGAAAAAGGTTCGGAGGAAGGAAACAAGACACGCCAACGTTGCGGCACACCGCAGAAATGTTTCCACTCACTCCTGACGGTTTCTGGTGAATAATTCATACAATTCGGTTCTGTGGAGGCGACGAAAGCGCCGCAAGGAAGCTCACCAGAATCGGAAAGCGAAATAATGGATTAATGGATCAGTTTGTACCTTCTTTTATCTGCACGAGTCAAAACAGAATGAAGGAAAGTCCATGGAAAGCTTGTATCAGGTGTGAAAATCTCAGCTGGAAGTTTCCTGCAGTTGGTAGGAAATGACAGAGGAAGACAAGAAGATCCTCCCATGCAGACTCTCAGACTCAGACACATCATTCCCAGACATTTATCCACAGCAGCCAGACACAAACAACATGGCAAGAAGAGGCTGCAAAGAGTACAAATACCTTCTGTCACTCAAGTGGAGGTTGACAGGCACGCACGCCCTTTCATACCATCTAAGCTCCTCCTGAAATTGGGATGAACACCTTTGATCTGCGGAGGGATGCGTTTACTGATCTGGATCAGCTTTGTGACAGTGCTCTTTGTTTCCATAGAAACAACTGCACCCTAAATACGCCAGATTCATACGTCTTGAACCACAAAAACAGATGGTTTTTAGAGAAGCTGAAGGAAGATGACGTTGCAAAATCTTACATTCATCATTTAATCTGAGCAAGGCACTAATGTCTTCTTGAACTGTTCACAGAACAGGTTTCATCTTCTTTATATATGACAATAAAATTTGATTCACCAAAAAAGTGTCTGTTTTATGGCATCTGGAGAACAAATTCGTCTAACATACGATTGAGAAATTTCAATGTAAAGTGACATTTTATTTCAGCAGCTGTGGTGTCATTTTGGTCATTTTTACACATTTTTACGCAACAATATGAAAACCGGTGAGAGACTTATTGAAAAAAATTAATACATTTTAAACCAACTCCAGTTGTACTGAACTCCAGCACGCACTGCCAACATAAAGGATGCAACCCTGAAACAGATGTAAAGGATTAGAGGAGCAGTGATTTCCATACAGATAGGCAAGTATACAAAAATCTGCAAATGAAGGAGGAGATGAAAGCTGTCCTTCCCACCAAGGGACTCAGGTAATTTCTTTGGGTCCAAACACAGAGAGATACTTAGAAAACAAAGACAGGCTCACATGAATGGGATCTCAGAAATGATAACCTACTTTTACTGCAGGCAGTGATATTCAAAATGGCTTAAAAGAAATGATGGGTTGATTTCGAGATGGGAAATGTGCTTTTGAGTCCATGTTTTGTCATTTCTGCATCTGCCTCTCGGCTCGTTGTGTCAATAGTTTATGTGTTCATTAGGTAGCTATTTAAAATGATCCATTTTCTCAACCTGCGCGGCCGTCAATCTGGCCTCCAAATCTATTTTTTTCCTCATTCTATTCCTGTAATGCTTCGAGTCAATAATGAAATAAAGTAGATGCGCCCATAAAAAAGACAAAGGTGTCATCGTAGTGCAGTGCAGCTGCCAACAGTGTTTCTGGCTGATATGAAGCCATTCCAGTAAACTTCATATGATGTTGCAAAGGTGTCTTTAAACCCTCTGCGTCTATGTTGGGACGATGTTTCTGAAACGGTAAGAACAGGAAAACTGTATGGATGTACTCTTCCGAAATTTTGACATCATATGTGCAAGTCTTAGGCACAGCTAATCCTGTTGTTTTGTCAAAGTTTTATCTATAATCCATGTTTACTTTTCAGTCACTTTATTAAGGTACAAACAGACAATACCGCATTTTCCATATATTGCAGTCTCCAGCTGCGTAGGACCACGTCTGAGTGGGACTTTCTGTACTCTAAGGTGTTATGTTACTGGTACTTTTTAAATTCAAAATAGAGAGCTGTGGACATTAAATTAACTAACTCAAAACATTAAAGTCAGGGTAAGTAATTTCTGGATGTCATCACATCCGTTGATATTTAAAATAAAACATCAATAAATAAAAACAGCAATGATAAATAATAAATATGTCAATAACAAAACATTAATGATTGTTCCTAGTGATGGGCTGCACGGTTCTTTTTACTCCGCTAAACTACAGAATAAAACAGATAAACACAGAGTTTGTGTCAGTGTGTTTATCTGTTTGGTGTAAATAAAAGAGTCTGAACCTGTAGCTAGTGCGCAGGTTTGAAGGGAAAGTTTTATTTACTGATGTCCGCTGAGCCTCATTAAGGCAGACTAGTTTTGATTTTTAGAAAAAGATTATAGGATGACATCACATCACTGTGAGCGTGAGTGTGAGGTGTAAACTATCTGACTGAGGCACATTTGTTTGTATTCATGCAGCAGCAGTTACTGCAGTGTGTGTGCAGCTACAGAGTTGCAGCAACTGTGATCTGCTGATCAGTGTCGACTGCAATTCGTCCCTTTAAAATGGCTATTTGACAAGAGATTCATCATGGAAAGAATTGTGTCTCTCTCTTTACATGGGCCAGGAAATTATAAAGGTCCAACGAGAAATTCTCTGCTGTAACCCTTAGTCAGCTCCTTGAATCTTCTAAAGAATCAGCCATCAGGTAAAGAGTTTTTAGCACCCTGAGCCATGTATGCTGACTTACTCAATCAAACTTTCTGACGTGCTGCTCTGAATGTAGCCGCCAACCCTCACTGCTGAGTATTTGCTTTGAACTGGTCCACTGGCCAGTCTGAAAAGAGGACTCGGAGCATTGTCTGAGCGGAGTCTCCCCTGTCACTGTGTCATCAGGCCGGCAGTGCAGTCCAGCCGACTCCCCTGCCAAAGGATCAAAAGCAGGGCAAAAGCAACTTTCCACACCGCAAGTTCACAGCCTCCACGCCCACAGATATCCATTTGATTAGTCAACCCCAGCACAGCAGCGTGGACATAAATAATTCATCTGTGCAAATGACAAATGAGGCAATCGACTCTAGGGTAGCATTCAAAGACAAACTACTCCCCTCTAAATTAATTTTCCGCCATTTAGTCCATGTGAAATTTTAATGCTGAATTCATCACATGTTCTTAGCCTGACTTCTAAAGATAAAATTACATTGTATTGTATTATGAAAAAGGTCTTTTTAATCTAAAAAAAAAAAACACCTTGGTTTTTTTGATTGACAGGAGGCTTTGGAGGGTCCTCTATTCGTCCTCAGCAGCAAGAGTCTCCCCCATGCAGTAGTAGCACTAAATATTCGATGCGGGAGCATCTTGGTATTCTGCCTCACAGCATGCACTTAAAAACCGGGGACCAGACATTAAAAAAGCAAAAGAGAATCTAATTTCATATTCCAGCTGACAGCAGAGACACGACTCTCCATGAATGCAAACCACTCTTGATGAGCAGAGTTGACTTGTGCGGGGTGAGATCATACTTGAGTTTGATGCCTGAGACACAGAGCGTGAAAAAAAAAGCAGATATATATGATCTGGACAAAGTATTTTATCTTTTTTTTTTGCATCATCATAGTGGGGTTTTGGGTAACCTCCACCTGAACAAGAGAAAAGCTACGTCTGCTTGCTCCCCTGCTGTCTTTTTCAAAAGTCGCCTGTTCTTACCTGTCCTGTTAACAGAGCCACAGACATGTCGGAATTTAAAAGTCACTAGATTTTCTTTAGTTCTTGACGTTCTGCTTCAGAATACCATTTGTTGATTCACTCTCCGTCTGTCAAACAGAACGGATGCGGTGGGAAGGAGCGATAACGTCACGTCTCAAAGTACGAAGACGAAGGTTCTCTTTAGGTTCTCTTTGAGACATATTTGTGTTTTTCAACATAAAAACTATTACGCTGAATTAGTCTTAACTTTATTTGAAGCAATGATACTCTTTAATGAAACTCTTGTAGACTGAGCTATTAATCAGCTGAGCCAATCCATCCATAACAGATCAACAAAAAAAATCACTTCTACAACACAACGGTTGGAAGAAACCTGTGTATCGTGATCCACAGCTAGTTGCCCTTCCTGGATCGTGTTGCAACATGTCTTTGCATGTTACAGCATAAGAAATATGAGGCGTTATGCGACCGAATTTATACATATAAGTATGCCCAGACCACGATTAGCTCTCATGTAGACTACTGCAGTGCTCTTGGAACATACTTGGGACATACTCTTGCAGGTACAAACAAATGTCAGCATCTCCTGGTGATACTGCGTCTCCTTGACAAATAAGAGCAACAACCTTGCAGCTGTCAGAGGCCTCCATTAAACAGTCCACCGAAGTAAAAAACAAGGAACGTGTGCAATCTGTGATTGTACTGTCTGATGCAAACAAGGCCGACAGACAGTGAAATCTCCTGTGCTGACTGGTGTTTCAACACTTCACTTCAAACTGAACTACTGGTAAACTTTCTTTTTTCTTCCCCCCTCACCAAGTAGAACTTCTTAATCGCGGGAGATAATCGCCACTTCATCCGCAGCCGAGGCTTCTACTCATCCATCAACCCCAAATGCTATATGCTGCACTAATTGGAGAAACAGACTGCGGGCTAACAATCTTTCACTTGAGGTGGCGTAAAACTAAACAGAGGTGAAAGCAACGGCCTTTTGCTGAATTACATCCCCTTTAATCAATGACACTGCATCGGAGAAAATATCTCCAGGAGAGGGGGAGACAATGCAAGCGGCCACTGGCGTTAATAATTAACACAATTGCATTCCTATGTCAAGATTCATTTAAAATTCTTTTTAAAAATAGAAAATAAAAAGAAGAAAATAAAAATTAAAAAGACAAAAGACAGCAACTCTCAGCTGAGACAGAGCAGAGGAGGTTTTGTTGACTTTAGTGATGATCTTTTTAAATGAAAATTAAGGTTGACTATTCTTTTTTTTTTTTTTTTTTTTTTTTTCTTTACCCCAAAGCTTATAACAGTGGATTAAGCTCTGGAGATAACTCGAATGGAAAGCAGCTAAGAAGAGGATTAAAAAAGGAAAAAGCGCTCCAAAGTTCAGCTGTAAGTTGTTTGCAGCATTGCTGAGGTTGGCAAAGTTTGCATAGTGCCGGATTGGCTCTGCAGTGCAAATGTTGAGATGGAAACGCTCTGGATTTAGTCCTGAACAGATGTTGTACTGACACGTCTTTTACCTCGCTAAATTCTAAGCTTTCCAACGCAACATATTAATCAATATATAAAACATGCAAGTATGAAGAGTGAGGTGTATTATTGATAGTTAATAGTTGGTTTATGGGTTCTGGCGTTATGTTTTGTTGATATTCTGGTTTTGTTAGTGTTTAGTTCTTTATTCTGTGGTCCAGTCTTCATTTATACTTTATTTTTGTAATATTTTTTCCCCTCGTGCACCTTAGTTTGCTTTATTTCCTCTTTTATTCCACACGTTTCGGTCTTGTGCAGTCAGTTTCATATTAAAGCCCTTTTGTGCTGGACTCCTGGGTTCTGTCTGCCTCACCTGCTTCACGTAAGTCATTGCCTCTCCACTTTTGGGTTTTTGCACCCGATGCAGGCGAGGGAAGCATCATAAAGAAGATGTGGGGAGTAAAGATCCAAGTTAAAGGTTTATGCATTACTGCAGTTAACATTAATGGAAAAATTCGCCATGGTAACTTATGCTGCACTGGTAACATGCTCGGAGGCAGGTTATATTTCAGACTACGTCCTCTTTAAAATCTTTCACTGGATTTTTTCAAGATCATATCTGAGATCAAATCATGTTGAAATAGCATTTAAATCCAATCAGGCAGGAGTATTGAATGCTGATGTCTCATACTGTGACCAAATTAAAAGTCCTTGATTAAGTTTGAATAAAGGTTGAATCGTTGACTGACAGAAATTCAGTAATTCAACTGTAATCTACATGAAGTAGATTATAATGTATAATTTACATCAGATTTATTTGTGATCCATTGCTTGTTAATTGCTGTCAGGTCTGAAAACACCAGATACGTAGTTGTGCTCTGCAGGGAATTTAACCTCAACCAGATATCAGTAATGCATGTTAAATGACCAACGCTAACAATATAACAACACTTTCTAATTAAACTTTCCTTCAAATGAAACTCAAACTGCAGTTTTAATGTGAAAAAAAAACAGATTCTTTTCTTTGATTTGCAGCAGCATTTTTCTTCAATGATCTTTTTATGATTTTGATAGTCTTGACACCTTCCTGTTCATGCAATCTGCTCGTTTTATGAATGGAGCGCCACAAGACGTGTGAATTTGTCCCAAGGAAGTGTTAAATAACACATACCTCGCGCTTTTTATGTTAGCACACACAGAGCATGCAGGATTCAACATGTTCTGACCACTGTGCTCCCAATTATCTGGTTGTGATTTTTAAAAAGAAGAACAAATGTTGGGAATAACTGAGTGAGATTCCTCTTGCAGTGCTCAGTGAAGTGCTCTCCTCTGTAACCTGTCTGGGACTGTCTGGGGTGTATGATGAGAGTTTTTACTTGTTTGTCCTCTTGCTTGCCTGGTTTGTGTTGCTGTGAGCCAAAGACAATTTTCCAACTCAGTGGACAATAAAGTTTGATTCAGTCCAACATAATAAACATTGACGGAAGGACTCTTGACCTTGCTGAGAAAAAGAGGCTGTACCTGAGCGTCCACCAGCAGATGTCTCATCAGAGTCATGGACTTCCTGAAGGTATCCCTCTCTCCTGGCATGAAAGCCACATCCTCATCAGGCAGGCTACACGGTCGGGTCACCATGAACTGAGCAATCTGGTCGTTCAGGTTGTTGAGAGACTGAACAGCTGCAGACAGAGGAGAGAATGGGTTGAGATGTCGAAAAGTCAAACCACATCAAAACCTGACTGCTGCACGGGGGGTTTCTGCTGCCTTTATGTATCTCAGTGAGTTTCCAAGTGTCCTAACAAGCAGTTTGACCTTTTTTACGCAAATGGGAATTTTTAGGATTGAACCTGTGTGGTCTGAGACGTTTCCTTCATCCATGACCACTGTTCTGTTCCTGCTGCTCGGACATGCATGAAACTCTTCGGCCGAAGCCCGTGAGTGGTAATACAGACCTATTTGATCAATACTCACGTTAAATAAACACGTAAACAAATTCAGCTGGAAGAGGTCAGCTTCATCCAGAAGGAAAGAGCTCTTGGCAGGATGAGGAGGAAGAGCTCATCCAGCAATGTTTGGTGAAGAAATGTGGTTTAAGCTTTAAAAGAACCAGCTCCTTCATGTGGCCACTGCTGCAGCTTTTCTAAAAAACAATACTGTTGCAAAATAAATTACCAACAAGTTATTAAATAAGTGGGATAAGCTGTGATCATTTTGGGTCTGTAGTTAACAATATAAGAATTTTTTTACTTATTTATTTATTTCAGCCAATATAACATGTGGCACCTTTTAACTCACCTGGTCAATAGACATAAACATTTTGTTTTAGATTTTCTAGACACAGGACAATCCAAACAGCATTTTCTGACTGATCTATAGTGTTATTATGAGGAAGTTAGACATGCCCGGTGAATCTCAGTCACTGTCATTCAGGAAGAACGACCAGCTACTGGAGTTATGTTGGGACCTGAGAATAAAATTTGATGGCTGAAAATGAGCCTAACGTGGACACTTTTACATAGAAATGAGTTACGTTTTACTGTACTTATTAAAAAGAGCGCAAATGAAAAGAGCTGAAAAGCACAACCCTACAGTTCATCTTTACTTGTCCGAAGAGAACAGCTGTATTTTGATCTATTCCCAGTTTTTCTATCATCCATCAAGTTGCTCTCAGAGTGATCCACGTTGTTTACCACTGCCATGGCCCTCATAAATGTCTCCTCGGCTCTACCATCCAATACCTGGAATTGGAGTTATATTTATAACCATCTTTGTTACAGTTATGTGATATAGATCATTTTATTAATTCCTATTCTTGATGGATGTGCCTGCTCTTTTAAAGGAGTGATTGTAAAATAAAGCGATCAGAGGGCACATCTCTCACCTAAACAAGCTCCGCTTTTACCTACTTTTTCAAACTCAGAACAGTTTCTCTGTAGTTTCTATTGATCCCTTCTTATTGCAAATGGATTGGTTAGGGTTTAGATTATTGGTTACACAAAACAATGCCTTTTAAAAAAGTAATTTAAGTTATTGCAGGCGAGTCTGCTGATAAATCAGCTGCTGTGTTTTTAAACTGATTTCATCATTCACCAAGTCAGGCGATGCTTTCTCACACGCACCGCTGTTCAGGCTCACAGGTGAGAAGAGTGACAAAGTCACAGAGGAAGCAGGTGACTCACTGGTGACAGCCAAGGTCAGTATTTCGACCGAACGATCAATGATTTATGACAGCACCTTTCAGCTTTCTCTTGAGCAGCAGAAGCCGAGCAAAGAGGCGGCATGTTTACGAGCACACAGCAGCCCTGCAGGGAAAGTGGTGTCCTATAGATCAAATCAGACAAGGATGGGTGGGTGTGCAGAGGAGAGGCAAATCGTTTACAACAGCAATTGATGACTGGATTCTAATTTTGCATTCAATATTTACAAGGCACACATCTGCGCCCAGAAGATGGCCAAACGCTCGCTCAGGTAATGGTATGCTGCTGCTGCTGCTGACGATGCTGCTGCCGATGCTGTCAAATTGAGAGAGCAGACACATTCTTGTTTCCTCTCCATTTCTTTAATGTAACTTTAGTTTGTTTGTTTTTTTTTAATCGTATTGCTTCGATTTTTATTTTGATCACATTTTGGCAGACACAAACAGGTACTTACTAACTGCCCTGAATATGTCAACATATGAAGAAAATTGCACAGCATAAAGTATAAAGAATGAAAGAGAAAATTACAGAAACCCCATTTGATGCTGCGGTTTGAATTTGTTAAAACATTTGTAATAGCCTATTGTCACTCGCTCGTGAAATTACAAGCTGCTGAAACTCCTCTCCAGGCTGATGACATCCCTGATCAATGTTTGACGCCGGTTCGGCTCTGAGGTTCTCATCTGCCAAGTTTCCACCACTTCCAGATTTAATATTGTAATTGGAACCAACCATACAAGACAGCAGCATAGATATGAGCACAAAGCCCGGTCGTCTGCCAAGGATGTGAGCGAGGAAAAGTCAAAGCATGTTTTCACATCGCTGATCAGACTCAGCAGCGGCAGCTGACTGATCATGGCCTTTTAAAGCTGACTATGAATATCAACACCTTCAGCACAAAGAAGATGTCAGGACAGGATCCCTGATGAAAACCACAGCTGGTTTAGAAACCACTACAAATCACAAATGTGATTTGGTGTATCTTAAACCAAACCATTTTCTTTTTCTAAGCTTTCCCGACAAATTTAGGCAACTAAATCTCACCAGTAAGAGCCGAAACAAAAGCTGGTGTTAAACTCATTTCTCAGTCTTGTGAACTTGAACCACTTCAGTCCAACCTCTTAATGTGAAGTTGGTCATTTATTCATAGGAAAACAAATGTGTGAGTCAAATGAAAAAAAAACAAAAAACAACTCTTGTGTCTTTTGTGAGTAAAACTGTGTGTACATGCACAGAGATAAATATGCATATTCTTTTTGGACAGTTTTATGAAGCCGTGCTTGTGGATTAGAAATCTCAGTCTTCGTGGAATTGTATGCACATGCACAAGCTTGATTTTCACTCCCGTTTTTAGCCAACAATTGGCACTCCCCTACATGGAAATTTGCATATAAAACCACTGTTTGCAACAGACTTAAAGAGAAGCACAATTTTAGCAAATGTAAAACTGAGACAGTAGTAAAGCAGTGAAAAGAAAACCGGTATTATTTGGTGTCAATCAATGCTCTAAATTCAATTAAAAAGAAAATTCAAAATACTTTATTAATCCCAAAGGGAAATTAATTAAATTCAGGGCAAACAATCCAGCAGGAGGAATGTTTTGGGCGGCGAACAAGTATTTGTTTTCTTTCTTTGTTTAGTTTTTTTAAATCATAATTTTTTTTTATTTTATTCCATCAATCCAGGAGCTTCCTGTTATCTGGGTTCAGGTCGCTGGGGCTGCAGCCTAAGCAGAGAGACCCCGACGTCCCTCTCACTAGCTACCTTCTCCAGCTGTTCCAGGTGTTCCCAGGCCAGCTGGGAGATGTAATCTCTCAAGCATGTCTGTGTTCTGCCTATGATCCGTCTAGCGGTTAGACATTCCCGAAACACTTCCCAGGGAAGCGTCAAGGAGACATCCTAACCGGCTGCTCGAACCACCTCAGTTGGCTCCTCTTGATGTAGAGAAGCAGCGACTCTACTCCAAGTCTCTTCCACATGATTGAACTTCTGAACCTCTTTCTAAGGGAGAGCCCAGCCGCCCCACAGAGGACACTAATTTCAGCGCTTTGTATTTGCAACCTCACTCTGTTTTGCTGTTTTGTTGACACGCAACGGCTACTTCTTCTTCTCAACTTATTCTTCTTCACAACACACTCTCCCGCTGAATTGTTTTCGTCACTTTGAATGTGTCAACTTAATCGTTGCTCTGATTGGTCGTAGTCCTAACCAACTGCATCCAAAAGCAGTTCGATAAGCAACCTTTAGGGCCTCTTGGATTGGGAGGATAGTTTTTAAGCCCTACTTCTTTCTATATGCGGGTCTGATCTATCAGGCTACCAATTACCATCCAAATCACTCCAGAATGAAAGAAGTGAACACATTCTGACCACATATCCACTTTTATCAAAACAAATCTGTCTAAGAAAAGGTCTAGACATGGATGGAGTCACGTCTGCATCTGTCCAACAAGCGATATGTTCTGATGTCAAAGGGCAGCTTGTATGGAGCTCATGTTTTATTTCATTTAAACAATAGTTATATTCAGTTCACAGTCGTGCAGTTGCGTTCTGGATTACACCAGATTACGTCTGGTGGGGGGCAGTGATGTACAGTGATGCAGATCATAACAAAACATTGTTCTTGTTTGCTGTCAACTCATGACGTCTATGGTATCGTGAGTCATGTGTGTGTCCTACTAGCGTTTGGATACAAGATTAAGTTTTAAACCAACCTGTTTGCATTCATATTCCCAGAATGTAATTGACAAATCAGAACCAGAGAGCTTCAACGCGATGACACCCTGTGACAAGAACAGGTTTCATCTTCTCTTATTCAACATAAATTCAGCAATAAAAACAGGACAGATATGCATAGTGACCACCTTAAAATAAAAAAATTAAAAAAAAAAAAAAAATATATATATATATATATATATATACATATACATATATATATACCAGATTACAGCACTTTCATTCAAGCCATTATTTTCAAATACAGTTCTCTATTATCTATTATTATATTATCAGTATGAACTCCAAAGCAAATCATGTTTGAATATTTTACAGTTTGAGAAATCTTGTTTTGAAGGAAATACAATTTTGAAAATGTTAAATTACTGCCCACAGCCCTCTATTTTAATGCAAAAAAAAAAAGTAGAAGTAGCATAGCACCTGGTAATAACTTAGAAACAAGTAAATCAGAAGGGAATTGTATTTTTTTGTGAAGCAAACTCCCACTCACAGGTGGTCCCATGCAGCTGCAGACGGGGATGAGGACAGCTCGTTACAATCGTTGATGCCCTACACAGCAGCAAAACAACTTCGACAATGACACTGATGAAGCGGGCCGTTGTTTGTAGAGGACCACATCGCCTTTGTGAAAGTAGGAAATGATCAGTCTTTCAAATACAAATGTTCAGGGAAACATAGCCATTCCGGTTTCTGTCTAAGTTTGCTCTTAACTCCTGAAATTACATATAATAATAATGTGGAATGCAAAAAGATATTTATTTCTTTGAGTTAAATCAGTTCTCCTATCAGTAAATGTGCTCAGAAGAATCTGAAACTGGATTTCTCTAGGTACAACACAGCTGAAAGGATGGGGGAGTGTGCAACAATCCCAAAAGAGAAAGTCCAACCTCATTTTCAGATGCAGTTACAACAAGCACATTAAAAAAAATTCATACTAAAACAATTTGCATAATCACTTTATGATGAGGAAAATATATATACAATGCATGAAGTTCATTGAGTTTTGTTCCACCTTTTTTTTTTATCACAGGTGGAATTATTACGTGAATCTCACTAATGAAAAATGATGTGTTTTTCTTCTTTGATATTCCTTTCTGCAGGTTCCAGCCGGACTGAAGCTTGGACCAATTTTCTTTATTTTTTTATTATTATTTTTTGATTTTAATTTTTTTCCCCAATTGTTTCCACTATACATTTTCTTTCGCACTAAGCTGTTCCTTCATCATATGAGTGAGTTGATTTGTATTTCCTGAAGAAAAGTTTTGCTGCTCTTTACTGAGGGGCAAGATGCATTATCATCCTGGAAAACTGACCTCAGGATCACTTTTGACTGACGGGATGAGAAAAGTGTCCAGAATTTCTAATATGCAATCCCATTTAAGTAATCACAGTGGAAATGGGCTTATTTTCTTGAGGCAGTCATCATATGCTTTATTGGACCTGCACCAAGGGAAAGTTCCAGCATTATCTCCTTGCCCAGTTCAGATTTGTGATTCACTGCTGAATATCACTTTCATCCAATCATCCACAGTCCATTGCTGCATCTCTTCCTCTCACTGTAACCATGTTTTCTTCTGTTCTCCTCTTCAAATCGGCCTTTATTGTATATAAATCCCTTTTCCTTCAACGTATTTCTTACAGTTCAGTCACAAACATTGCCTGCTTTTCTACCTGTTTGCTGACTGGGAATAATCTAAAATCCTTTGCTACACGGTGTGTAGGAGTTTATTTAAAAAAAGCCGCTGTTTCAACTGACAGTTATCTTGTTAGAAGAAAAAATAACAAGCTTTCTCTGATGATTAAATGATTCCACCACTTTTCCTGATGTGTAATCGAACAAGTTTGTGTGTGTGTGTTTTTCTAGAATACAAATGAAACAGCTGCATGCAAGTCTTCCAACAGAGGTGATTTCATTTTGTTAACATGAATTGTATGTAGTGAAAGACCCGACGTTAGGGACGTCACTTCTGAAATTGTGCCAAAATAATTTGCTTTTTTATTTTAACTTTTACTTGTTTTCTCTGCGTGTCTGATGCAAAGCACAACAGTCTTCTGTGAAAGGCGAATCAGGGGAATAAATGAACATGCGGTGCACAATTTGTGAGAATACATTTAGTGGGAGATAGGCGAGGACAAAGCGCATGGCTTCTGTATTTGTGTGCGTCTCTCCTCCAGAAGGACAGGAGCTGAGACAGACTGCCAGCTTTTCCTCTCTGTCCACTGACAGAAAGTCCTGCTTCACTTCATTTCATTTTCATGGTATTAGCTGTGCCAGTTATGTTTTGGCTGTAGGTGCTAAACTGTATCGAATATGATTATATCTTCATCCAAATATGCAAATGAATTTAAACAATATCACTATGCCCATTTTCCTAATCTTTGTACTCTTACTCTTCTACTTGTACAAAAGAATGTTTTTGTTGTTGGTGTTATTATTATGAGATCATGTTATCAATTTATTATTTGTTAAGTGATATTTTAATGATAAGCAAAGTACTATATATATATATATATATATATATATATATATATATATATATATATATATATATATATATATATATATATATATAAAACCAAAAAGAAGTACAAGAAAGACAAGCCCAAGTTTTGTTTGATTTGGTTTTAACAATTTTTTTCTAACTCTACAACCCTTAAAACCCATTACAAGAAAACATACACATTATGTAAAATAATTTCTTATTATTAGATCTAAGATTTCAGTAAATGTAAGCGTGCAGGTTTTCTAGCAGAGCATTGCATTGTAATGAGCAGTTGTACGCTTGCTGTCAATGATCATTCAGTGGTTGATCGGTGTAAACCACACTGCCTTATAATATAACCTTAATAAAAACATATGTTGCATAAAAGTGTATTGGTCCAAGCACAGAACTGTGTGGAACACCATGGCTAACTTTGATATGTGAGAAAGACTCGTGTTTAGATGAAAACAATAGGAGTCTGTCAAGTTAATATTACTTTAACAAGATTAACGTGGTTCCTTAAATCCCAAAAATAGATTAAAGATTGTAAAAGAATATTGTAAATATTTCTGTTTCTTTGCTTGATGTGATCCAAATTTTGGGTAAAACTACTCAAACAGATAATTTCCTTTACATATAAAGAAGAGGTTGAATAGCAGTCAATAATTTGCTAACATTCCTGGATGTTTTTTTGTTTTTTTTTTGTGTGTATTTTTGTTTTTCTGAAGCAGAGGTTTAATGACAGTAGCATGACATATCCCCGAAACACTCAAATAAAAAATCTATACATTTACATTGAAATATTTTTTTTGTCAAATTTTCTTAATATTTGTATATGTCATTTTAATATTTCATTTGGTTTCTTTTTGAATTCTTTAATTTCATGTTGTATAAACAAGGACTATGCTAAAATATTTTTAAAAGGCAATTTACCATAAACCATTCAACAGCAATGCCGAAATAACTTTTAACAGTGAAACGGAAATAACATTTTATACCATCCCTCCATCTATTTTCTATATTCACGCCATCCTTTTCAACTTCACAAGAGGGCTGGAGTCTATCCCAGCGGTGAACGGACGAGAGGCACCCCGTACAGGTGACCAGTCCATCACGGTGAGATTGCACTAATCCAAACCATCGCAGCTGGCTGTACGTGTGTGATACAAACCCAAACCACGCTTTGGTTGTGGGTGCTGGCTTTCGGCCATCCAGGTCACGGTAACGTAACCCTAAATTAAGAAACGCGCGCACGCCTTCGTCTGCTTTACAGGTTTACCAAAGTAGATAAAACTATCTGAGGCAAAATAGAACATGAATGAATGAACCACCTTCTCCTGATTTGTTAATACATATATATATATGGGAAACACTAGATATTGAACTAAGGCATGAACTTTTAGGCCCTCGAAAGAGTACACACAGTTATCTTGAGGTCCAATAATTATCCCCGGAGGTACAATATTGTGTTCTACATGTTGGGAGGTAGATAGTGCTTTCCTCTGCGGCCCTACTTCTGACAGCGTACCAACAGTGCCACCACCTGGTGGCTTTGAGGCATGCTGCAAACACTCAAATGAGAACATATCTCCCTCCTCCGTGTCAGCGACAGCGACTGTTTGACGGTGAAATATTCACAAAAATGTCAGTTTGAGTTTGAGTGATTGAATGATCTGTTACTGCCGGTAAAAGCAAGGCCGGGTATGGATTTTTTTTTAACTAAAATACAACACATCCGGAATAGTCGCAGACTAGTCGCATTAACTCTTTATCTGTGCAGCGTGAAGATGAACCTTAAACAACAAAACAAAAACTAAAAAGGAAAAGAAATTACATCAAAAGATCAATAGGGTTCATTGCGAGAATGAGGTTTTCTCTGATATCTAAGCATCATTGTCAGTGTAAAATATTTAAAATTCTACCTTGTTTTAATCAAACTTAAATCGCCCTCCTACGTGGTGCCTTCTACTCATTTTGCATAGCTCTGATCAATGTACCACCTAGAGAGAAGACAGCACTGAGCCATCCCTATTCCTCTTTTCTTCTCTTGTGACTTAAGACTAAAAGACTGCAGTAAAACAAATCTCCAGGGAGGTGTAGGATCAACGGCTGAACATTAAAGCCCCGGGTGGCTTTCATAATCTGCCTAAGGCCACCTTTCCACTGCCTGATGAAACTACTCAGATTTTGATTTGCACATAGATTTCCTCTGCTCAGCCAGGAGTTAAGCCCACACAGGTAATTGATTTACAAATAAGGAAGAGCGCTGGCTGACATCAGGTGCAGTGGAGAGTGCCAGAGGAAAGTATACCTGCGAGTACAAAAGGTTAGAGGTCAGTTGCTGGACTTTTAATGTGCTTTTGTGGTTAAAGATGAATGTTAGCAACCACAGTAGGTCCTCAGTTTAACAGCTCAATTCATCCGCAGAGTAGAAGAAAGCAAAGCAGCTTAGACAACAGTGAATGCCTTTGCTTGCAAAGTGTTAAAAGAAAAAGAAGAAAATAAATCCCCTCTTGGATGCTTTTGTAGAATACAAGTCAGAAAAAGTTGGCATGACATGGAAAAGTATGAAAGCAGGTTGCTTTCATTTTTTGTTCATATGAAAGTGACCAGTCAGGACTGAAGGCAGCCCAGTCCAGTACGCGTGCCCTTTTCCTCTGCATCCATGCCTCAGTAATGCGTGCAGCAAGTTCCTTTGTTTTGCTGCTGCAGACTGGGAGTAAACGTGTTTCTGTTTTATTTTCCTTCCCTCTTCAACTCAGTCGGCTTCAGCCTTCAGCCTGCTTATTGTCTTTGACAAGGAAAAGTGCAAACACTGTTGTCATCCGCCGCAGCAGCGAGATGCTTTTACTCATTTATAAAACTCTTGAAGGTTTATGTCCTCCTTGTTTGTCAGCTTTGCTCGCATTTCACCTCTTTCTCGGGTCATCTGTTTAATTATTCACAGAGTCAAAACAAAAACGTACCGTTTTGAGTTGTATGTGTTTTAATTGTTAATCTTCAGTGTTTCCACTTAGACTGGAGTGATATTTCCTCCGTTTCTGCTTCATCTGAAAGACACTTTGGATATTATTCCCAGAGAGAGAGAAGACTAAACGACCTGGGCTTATCATCAAAAGAAGTTCTCTATGTGAACTTCTTGATGGTGAAAAAGCTCAGAAGTGTCGCAATTTCATCTGAACGCAAGGTCAGCATCTGGTTATCCAAAGAAATAGCAAATACGCAGCACAGAACAGGAACACGGCTTTAAGGCATAAATATATGCAGAAGAAGCAACTCAGAAGACACAACTGACACACTGGAGAGGAGAAACTGGTTCTGCTGAGATAAAGAGGGCAAATAAGGACCCCGTCGTCTTTTTACAGTTGGAGCAAACACTGCTTGTTAGAGCAGACCCACGTGAGCTCACACATGACATTTCAAAAAATCCAGAGGCTTCTTGCTGGAGTGCCTCTCGAAAACCGGGGCAACAGGCAGCACCGGTGACAAGCTTTCTGCCAATTAAGACTGTTTGTGTGAACGCGCCGTAACTCGTCTTTCAGGACAGATGAAAGTGGGTCATGGAGGCAGGCTATCTCTGTGCAGCTGCACAATGGCAGGCAGCGCGCAACTGACAAACTTACAAAGGAAGACAGATGGGTATTAAATAGATGCACTTCGGTTTTCCTCTAATGTGAGTCGACAGTTCTGAAGCCGTCATTATCAGCCACTTCAGTGCTGGAAACTCCATTTCAGAGGAGCTGCCTCATAGCAGATGAACCATACTGAGTTCAGACTGCAGGTATTACGGCTATCACTCATTATCACTTTTCTCTTCAGGTAAACAACTCTAAGCGAGTTCAAAGGCTCGTCAAGCTGACATTTTACCAGGTTAGACATTCCTGTGAGCAAAAAAACTTCTTGCCAGCACACTCAGTGGGCTTTCCTGCTTCTCTGTTGCATCAAACGCTCCAAACTATGCCTGCTCTCCTTATTCACATGGCGGCTACTCGTGAGCCCGGAGAGCAGAGAGCAGAGCGGCGCTCTGCTACTGCTGTGCGGCGCTGAGCGTACCTCTCAAAGAGTACGTCTGAGGAGGAGAGAGCCGGCCGAAAGGACATCAAACCATCAAACCACTCAACATAATTGCTGGTCAACTGCGACTGTGGACCAGACCAGAGCCAGAGCCCATCAGCGCTGTCCGTCTCTCTCTGGTATGACTTATGCACACCAAGTTAAAAATAAATAAATAAATAGCAGAGTGACTTCACTCAAACTACATAAAAGGAAGCTGTGGTACAAAGGTTACTTATGTAAGAGATTTTCATCATTTTTCTGCATCCACCAACCTCTTCTTTTACATTAGTCCAGCTCATTTTAGCGTGACAATGTTGTCTGTTGTGATACTCGATTCAATTCCTATCAGACCTATGAGGAAACAAACTTAGGAGATGATAGTTTTAACAAAATATTTACTTAACTTATTGGAAGTAAATTAAAAACTTCATTTATATTGATTTCTATTGTAGTCCGAAGAGTTGTTGTTGTTGTTTTTTTAATTTTCCTAAAACTACTGGTTTGTGTTTCTCTTATTTGCTGCACTGGACTCAGATACTCAAGTAGTTGGGTATTTGCTCATTAGGTGGACATCCGGTCGTCAATTCAGGCACCCAGAAGAGGTTTGTTTCCCTTATTTGTTTTTGTTTTGGGTTTCCACAACAGCCAGCTGAAAAGCACAGTGCTCCCTCTGGAGACCGTGGACTTCTCCGGTACAAGGTTCAGATCTTTTCAGCTGTTACAAGGACAACAGCGTGTCAAAGACATTCCACTGAAGGGTGGTCTTATTTTCCTCTGGGTTCAGACAAAACTAAGCAACATAAACAGATGTGGGGTGAAAGGTTAGGGTTTTGAGGCACATCTAACTAGTGAACGCTGAAGGCTGACCCATGTTTTCAGACCAGATTTCACCGCTGCTATCTGCTATGTGTATGATGGGCACATCGGTGCTTGCTGAATGGTTGACTCGAGCTGCTGTCTTTGTCTGGGATGTTTTAAAGGGGCAAGGTGCTGCAAACCGAGACAAGCGAGAGAACCGCACATTCACGTAGAAGCTATGGCGTTGTCCGTTGTAAGGACATGGGTGTCTGAAACCAAAGCTCGGGGTGAGTTCGGTATCAGGGACAGATCACAGACACGCACACGCTCGTAGAATTTCACAACGTCCTACAACAGTTTAAACAGAACAGGAGGATGCATTTACAACTAGAAAAAGTCTTTGATTTTTATTGAAAATTTCCAGACAGCGAGGGAATAAACCCAGCTAAACTTTTTCGGTATTATTATTTTTTAATTCTGACCGGTGCAGAGCATGCAACATCAGTCCCATCACTGCAGTGAAATGCGTGCTGCGCATGTTAAAGAGAAACTCTCAGGAGAATCAGCTATATTTCATCACCACAGGAACTACTGATGCATATTTATAAAAACTCCAAGCACACCAGACTCTCCGCAGGACTCTCTCCCACAACAGAGTGCCATGGCAATGATGCATTGATGAGGGGCAGGAAATCTGATGGAATAGGACAGTATTTGCAATAATACTTTGATTTAACAAGGCATAAGTACTGATAAGCTGCGATATTTCATCTTGGTTGCAGCAAAACAGAAAAAAAACTTCTTTCGCGTTTTAAAAAACACTGTAAAATGTAAAGATTTCAGCTCTCACTTGGAACGTAAGTTTTAGGGGGAAAAAAAGGCCTCACCCTCAGAAGTAAAGATGAGGAGGGGCTCACCTTTCTACGGCCCATTTCTCACAGCAGTTGCATCATATCAACGTCAAAAAGCCTCTCATTAAACCCCTGCTGGTCTCTTTTGGTAATTCACACAGACCAGAGGCAGCACGGGTGCAGGCACGGGTGCAGGCACGGGTGCAGCACGGGTGCAGGCACGGGTGCAGGCACGGGTGCAGCACGGGTGCAGGCACGGGTGCAGGCACGGGTGCAGCACGGGTGCAGCCACGGGTGCAGGCACGGGTGCAGCACGGGTGCAGCACGGGTGCAGCACGGGTGCAGGCACGGGTGCAGGCACGGGTGCAGGCACGGGTGCAGCCACGGCAGCGTACGATTACACGCAGCATGCCAACATTGCAGACTGCATCCAAACAAAAAAGACATTTTCAAACTACAATCTTCCTCGTTTTCTTCCCCGTTAACACAGCATTGTTTCTAGAAATCTGTTCCTACACATGAAAACCCTGAAAATAAATCAAACCACTGAAGTATGCACGCCAGGTCTGAACGTGGCGCTGAAATGGTGCCACAGAAATACAACAGAAATGGGGAAGAAGATGTGCAGCACGCACATCTGTGTACTGCAGTATGTGATGCATTGGCAGCTTTCTGCTCATCGTGGTAGCAGAGAAGCAGACGCTGGTGCTCTAGTGGAGCCTCAGCAGTTTCTGCAGCACAAACACTGTAACTGTAACACACTGTTTTTGGAGTTGTAGCTTCCAGCACGGTACAGAGTTAGGTTAGAGGTGGGGCTGGGAAATTTTCATCAAAGTTGTATTTTGGTTGAGCAGACAAAAACGCAAGAGCGGCTTGTTGAGATTTTCCTAACTCTGGGGTTCGTTGTACAAAATGAGTATTTTAGAGCTCCCAAATTGCTTGTATAATATAGTTCAAAAGCCAAAAAACTTTGGCTTTTTAATGTTAATTCGTTCTTTTGAGAACAGGGCGTGAGTAATGTGAGTACCGCCAGGAGGAGCGTGGCGCTCCATGATGCTGGTTTGCACCTACACACAGGGCTCATCTCGCCTTCGATTAGCTTTACCTCCCAAGTTAGAACAGAGGGGCAACAAAATGTCCCAGTGTTCTGCAAATGTGTATTTCAAACAGCACAACAAGGCAGGATAAAATAAAAGTGGTACAGAGGAACACATCTCTAAACTGTTATCAAATAAGTGTTTTCTCCATGAACGGACATTAAACCTCCACCGTGAAAAGAAGAAATACCATGTAAACGGCATCAGAGCACATGGTTTATGTAACTCTCACTATTAAAGCCATAGTTGAATTTTTCGGGAGCTACGTCAGCTGAAATCCAGAGAATATCTTTTACAATGAAGGTACTGCCACCGAGCCACATTCCAAGTGAACAACAGCACGAGTCTGTGAGCTAGACTGGTCTGCCTGAAGTCCAGACCCATCACCCCTCGTACAAACTAAATGCATGCCAAGGAGGTCCTGAACTGCCGGGCAGTTGAGATCATTTCCTCAGCAAGACCGAGAAAGCAATTCGCTTTCAAAAGTACAAAATCTGGTCCCTGCAATTCCTTAAATACCAGCAGCATTGATAAAAGATGTGATGCAACACAACAAAGTGGTAAATATGACCCTGCTTGACAATAATTTATGAGAACAGAGTTTAAAATATGATGTATCTTTGTTATAAGTATGTGACAGCACTGTGAGATGAACTCTTCCACAACAAAAAAACAAAACAAAAAAACATTGTTTTAGGAAACAGCTCAGCATTTGGTAAAGGTGCATCTCAGAGAGAGAAAAGGAAACCAGGACTACTGGGCACAATGATCCCAGTGTGCAGACTCAGCACACAAGCAACCGGTTCGATGGGGCAGAAAGCACAGCAGGAACACAAGCAGCATGCTGGAAGTTGCTTCCGAGGTGTGTGAATTTATTTAGAGCATCTTTCATCTGAGCAGCTTTGAGAGTCATGGATGTTTTTACCCGTGTTGTCTCCTTAAACTTCCAGTGCGCGCATATGCAACACACAAAGACGCAATTACACAAACCCCAGAGATACACACAGCAGGCATGCAGTCACCAAAATTGAACAGGATTAGTTTTTCTCTGAAATCTGCCTCTGTTCATACCTTAAACACTCTCCCAGCAGCCCCGTATTCACACGGCAGATGGAGCGGTGACAAATTTAGCTGCTTTAGACCGGTGGAGTTTAGTGACTATTAAATCCTAGAGATGTGTTTGCTGAGTGTGCAGTATTCACCTTATGTGCATCCACTCACATCTTTTGCAATAACCTCACTTTCCCATGTTAGTGTGTGTGTCTGTGTATATGTGTGCAAAAGAGACGGAGAGAAAGACGTGAAAAAGACAGATTAGGAAAAATAGAGCAAACAAAGCTCAGCAAATTGGAAAATGAATACAATTGTTTTTTTAAACAATGCCGCAATGTGTATAAAAAAATAAATAAATAAATAAAAAGAGCAAAGCACTTTGTCCAGGAGGAACATTAAGCGCGCAGAAAATGTGTTTTTGCAGATGCAAGTACTTTTTCAGTGAAATGCAACAACCAAAGGAACCAAACTGAATGTACATGCAAATACTGGGAACAAGCCAGAGGAGGCGTCGCGTCGCTGACGCTCTGAGCCGGTCACATGGTCAAAGTTTCTCAGACCCTTATGCTTGCTCAGCTTTCAGAGTTGAATATATAATTTTCAAGAGCTGACTCCTCCTCTGAGGGGCAATACATCATCTTGACAGATATTCACTTCACCTATTAGTGGTTTTAAAGAGGGCAGTGTTTGCGAGAACAATGTGTATTTGCGCGTCTGAAAGAGCTTTCAGCTCAAAAAGTCCACTTAAACGCAACCTTGACACTGCTGTGGCGGCGGCAGGGGGCTTCGTGAGCCTGAAAACATGTCATCCAGTGAGAAGATTTCCAGATTTCAGTAAGTGAAACCATTTCACAATAAAAAACAAACATCATAAAGTAAAATAGACATAAAACAAGACACAAAAGGCTTTATAAAAGATGTAAAGGAACAAGCATATCAGTAAAAATTCATCAGCTACAGGATCAGTGGTATCCATGTGACTGCCTGAAAAAGCCGATGCAAAGAAGCACCAACAGCGTCTGCTTTGGTGGGCTGAGGTTTCCGCGAGAGCAAAATTACTTGAACAAATCTGAACTATAATGAGGAGCTGGACCATGCAAAAAATACTGAATAGATTCTAAAATGAATTGGTGACCAATGAAGAGAGAGAAACCGGAGTCTTTTGAGCTTTTCTACCGGGTCCAGTTATACGAGGCTTGCTGCAGCATTTTACATAATCTGAAGCCAATTGTTGGATGTTATTGTTGATACCAGTCAAAAGCACATTACACCAGTCAAAACGATTTGATTTAGAAATGTTCCTCAAGTGGAAAAAGTTATTTTTTAGACCAGCGGTTTTCGAATGACCGTCGAAAGACATCGATTAGTCAAAAACAACGTTTGTCAGGCTCGACTGCACAGATGAGCTGAAAAAGCCAAAACGGCTGCCTGAGAAGTGGAGTTACACCGTCCGCCGAAATGATCAGACTCTCTAAATCAGAGGGAGACTGGAGCAGAATTACCCAGCCTCTCCATCTTTATCCCCACCCAACTCCAGATTTTATGCTGCATTTGCTGCATCCTCACAAGTGGGTAGCACAAAGCTGTAAACCAGATTTCACCCCGTGGAAGTGGGGCATGGAGTGGAGTGAAATGGCTCACTTCGCCCACAAGAACCAGCTGTTGTGAACGGAGGCGCACAGGAATAAAGAGGGCTTCGTTTTTTCATTATATCTTTGTAATTTGACCAAAGTAAGTCTATATGCAAGGCTGCCTGAAGCATTATATAAGAGTTCACTAGGTTTTAAACATCTATTACATTTACTTCTCCACTTTACACAAACAACGATGAACAAGGTCAATTTTAGATATGAACAGTCCTGATTATGTTACTTTAATATAAAGACACATTTAGCTTGAAGCGCCAATGTTACTATGATCAAATGATGTTTTAGATTCTGCCTTATTATATTTATGTAAAGGCCTCCACAATTCTCCTGCTCGACCTTCTGATGAAGTGAAAGTGGAAAAAAAAAAAGAAAGTAGAAGAAGGTAAAGGCATCTGTGAGGATGTTGAACCGGCCTCCTCAGTCCGAGTACCGGCCTTGGCAGGGCGGGAGCATCATGTCAGCGGTTCATGAAGCTCAGCATCTTCAAATACAGTTTCAACAGTCAGCGAGGGGCCTCCTGTCAGTAAAGGAGAACGCGCCGATCAATGACCTGACCCGTTAATATACAGAGCAAACAGCGCAGTGGGCCGGCTCCCATCACTTTATTGACTGACGTTAATGAGTGCTAATGAAGGTACATGTGATCCTTGCCCTCTCCAGAGGGATAAAGAAGCAACAACAGCGTGTAAGAATTCTATAAATGTAAATGTATTCTCCTGATAAGTTCCTTAAAGGAAATCAAATATTTACAGCAGCCTGCCAGGAGTAGTGCAGCCGCTGAGGTCCGTGTAGGGGGGGGGGGGGGGGGGGGGGGGGGGGTCTGAATAAGGCTCGTATCGACTCAGAGGAAGAGGTTTTCTGTGCTGTTGGGAAGCTCTTCAGATCGGTTGGCTCAATAACCTGAGAACAGTGATGTAAAAAAAAAAAAAAAAAACGTCCACCCTTTTCCTTCTACGCATAAAGATATCGCAAATAAAATATATAAGTTGTCCTTACAAGGTCTTAAGATGAGGTAAATGTGAACGCCGCTGACATATTCGAACGTGCAGCTGTGTAATGTGCCAGAAGACTGAAGCAGCAAACACAAATTGATTGAGTTGCCTGTGCAAACACAAACGGCAGCAATACAGTAACTGGTGGTAACGGTTTTCTGCATGTTATCACTGTCGCACATCATTGTGGAGGAACTTTGGTCCACTCTTCTTCACGTTGCTCCAGTTTACTAAAGTTTACAAAAACATTTGTCGGTGCGCAGCACTCTCCCGCAACAGAATGTCAGTCAGACTTCGACTGGGACATACGTACTTTGATTCTTTTCTTTGGCATGCAGACGAGTTTTTTCTCGTCCCGAGGTCCTTTTGCTTAAAAAAAAAAAAAAAAAACTTCCACCACCCTGATTGACGGTTGACGAAGTCAAATGTAAACCGCACTTGTTGATACTCAAGTTTCTGTTATTTCCCATCTTAATTCCTACACAAGCATTACATTTTTTTTCTCTCACTGTTTCTGCACTTGACTGAGTTTTTTTGCTGGATAAATAATGACACAGTCTAACATGTCTTTTGTTGTGTATCTAGTTTGTAGTTATCTACATTTAAAACCTGGATCTGGTGCTGATTAGTTTCAGCATCCACCTGTACTGAAGGCCATTCAGTTAAAGATGAAATCCAAACAGTGAATTCTGAGATAATCTGAATTATCTCACTGTTGGGGTCAACAACCGGCGACCCTGGAGTCTACCGGGACGGAAACGGTCGGCTACAAGCCTGTTCCTCCTTAGCAGGGACAAGAAAATGGCTTCAGAGGATGATAGCATTCCCGTTTGTCCTCCACGGACCTATTCTGCGGACTACACTGCCGACGATGCTCCAGTGTGCTTCTCCTCACATCACTGTGGTGCAGTGGAGCAGAACCGGTGGCCATGGACTCATGGGAGACTGCGCTTTGGGCATGAAGGTGCAAAAGCTGAGCTTGCAGGGATTTGTGCAAACACAGTGGCAGGCCACATGAGGCTGTCTTCTCATGCAGCTGCGAAATCTCGAGACCTTTATTGTCGCCGCAAGCAGTTTTAGGGGCAAAAAGTGGCAAAATGTTATTAAAATTAAGAGCTGAGATACTGAGGAAAGTAAGGAGGCACCAAGAATGAAGTTAATTAGGCAAATAGTTAATAGATAAAGCTTTACATGCTTTTTTACTCGAGGAGAGATTATAGTTATAGCACGTGTGAAAATATGTTAAGGCTTGGTTTGAATTTGTATCGGACTAAAATAAATCGGGACCTCTGCTCTGCACGGGAGGACACAGACTGATGATAGAGCACATGTATTATAATAAAATGCTGCTGCACTTTTATAGTGCCGTAACATGTTATAGTTTTCTCAGAGGATGTCGTTCCTTCCCTTTTCTCTATGTAAAGGTCTGTTATCGTGAAACCACAATATCAGCCTTGAACTTTGATTTGCATATCAGTCAGATGGGTCTCTCTTGCCTGCGCATCCACTATGACCATTAACCAGCACCCTGTGGCCCAATCAAACAGAATATGCGAGAAGCCGATAGCGTATACTCATCGTGCTGCGTTCCCATAAAGCTTTTCATGATAAAACACGGAGCCCAAATGAGCCGAATGAAAGCAAGCAAAGCCTTATGTGTTTTTTTTTCTGCAAAAACTCCCCACATTCTTCAACTCTTTGCTTCATTATTGAATTCTAGACAGATATGGCTCTTCAAAATGCATAAAAGAGAAGAAAATCTGAAACAAGGATTTGCTCAATTTGACATTGAAATGTTCATACTGTTCAGATCCATTCAATTTACTGTACACATTACCTTGATTTTTTAACTTTATAGAGGTAAACAGCTTTTGCAGAAGACAAACATTGGCCACTTTTGGATTCAAACAACTCCGTCTTTACTAGATGTTAAGTATTTGGTGACAGATTTTCCTTGTTTATCATTTCAGGGGACTTTAACGCCCATTAAAACAGGACCAGTTAAAAATGTAGAAATGTTGTTTTTCTTTTTACATTTTCTACCAGGATTTTCTAACTTTTCTCTCTGTGCATTTTTGAGTGGCAAGACCACTTTTATGTTCTGGACTCTTGACTGTGAAAATGGGCCGACTTTGATCAGTTTGGACATGTGCAGAATGTTGATGTTTTCATGGTTATGTGAGATTTTTATGGCGTGCATTACTATTCAGCTTGATATCAAGACAACGTCAGCCTTTTAAAGTCCATTCCCAGTCGGTCATCTACACTGAGGGACTAGAACGGCGAGATGTGCACGGAAATTTTAGGTTCAAAACTTCAACATTTAAATGTTCGTAATTTTACCCGTTATGTCACTAACAGAGGTCGTTGACACGATTGGTCTCGCTGTGAATTGTTATCTCCCTACTAAACGTCATCTGACTTCACTGAAAAAGGAAAAAAAAAAAGAAAGGGCAAGACAGAAAATAAACACGCTTGACCCTTTCTACTTTAAATGGATTTATGTTAGTCCTGATGGTGCATCAACTCTGCACAATGGATTCATACAACATCGTGTCTGTGTCAGCTAAACCGCCCTGCACCTCTAATGCAGTCATATTGAAGCTTTGCTTTGTATATTTCCTAGCAGACAGGCTATGTTTTCTCTTCCTCGGGAAGCTTTTCTATTCATCCAGATGTTTCCCTGACGTCCACATCTCTTACTGTCCTTGCAGAGGAACCTGGAGGTGCTTTTATCTCTTCTAATAACCTTGCCTTGCTTAATTTGCATCAATTAGCTTCAATTTTTAGATCCAAAATTAATTGCGAAGAGGAGCACATGGTTGATAAATATAACCACAGGATCTGAAGAGTCAGAGAGTTTTTTAAATACAGCATTATCACCAGCTGAAAATAATTAAAGACAACTGTTGAACAGAATTAGAGGTGCTCAAACATTTCAGAACATTTGAGGAAAAGGCTCATTTTTGTTATTTCAGAGGTTGTATTCACTTATTTATTCACTTATTAACTGCTTGCAGAAACATCATTAGTATGCCTCTTCTGAATGTAGCAGGTAAACAAAAATAAGAATCGCCACCAAACACTGTACATTTTATTGATGACATTTTATAGGATGCAACATTTTGAAACTGCTACAGAAGAGTTTGGGATAGCCCGTATTAATCATTACCTAATGATTAGGTACTCAGTAAAGCCATTATATTGACCACATTCTTTATGGCTTTTGACATCCCATTGATTTGTCTTCAACTTTAATTATTGAAAAATGTGTCATTTCTTTATGCGCACCAATAGTGATATACAAGACTATGTTATTAATGACTCATTTCACTGATTTATTGTCCCTTTGTTGTCCTTTTAAGTAAAATGATTCATCATTCTGAGTGGTTACTGACTATTGAATCATTGCTTCATCATTATTTTTCCATCAGTTACATCATCTGATTTCTTTTTACATCACCACTTTTTGTTATTACAGACACGCACTAAGCAAAATTTTCAAATGCATGATTCATTACATACATTTCATACTTCTTTTGTTTAATTTTCCAGATCAGATTTGTGCAGCTATTATATCTTACATTACACACTCAAGATGTATGATGTGATTATGAATTATTTGTTAATATTTCAGTCAGGGCAAAGTAGCAACCAGTTAAGTGCAGATGAACTTCTAGTACTAAAGTGTTTTTTTGTTTGTTTGTTTGTTTGTTTTTCACATTACGGATTAAAATTTGGATAAAGAAAGGAAGAGATTGACAGGACAGATTATTATGAAAAAATGAGTAATTACCTAGTAAAGAGTAGGTATAATGCAACCTATTAATGGAAACAACACAATGAAGAAAATTAGAAAAAAATAAAAAAGAATTAGTAATCGATGCATTAATGTCGTACAACATTAAGCTTGTCATCACAGCCTGTGGAGTCCCTCAGGGGTCAATTCTTGGTCAACAATTATTAAACCTTGACATGATTCCTCTAGATCGAATCATACCTAACAACTCTGTTGCTTGTCACAGATGTAGACAACACTCCGGTTTACTGGTCTCTTTTACAACGTGGCTATGGTCCATTTCACTCACTCTGTCAGTGCTTCAACAAAAAGACAAGAATAAAAGTAGGTGTTCAGCTTGATTCGGGAGGTTTAAAGACTAAAAATCCAGGGTGGAAACCCTGGAGTTTTAATTGACTTGTTCTTCAGCAGACACATCGATGCTATAACTAAATCACTTTTTATCACCTCTAACAGATATCTAAAGTCAGAGATCTAATGCCTATGTCTTTATAGAAATGCCTTCGTCTCTAGCAGGCTTGACAACTGTAATGCCCTTTTGTCTGGTCTTCTCAAAAAGACTATTTGACAGCTTCAGCTTATTCATAATACTGCTGCCAAAGTTCTAACAAAAACCAGGAAAACCCAGCACATCACCCTTGTTCACAAATGTTTACTCTGACTACCAGTTACCTAGACTTTAAAGTGGTGTGATTAGTTCACAAATGGATTAATAATTAAGGGCCGCAATATACTACTGAGCTCCTTGTAGAAATAACACCAAGTAGGACTCTGAGATCATTAGGTAGTACTCAGCTAGAACCTCGTGTTAGATGGTAAATGTGCCTCAACTCTAGCAACTGTTAAAGGTAAACTGGAAACTCTGCTGTTCTCCTCTGCCCTTGTTTAATGCAATTTGCCAACATTGCCCCTGTTTTTTCTTACTTTGGAACAACTCAGTATGTATCAGTAAGTCATTAGTAAAGGCAGAGATGCTGTAGCTTTGTGCTGGTTCAAAGTTTGACAGGGACCGCTGATTAGGAAAGTGGTCTGACGGTATAAAATTCATGAACTTAAAGTTGCTGAAACATTCACTGTTGTCAAATCTCCTGGTTTGCTCTCTCTCGTAACTCACCATCCATTACACGTCATTAGTGGGAATGCATTTTCTAATCATCTGTCATCAGGTCTTAATCAAGTATTTCCTGATTCATTCCTGCGCTTACTCGCTGGTGACATGTAAAGTTGTTGTTGGTTTCTAAGTGACTGTGAAGTCCTGTCGTGTTATTTAAGGCAGTCTCCCGTTTGTAAAAGCGTTGCCTTTTCACTTTTGGCTTCACCGGTGTAGATAAGTTCATAAGCTCATGGTCGAACAGGGATCAGGGACCTCTTCTTATTTCCTGTGGTGATGGACAGACTAACTGATGAGGTTAGACAGGAAACATGATCTGTGATAAAAGAGTACCAACAAGAATGAAAGGAAAGGTCTACGAGACAGTGGTGAGACCAGCGATGTTGGAAGGTTTGGAGACGGTGGCGCTGAAGGAGGGACAGGAGGCGGAGCTGGAGGTAGCAGAAATAAAAATGTTGAGGTTGTCTTTGGGAGTGACGAGGATGGACGGGATCAGGAATGAGTTCATCAGAGGTACGGCACATGTTAGATGTTTTAAAGATAAAGTCAGAGAGGCCACGTTGAGATGGTTTGGGCATGTAAAGAGAATGGATTGTGAGATTATTGAGAAAAGGATGCTAAGGTGGGAACTGCCAGGCAGGAGGTCTAGAGGAAAACCAAAGAGGAGATATATGGGTGTAGAGATGGAGGACATGAGGTTGGATGGTGTGAGAGAAGAGGAGGCAGAGGATAGGGTTAGATGGAGACGGATGCCTGAAGGGAGGAAGCAGAAGAAAGGAAAAAAAGTGGTATGTGTGTAAATACATTTGAGGACTCATAGCTTACATTATTTCTTTAAATTGAGCTTCTGCATATTCTCTGTGCTCATAAATCCTGGGAACGTCATTGTCTCTATTTGCCACACAATCGTGAAACCAGAGAGGCACGCAGCAGCTCAGCGGCTCAGCAGCACTCTAAAGCCACTCATTTACTGAAGATGCTTCCAGCTTTCTGCCTGTCTGAAGCAGAATATTAATCAGGGCCCTGTAGCCCTTTAACTGTAACACGCTCCTATCAATGCAGTATTTAGCCCACAGATAAATTCAAGCAAAGTAAATTATTTATAAAAGGGAGCTCTTGTGCAAAGAAGGGGCAAATAACCTCAGCGCAGACAGCACTCCACTGCATCGGTCTTACAGTTTAGTTTAATCAGCTATGCTCGCGATTATAAACCTTAACACATGAAGTCCTCCAACGCAGCTTCACTGATGAACACGTGCCGGGAAGCATTAGTTTCCAGCGCAGGAAAACGACTGCTGCGTTTCCATTATCAGCGTCTCAACGTGCTGTCTTTGCTGCTTTCTTGTTTATAAGACCTGCTTCGAAACTGCAGACATTTCTCTCTCCAGGTGATAATGATGAGAAACACAGGAAATTAAAATTGACGTGACGGGAGTCGATGCACGGGATGCAACTCTAAAGGCAGATTTATTCCCATATCCCCCTTGAGCGCTCATCATTAGCTTTCATAACAGTGTGTTAAGAAACACTTTACATTTATGGCTTAGCGGAGACATCAAAGGCACTGGCCAAGTTCTCCCAGCATGACTCTTTGATGAGCGATACCCGAGGAGGGAGGATGCAGCTGACACTTTCATTCTGGAGACAATACAGACATTTGCTGTTTTCCACCCAGGACAAATATGTATTTTGACTATGTGCATTGCGTAATAAGATATCACTCCAAGGTTGCGTTTAATGTGTCTATCCTCCCCAATATACTGATAGATGTGTCTGAGCCCTCGGATATTGGACTGAATCTCACAAATATTATGCGCCTCTGACGTGAAAACACTTGAGCTGGAATCTTAGTTGGCGGTGGCGTTATACCTGGTGGAAAAACATCTATAAAAGACAGAAAATACCGCGAGCAATATGAGAAAACGAAACCGATCTTCACCAAATGACTTTCAGAAATGCTTCATTAAAACCTCAAAGAATAAACAAAAAGAATTCTTTTTTTTTCTTTTTTTTTTAAAAAGCAGCTACTTCTACATGAGGTTACCTTTGTAGTCGAGTCTATTTAGGAAAAAGCAGCCGCGGGTGCATCTGAGCCACAGATCTAAGTTTAGCTCGAGACCTGCCTAAAAAAAGCTGAGCTTTTGTCTCAAAATACAATGATGCACATTTAACATCCCCAACCTACTCCTCCAAACCTCCACACTCCTCTAAACATAAACCACAGTCATGCAGTTTTTGTATGTGTTCTTCATAAGACATGTCTTCCTACTGGTACTCGGGGGGGGGGGGGGGGGGGGGGGGGGGGGGGAGAATGATTTAACCCTGCAAAATGTCTTCCTTCAAAACCATAATGTCATTATATCTTGAGGGGGGGGGGAAGCTTTGTAGCACCCTCTTAGCATCACACAAGTAAAAAAGGAAATGAAACTGAGTGTGGATGTGAGTTACACAAACGTGCAGTACCTGCAGCTGAATAATGACTTGACAGGTGTGCTTCAGGCTACTCACTGGCTTGCATGAGCTGTCCCTGACGTCCAAACACCTGAGAGAAGGTGGCATGGCTGCAGGTGAGGGTGTCCTCCATGGCTGCTCCACAGGCACACACTGAGGAGGAAGACAGAGGATAATGATGAAGGAGGGTCAGGATCACTGCGTCACATCAAGATGGGGAACAGAGGAGACTGGGAACACGAGGGAGAGGAAGCTTGCCTTCAGTTGGAGAAGCTGGTGCGTGATGTCTGGTTGGTGACCGCTCTCCTCTAGACCCGTCCTGCTGCTGCTGCTGCTGCTGCTGCTGCTGCTGCTGCTGCTGCTGTGGCTGAGGAGTGAAATACAGCCGTTTGCTGCTCATAGAAGTGCTCGCTGCACAGATAATGGGAGGGGGTGGGGTGGAGTGGGGGGGTTGCCTGCCTGCCTGCCTGCCTGCCTGCTTGTCAGTGTGTGTGTGCAAGACAGAAAGTTCTCTGAACGTGTGCCTGCGCGAGCATTTTGGTTTGCAAATGTGAGGAAGAGTTTAAAGCTGGGATGAAGAGCAGGTAGCGGATCTGGAGGCACACTTGCTTTGCCAGCACTCTGATCTTTTGCTTTATCTGCGCAGACTGACAGTCCTCTGCAGCTCCAAGGTGGATGGGTGGGAGGGGAGGGGAGGGGAGGGGAGGAGAGGAAAAGGGGAGAAGTGAGGAAAGGGGTTTCAGCAGGTAAAAGTCAATCCAAGCCTCACTCTAAAGTCGATGGCAGTGTCCTCCCCCTGTGCAGGGAACACAACTGCTGTTTTGTGATCTATACAAGTACGCCCCATACCCCACCCAGCCAACCCCTCCGAACGCCATCCCTCCTCTCTTCACTCCTCATTTGCTGTTCCTCGGCAGTAACATCTCTCTCCCTCGTGCCCTTTCCCTCCGCCACACCCCATGCAAATCGCCTCCATCCATCTTCAAGCTGGGGCCGCTGTCAGGAAGCAGGAGGATGAGAAAGTGGATGGGCTGTGTACAAACTAAGAAGTAGGGCTGGTACACTTGGTAGTTTCCAGAGGCTTTATGGTGGAAAAAGAAATGCAAAAAAACGCTGAGTAGGACATAAAAATTAGCTTCAGCTTCAGTAAAAAAAAAAATATCATTCTTAAAAACTTGCCTAACTGTCTGGTGAAGCAACGGCATGAGTGCTTTTTATATGTTGTAACAAAGAATATACTAAACTCCATAAGATCAAATACGGACATGATGTGAGGTCTTAAAATACCCCCTCAGACCTTGAAGGCACAGTTTCATTGTACCCAAAGTGCAGTGGTTGTCATGGAGACATCCACCACAGACAAAACTGACACAGTTATTCCAACCTTTTATCAAATCCAGACAATGTTTGTACTGTCTAACCCCTCTGAAACCTGCACACTGGTGTTAAGAAGTCTATTTCCTCCTATGCAAAAAAAAAAAAAAAAAAAAAAAAAAACTTTGCCAGGAAAACTATTGTCATGGAGCCAGCTCACACATTTGCTCTGCAGGTCAAACTCACGCTAAACCTGACTGCAGCGCACATATCCTCCTGTTTTGAAAGGAAGTGGCAGCATGCTCCGTTGACCCCAGTGGGAGACGGGAAGATGGCTCGGTCAGCGGGCTCTACTTCAGCAGGTGCGTCGGCAAGAAAGGACCCACAAAGGAGGTGGAAGACATGCCCCACATTCACAGCACGACAGCAAACAACTGTAACACAACTCAGTGGCAGCAACAATCGACGCATTGCTGCAAGAAAACACAGCTAAAAGCCCCCCCCCCCCCGCCAAACACAAGCAATTCACAAACAACACTTGAGTCACGTCTTCGAGTCTGTGAGACAAATGCCCAGCTGACTAAATCTGGTCTCCGTCTTCATCAGTTTTAATGTTATTCTCTTTGAACAGAAAATAGGGGCACAGTGAGCTTTTTTTAGTAGGCTGGATATTGTCATTTATGAGCAACTGCCTCTGTCTCCTGTCACGTCTTCCAGGAGATAATTAAAACTACTGTATATTTTCATAAAAAACATCCAGTCTGAGCCAGATTCCTTATTTGAAACCATAAATTTTGATGTATGAACTGAAAAAAACTTTGCCAAATGTTTTCAACATTGACAAATACTTTTGATAACGTGGTATTTTGTCATGAATATGAGGATCTGCGTCAACTTGTACTACTTTAGATAAAACAGCATATTTTGTATGTATTGACAACTGAGTTTCGGGGATGAATTTGTTATGTTATTTTGTTGGGCTTTTTTTTTTTTTTTTTTTTCTCTTCAAAATATGACTATTTTACCAAACAATCAATATTATCACACATAAGAAACTGTATATTTCTGTTTAAATGCATCACCTGAAAAGAGTTTCCCTTACCGGCTGCCTCACAGTCGACTTAATGTCCTGTGAAGATCATGAACCTACAGCACAAGTCAGCGTCTTCCCTATCTGGAGGACTCTCATCTTTGTGACAACTTTAGTTATGTGAGTGGATCTGTGGATGGCAGTGTCAGCGTGTTTTTGAGTCCATCCACCACACGGCCCACGCTGATATATTTGTGCAGACAGTTATGCCTCCCTCAGGAGGAAGTCCAATTCCCCGACTCTTCTTCCATCTGGCCAAAATGTCAACTTCTACTATGTCTCAATACTTACCTGTAAAATGACGACATCCCCATCACTCCACAAGCAAATCTTAGAGTAAGACACTTAACACGAATACATTTTGCTGTCCGCTTGTTCTTAAAGAAATACTGGATTCTTCTAGACAAACTCTGAGGTCTAGGAGGTAAAAAAAAAATAAGATGTGACTTTAAATGAGTGAGAAATTCGAAAGAATCCAGAAGTCCATGTGAAACAGCAACAGGAGGGGAACTTGAGGGAGAATGAAGCTTGAGATCGACCAGCATCTGCAGACAAAAACAGTCAAAGTGGAAACAAAACCGAACATGAAACTAGAAACTTGCTTGGAAAGTGCAGTTCAGAGACGTCTCCAGCTGTACTCCAACTCAGAAGAAAGTTCCATAAAGTCTGAAACATCAGCAGGAACCCTCGGGGAATCTTTCTATTAACGTTGCTAAAGATGTCAAGAAAACGTTCTGAGATGACCATCGGGGAGTATTCGTTTAGACGTGCAGCAGACACAAAAAAAACTGTCTTTGATGATCAAATAAAATGATTAAAACAAAAAAAAACAAAAAAAAGACAGACAAGGAATCAAACTAAGAGTTAATCAGAAAGTAGCAGCCCGGGAGAGTAAAAGAGGGAGGATGATGCTCAGATCATTTAAATGATTTATTTTGAGAATATGTGCACATTGAGCCTAAATAAAAGCTAAGATCATCTTGGATGGAGACCGCTTTCCACCACCACCTGATGAGGGGGACATCCGCTGGAATATAAGACGCCACCAACTCAACTCAGTAAAGTTTATTTATTTAGCGACAATTTATAAGTCGTCTAAAGGCGAAAGAAACAAGTTCAACGCAAGGCCAGTTAAATGCAGCCCAATTTCTTACAATCCAATTCGTTATATTGGTGTTTTTTATAATGCCAATTAAACAAAAGTAGCCTAGTAAAGGAAATTAACAGATCATATTATATCTGTTGGTCTCCAGTCCTGAGCAGGGCAGTGATCCTCTTAGCTGATCCGTTTGTTTAATGCAGAACCGGAGCAACATCTTTGACCAGAGCAGGTTTCCAGACCGAGACGCGACTGACTGCATCCGTCAGGATAAAACAACTCGGAACCCGCTGAAACATACATCCCTGCTTCATTACGGCCCCAGTAGGAGGCTCTTACCTACTTGCTTAATCAAACCCAGGTGGTGACACAATTATCTTCTACAAAAGGTCGTTTCTAATTATAATGTAGTGAAAACGAGTTCATGTTGTTTTGCATTACACGAGATTTATTTTTTTCTCCTGAATCTTCTGAAGAAAAACTTGAAATGCTTTACTCTTCCTCATCCTCAATGTGCCATCTCTGGAAATTGCAGCTTGTTCCATCAAGGCAGGAACACGGAGAAGCATGGAATTGCATTTTTATGAACACGCAGTAATCAAGGGAGAGTGCAGTGATATGTTATCCTGACAGCATTAATACAGGGCAGCACTCCTCCAATTGCCCATCCCTCCTCACACACACACACACACACGCACGCACACACACACACAGCCCATAAACTACGTACAGTTGTAAACTATACCGCCATGACAGTGAAGCAAGTAAACACATCTTCCCGTTTCCTCTGAACAAGGCAAAATCTGGACACTGGATCAAATCCAACTAATTAAATTGCATTTTATTATCCCATTAACACGATAACCGCAAAATGTTCAGGTAAGTAAGGATTTAGATAAGGAGACACCACAGTTCACCGTGGAGTTTGTTTCCAGAGGAACGCCGATGTTACTCCGTCTGTCCAGCGGGCTTCAGGCGGATTCAACCAGAAAGGTCTGCGTATGAGCAGCCACTGAAAGCATCTCCGGGGAGGAAACCTGGACAAGGCGGAGATGTCCGTGGGCTCCTGAATCGCTGAAGGGACATGATTTTCTTCCAACAATTAAAAAGTATGGTTATATTTACATTTATGTCACCGTGTCCACTTTTGAGCCCCTGCTGATGGAGACGTTTCACTTAAAGTCTGTAATTCCTAAAAGATAATCCATATTAGGAATCTTTCAGATGCTGCCCTTGCTCAAAGTTCAGCTCATCACTCAAAGCCAGACAGGGTCCAGGTCAGAATTTAAGAAACTAACTCACACAGAAACCCTTCAGACAAGTGACCTGCTCCTTAAATAAATAAATAAATAAATAAATAAATAAATAAATAAATGGTAGCTGTGGACGGTGGAGCCGCGTGTAGCCACAAACACGGCTGATGGCAGAAACCCAACCTCCCATCAAAATAAAAACAAACGTTAACTTTTCCTCTACAAATCGGCAGCTCCCTCTATTACTTGAAGTGGAAAAGGCAATCAGCAAATGTAATATGTGAAACTTCACTGGCTGGGACATAAATAGTGTTTCAAATGAAGGTCTCAGCATGAGTGTGATCAATCAAAATCTCTCCTGCAATCACAAAGTAATTCCTGATATTGTACAAACATAAAAAGCCTGTAAGTGTAGAAATATATTACACATTAAATTAAATTAATTTGTTTTTTTGTTTTAATCTACATGAATATTTCCACACGTCAACCATCTGTGAGAGCTGGCTACAACTGAGACTCCGGTCAGCAAAAAACACAAACAATTTTATACAAAGTGAAAAAAAAAAACTTTATTATGTTAATTACAGCAACATTTTGAGGTCATTCAGGATTTTTTTTTTTTTTTTTTTTAATTTTGTTCATCCTTAAATACACATCTTGATGCTGAAAGGCAAAACAAAGACTTCTCACTGAAACATGAATTGGCTTCGAATCATGTTGTTCGATTTACGTTCCAATAGTGTGCTACAAGCGTCGACGCGCTGCCTGTGTGCAGCTGCACGGGTATGAGGGAAAAGCTGGGTGACGTTAGGAGACTTAACCGAACACATCTAACGATCAGGAGCGTTTCGTTGGCAGGATCAGTTTATCGCGACACGTAGACTTGCTCAAACAGTCCTCAAATCTTTCAGCATGGCTTTCAAATAATCAGACAAAAAGACACGACTTTGTAAACGTCCATTTTAAACGGATCTTCATTTATACGTGTCAAAAAAACCTTCAGCGGACTAAACCAGTTTAGACGCGTTTGCAAAAAGGCTGACAGAAGTAGAACTTTGCTTTTAATTAGATCTACCTCATTTTGGGGGTAAATCGTCAATATGTGAAGAGCGCAGCAGACCTGAACAGTTTCCAAAAACACGCTGCTGTAATGACACCAACCTCGCCGATCCAGCTTCGTTAAAGTTTTGGCAGTTTGTTTTAAAGTGCTGTCAGAACACTGGGCTGTTTGAATGGTATTAAAAACTATTTTCAAGACAGACAGTATTTCAAAGAAATGATTCCCATCAATCTACAGCTGGAATTACCTGCCAACATCTGACAAACAAAGCAGAAAGCAAGTATTTGATATTTGGACTGTGAAGGAATATCCGCCAGGTTGCACCTCAAACCATAAACAAGTCACATGCTTCCTGTTCCTGAGGGCCAACTGCTGCAGTACAAAAAAAACAACAAAAAAAAACAGCCACTTTGATTTTAGTTTCCCCAAACAAAAATATGCCAATAAGATATATTCTACAGTTACTACAAAATTTTAAATCAAAAACATACATACTTAGAGAAAGCATGTATAAAGTGAAGTATGCACCCACTGAGGGAGACCCGGGAACTGGCTTCATCTAGTTGTTCTTCTATTTAGGACATGCATTAACAGAGTGTTGAACATCTAAGGAACCCAAATGGAAAATATGAAACATAACAATTAACAAGTTTACCTCACTAACTGAATTATGATGATTGCCATTTGCAATATATCAGTTTTCCAAAGTAACGGAGCCCTAACCTTACTGTTTTGGGTCAAGTAATGACACATGTATATATTAACTCACTGTCATCTACAGTTTTTGTTTGTTTTTCTTTCTTTTTTTGCAAGGCTGGCAGAAATCAAGGCTCAGTTTAGTCCGTAAGATCGATGGAAGATAAGAGTTCCCTCCTTAAATCCAGCAGAGGCAGTTCAGATAGGCAGCAGAGTCTTGGATGGAAAACAAACAAAAAAAAAAAAAAAAAAAAAAATAGAAAAAGGTCATCCTCAGTGTCTTGTTGAGTCCAGAGGGACCTCTGATAGGTGAACAATATTCCAAGGAAGAACTCGACACCGTCATCATGGCTTATTTCATCAGCAGCTCCTGCAAAACACGACACAGCAGTAAAGAAACGATGCTGCAATGAGCAGACGAGCACTAGGAGAGCTGACGGAATCAGCGCAACTCGGTACCAAATCAAGGCTTTCTGCACAGAGAAACTGAAACAAGTGATTTTTACAGGAGCAAACGTCAATTATGACATTGTGTTTATCTCAGTCTTAAATTATGGTTGACTGTAGTTAAAAAAAAGGACACACTGATGAGAAAAAAGGATCTAAGAAAATCACGGTTTGCTCTCAGTAGCTGTATTAGTTTACATAGTTTACATAGAGGAAAAAAAAAAATCCAAAACTGATTTTTTTTTTTTTTTCCCCCTTCTTAAAAGGGAGCTACGAGCCCTGGCGTTGCAGGTTAAGTAATGAAGTTAATCTGGATTCCCAGTTTGGTTGTGATTTGCAATAAACAACCATCAGCCTTTTAAATGAAGCTTCTACAAAATCCTGTCACAAGTTTAGCAAATATCTTTCTGATTAATTAATTAAACAATTAAGTGTTTATATAAAGCATTGTGTTCTGTCAGATACGTCATCCAACTCTTAAATCTGACATGGCAGCAAATCCAACAGTCTGAGATTTTTGTGTGCGTCTCAAACAGGATGCTGCTTTACCGCTCTCATCATCTCATGCCTGCTGCCATTTAGAAACTTCCGATTTGCCTGCAATAGGAAATGCCAGGTGGAAACCCAAAATGGAGGGGGAACCCAAGGAACCCTGGCAGGACAAATAAAACCGGTTCAGATGACTCCAGGAAAAATTCATCTGACCTTTCAGGAGATGAATGAAACAGCTTCGGCTTTTGACTCAACGAAGCCAATTGTTTTAAATATTCCAGAAGTTAGTGATGGAAAGGTTGAAAAACGTTCTCATTATTTAGAACCATCCTATTCTGAAAGTACACAGTTGTCATTGAGAACAAAATGATTAACAAATAATGATTAAGATCGTTCCACGTGTAAACCTGAGGACGTCCAGAGGTCAAGATTGCCAAGTTAACAGTCAAACGAGTAGATCTCTAACCTGAGATTCTTTTGGCTCTTGCACTGGCGGTTCCTCAGCCTTCAGCTCAGCAGGAGGACCTGCGTTTGCCATCTGCGAGCTCCTGGTCACCGGACCACCCACCCTCTCTCTCGTTCGGAGGGAGAACCGCTCTTCCTTCTTCAGTTGTTGTGATGACGAGGGCGATTTGGTCTCTGCTGACCTCTTTAGTGCTGGCTCTTTGCCCGCTGCTGGCCGCTGCATTCTCGTGGCTGGCTGCTGTGCCGGGTCACTGGGAGTGTCCATGGCTGGAAGGGTGGGAGGCGAAGCCTGAACTAGACCCCTCTTGTTTTTTTTGCTTGCAGGAACTGGCGTCTGGTACAGGGCAGGCCTTTTTAGTCGGCCCATTTTAGCAGCAGTTTTTCCTTTGCTTGCCTGCAAGGATTCGGGGTCTGCTGCGCCGGAGCTACGAGCCCTGGTCTTACCCAGAGGTTTAGCCTCTGGCTCCGTCGGCATGTCACAGTCCGAAGCCTTTTTTCTACATGTATTTTTATCTACAACAGAAACGGCCTCCTTTTTCACCTCTGCCAGACCTTTTTTGCCCTTTTTAGTAACGACAGGCTTCATGGGACAGCTGATTGCCATATGTTTGGTCAGACTAGCTGTGTAAGTGAACTCCCGACTGCAGTGGGGACAGACGTTAGAGGCCTGTTCTTCCACTTTGACAAACGCCTTCTTTACAGTAGTGGCAGCTTTGTTTTTCTGAGAGATCGCCTTCTGGACCAGCTGGTTTCTCTTCTTACTGAGGGCACTCATTTTTGTTTTACCGATATCTTGATTAAAGTTTAGTCTCTTTGGCTGACCCATCCTACGGAAAGCCCCCTGGCCTGCAGTGCTTGCTGTTGGTGACGCCACTCCATTTGGACTCTTCACGATTTGTTTGAGGGGGATGGGGTTTTTCTTGGGAGTGTAACGTTTCTTGTCGCTGGCGTTGGCGCAGGCCAGTATATGCTTGTGAAGTTCAGGCATGTTGTCAAAACTGTTGCCACACTTGGTACAGCGAATAGCAGTGCTGAATGTTTGCGGTATGTTGTGAGTAGTGAAGTTTGTGGCAGAGGCCACTGAGCTAGCGTGAGAACGGCTGTGATAGGGAAAAGGGGGTGGCTTAAAACTGGGGTAGTGTTGATTAATCCCAAATCGCACATCTGGGCCTTTAGGCTTTCCTCCTTCGGAGGCCATAATCTTTATTGTAGTGTACAGCTCCTCATTGGGGTCTTCTGTGTGGTTACCGTTCACGTCGGCCTCTTCGTTTGCTAAATGAGAGTCTGTGTGTGGAGAGTTTTCCTCGGACAGTTCTGGTGCTGGTGTTGAAGGACTGCTTTCCTCTTTGGCTCGGGATACATCTGTGTAATTCTGTGGCCTGATTTTGCCACTCTCTACAGTAGTATGTGAACACGTCTCATTAGGATGCAGATCCTTTTGGTGCTGCTGAAGATTACAAAGAAAGGCGAACTCTTTGGAACAGACGGAACAGACGAAGATCTGACCCACGCCGTGTAGGGTCGTCCGGTGAGTCAGCAGGGCAGGGGCGTCGCCAAAGAGCTGAACGCAGAATTCACACTTGTAGGGCCAGTCTGCAGCGTGCTCTGCGATATGGGCGCTGAGCTCTTTAATGGAGTTGAATGGCTCTTCACAGACATTACACACAAACGTCTTGCAGTAGGACAAGTCAAGCTCCCCTGCCTCAGAGGTCTTATCAGACGGTTTTTCAAGAGCAGCAGGCAGAGGAGAAGGGTCAGGACCAAACTGAGACGCATCATTTGTAACCAATAACTCGTCTTCACAGTGCAGAGGCTCCTCCTTCACTTTAATCTGAGGAAGAGATTGTGAAACAAGCGACAAAGATGACTCGTGTGATTTAGGAGACTGAGATGCTGAGGAAGACGATAATTCAGGTTGGGATAAGAGTGCAGGACAGTCCAATTTCAAAGATGTCTTGGTTTCTGTGGCAATGCCATTTAAATGACTGTTGCAGGTTGTGGGCAGAGAAACGTTATCCTCTGCAGTAGGTAGATCTACTGCTGCAGGCCCAGGAGGACTTGGTGTTGTTAAAGAAACTGGGGGATCTTCAAGGGGAGTACTTAAGGAATCCAGTGGGTTAAAGATTTGGTTCTCATCTTCATCTTTGTTTCCCTCAGTTAAATAATCCTCAGCTGCGTCTGATGGGTGCTTGTGTTCAATTGATCTCGGAGACATTTTAGGAGAGAGGACAGGAAGAGGTCTCTGTGCAGGGGAGTCTGAAGGCTGAGACAGAGGAGAGCCAGGCATAGCCGGTGGAGATGGTATGGTAGGTAGAACCGGGGGAGGTGGCGTTGGAGATGATGCGCTGCAGGAGCCGGGGGAAGAGGGATTTAGTGTGACAGGGGTCAAAGATGGTGGAGATGGGTGAGCAGACTCTGATACAATGTTTGAAGAGTGAGAATGGAAACCACTTGGGCCCTCTTCTGCTGGCAAAGTCAGACCGACATAATCATTCATGAGCACCTTTTCAAGCATACTGGTGTTGGGCTTTTTCTTTTTTGCAGACTGGGGGGCTGAATTTCCCTTCAGTTCTGATTTGACCGCGGTCTTGCGATGCAAGCTCAAGTCCAGAGCTGAATCCCCAAGTACCCTGTTTAAGCCGTCAGTCTGTTTACTGACAGAGTTAGACAAATCCAACGGCTGTTGGTTGCAGGAGTTTCCTCCACTACTCGAGGAAGCTTGGCTGTGCCCTGAATTTCCAGGGGAGCTCAGAGAGTCCCCATCGTTCATCTCCAACATGCTCTCAGGAGGTGGCACACTGTGACTTTCAAGCTTTGGCACCTTAAGTGTGTGTGGATTCACCCCTTCACCTTGACAGCTTTCAGTTTTACCAGCAGGACTGAGCTGGGGAGATGCTGGAGGAGAAGCCGTTCTTCTTTTATACCGCCCTGAAGCCCCTTGAAGTGGCGGAACTGAGAGCGGTGAAGCCAATCTATGGCTGTCTGTTATGAGGGCTATGGTTGATTTTTGAAAGTCTTGAGTCTGAAGGAGCTGTTTGAGCTTCGGAGAGAGGTAAACTGGTTTCTCCCGCTGAAATGCTGACGAATCTGTTGCTTGCTGAAATAGTCCGCCCACTAACAACTTTGATGAGGAAGATGTGGAGGACGACGACGATGGAGTCGTGTCCGTCTCTACTTTTAGGCTAGTAACAAGGGGAGGTGTTGACGTTCTCCTTTTTGCCGCCGACTGCCCACCACTGGACATTTGCTTTGCAACGTTTGTTCTGGCCTCAACTTTCAGTGCTTGACTGATCTGATTTGGACTGATAATGACCGCGTCCAACCCAAGCAGAGATGCAGATCTCGAGTCCACCTCTATCACCTCACAGCCACTCACTGCGCTTGTGGACACAATCTTGCCATCAATGTAGAAGCTCAGATTTTCCGAGATGTTTTTAGATATGTCAACTGCATAATCATCCCCGTCTGCCTCGTCCTCTGTATCTGCACTGGGCACATAAACGGTAGGGGGGCTGGTGCTGAGGGTCTCGCCGGTCTGCTGCACCGACGCATCCTGCAACAGCATGCCTTTCCTGCGAACTCCCTTTGGTAACAAGTGCCTTTCGTGTATTCTTCGTTGGTGTCTACGCATATTGGTGTGTGTGCCAAATGCTTTATTACAGTACTTGCAGGGATGGAGTTCCTTTGACTCCCCATTTTCATCCAATGTTAAGGGATGGTCAGCATGGGGTCCCAGCTCCTTTTTCTCAGGGGTTTGCACATGTACCCCTGTAAACTGGGACCCTATGGGTATATAGTGACTAGTAGGGCTAGTGCAGTCAGGACTCGAATCAGTCTGAATAACATGACTGAGTACGCTGATAGCCCCAGCCAGGGAGCCGGGCTTTTTCTTAAACCCACTTTCGTGTCTTCTCTCATGCCGCCGCCGCCCCACCTGTGAGCCAAAGGATTTATTGCAGTACCGGCACTTGAAGAGTTGTGCTTGCTGGTTGCTGATGGCATGAATGTGTGCATGACGCTCAAGACCCTGTCTAGTGGAAAAGTGACGTTCACAGTGGGGACAAGAATATGATCCTCCTTGTGGATCACCCTCAAGCTCAGCATCAGGGTCAACATCAGGGTGAACCTCTTGCTGTTGTCCTGCAACCAAAGTATATTCTAACTTCACCTGTGAATCCTTATGGCTTTCTTCACCACAGGTTAGCAATGGGCCAGGCTGCTTATTTTGCATGGTTTTAGCCACAGTTAATTCCTGAGAAGTTTGTTGCTGCATTTCACGTGGATCATCACTGTCTTCCTCCTCTTGTTGTTCTTCTTCCTCCTCCTCCTCCTCCTCCTCCTCCTCCTCTTCTTCCTCCTCCTCTTCTTCAGCCTCCTCCTCCCAGTTTACTCTGTCCATCACTGTTGCTGACATGTCCTCCACATCGTTGTGATCAGTGTTCCCCAGGGGATGGACATCCTCGAGTCCCTGTGAGGTCCCCGACGGTCTATCTTCTTCCTCCTTTACACCTGTAATGTGTTACAATTGTGCCCTCTAATTAAAACATTTTTGATTTAACCACTTTAAAATGAACTAAACGGCCTATATGATGTTTTACCAATAAACGTCTGAATAAAAACTACACTACCTGCATTTGATAATGAGCAAACTTACCTTCTCCACCCTCCCACATCTCCTTCACAATATGTTCGGTTCCACTAGTTTTCTTGAATCCACCCAAACCAGCTTGTCTGGCTTTTTCCAGTAGCTTTCTCCTGGCTGTAACCACACGCGCACACATAATTTGTGTCAAGCTTGATTGCAACACAATTGTATGCAAATATTTGCCTATGAGACCTAAACAACAACTGATAACACTGATAAAGATTGCATTCTGTGAATGAAATGTAAAACAAAATCGCCCCACAAAGCAAAGCCGGCTATATTAGAGATGCACCGAGTGACTGGCTGGGGGCCTGAATTTGCCGGTTTTCTGCTTGATCAACAGGTCGACCTCACTTTTTTACTACTTACATTCTAGTTTATTCTGTGCATGTAGCATATAATGTAGCACATTAAACGTGAAAGCGTTGTATATACACGTAGCAGGAGCAACATGGCATCGTGGACATTATTACCGACCACAGACTTTGATAGACTTTGATATTGTTGTTTTTGACAGACGACCCGCAACGTCACGCCGTAGGTTTTCTGAAGAGCAATTTTCACATCTCTTCTTTTTTCTCACAATGCGGGGCATCGTGTTGTAAATGGCCAAACGGGCACGTGAAGCCAACCCAAACGCACCCACCTTATGTCAGTTTTAGCTATGGCCACCAGCTCCATCAGCCCATCCGTGACGGAGGAACTGCTGGCGAACATTTCCAGCAGAATATTTCGTTTCACATATCGTTTTGGTGTTGAAATCATTTCTGATGCAAAGTTGCGCATTTTAAACATGGAATCCAATAGAAGGGAATTTATATAAAGCAAAAAAACATTTTATAAATTCACCTGAACACAATTATAATATACAGTAGTCAACTTTTTCAGTGGATTAAAAAAGAAAAAAAAAAAAACACACAATATCCATTGTCTTTGGTATAATTTGATTGAATGTTTTGATCACTATGTGCATCATATTTCTTCGTTACACGACAGCAGCGTTTAGTTACTGGGAACAACTTATAAACTTAAAGGACTTTTTTATGGATTTTTATTTGTTTATTTTATAAGTGGGTTTGGATGACTTTTTTTCCTGAGTAGTTAAGTGTTTCAGCTGCAGCTGACAGCAGTCACATCACACTCAGCTTTGAAACCACGTAGGAATTCAGATGAGGACGTAGGCTAACATAGGAAGAAGAAAAAGGGTCGTAATTGTTGTGACCAACCATCAATGCATTTAAAGCAAATATCTGCCAATAATGGTTTGTGCCTGATTAAGCAGAGCACCTTTAGTGAGTTAAGTAAAATTGCAATGCCTAACGCTCACTTTAGCAACCTATTCTTGGATAGATTTGGATTTCATTTATAATTATAGAACTGAATACATCAGTGAATTGAATATAACAGTGAATTAGAGTCTGAGACTATGTCCAGCATGACATGAATTTGTAAGCCTCGTTTGAACCAGGGTAATACTTTGCACCTCCTTTTTTATGCAATGCATCAACAAAGTCACTTGACCTGGCCTTCAAATCCCAATTCATCCCAGAGGGACACATCCTATCTGACCGGCACGATCAGCTGCATTTTACCAGATCTACAGCAGAAACACAAAAGGCCCTGGCTTATACATCACTGAACTTGAAAAGCCACTGGTTAAATTTATTCTAATCTCGTAGTCCAACTCAGACATACATTGATCATCTTTGATATTATAAAAACACTGTTTCTCAAAAAGAGCCTGGTTCCAAGCCTCTCACAAGTATTACGTAATAGCTACTGTATTTCTTTTTGCAATTAACTGAGCTCATGTCACTTTTTCATAGTTGAATTGTTTCCATCCATTTCATGAAAACCAGCATAAAACAACATGTCTTCAGCTATTTCCAAGTTCTTTTGTTTAGAGGTTTGACTGTACTCTTTTAATGAAGTCTTCCTGTTGCACCTCCTTCCTCTCCTCGGTGAAAAGTTTGCTTTTCTAAAACACATGGTTAGAGGCGCTTAACTTAATATTCACTTAACACAATAGTCAAGCGGCCATAGTTTCAATGACCTTCAAAAGATGTTGAACAGAAGGATTTACTTTTACAGTAAAACACCAACAACAGGCATGTTTTTACTTCGAACCAAATAAAATGCAAAATAACTTGAAGGGTATCTGTTCAGCCAATGCCACCTACTTAATTTTCCACTCTGTTCAGCTCCTACCATCAGGCAGGCGTTATAAAGTCCCACTGGACCAGAAAAACAACAAAAACTCTTTTATTCCCTCAGCAAAAACCATTCTGAACAGCCAGAGCAAACTACTGAACAACACTTGTCTTTCTCCTCAGTTGTTTTTAATAGTCATCTCTGCTTTAAATACGTTTGTATTCATTGGTGACTGTTTTTAATTCATTTTAAATATGTATTAAGTTAAATGTATTTTTAAGCCCTGTTAAAAAAACAAATTCCTGTCACTGTTGGACAAAAAAGACACATTTCTGTCACTTTTGAACAGAAAGTTTACCTCTCTCTCTGACTATCTTTCTATCTATCCATTATTACAAAAAGTCACACCACCACAGCCAAGTGACGATGTGGTCGGGGTTATTGCCTCTAGGTTCCACGGAAATTCAAACAAGCTCTTCTCGTGACAAGGCAACAAAAAAAACACACACACACACACACCCTTTTCTGATCACAGTCATAGCTCACAGTCCTCCAATTTAAAATGTCTACCTCAATTTTTACATTTCATACAAAGAAGTGTTTGTTTCCTATATTAACCTTTTTTTTTTTCCATGATTACTCAGAATCAAGACTATTGATGACATCTTGAGGATAATCAAGGCAACATTATCAACACAGACCTGATGTGCTTCTGAAACAATCTGATGTTGTATCACATCTTCTTGGTAAATAAACCACAAAGGTTATGATCATTTTATAAGTCAGTATCGTGCTTTCTAACTGTCCTCTCCTTTGGGAATATGTTTGATTTCTCACATGAGACACTCAAATGATGGCATTTCGCTTACATTAACAGACATACATTTATAAGTTATGTTCATCTAGTTATAATAACGTAACGTGAACGTAACAAACGTCAATCAAATCTCGTAGCCTACTTCAGGTTTTGTTCTGTTATTAGTGTTAATCCACAGGTTAATGCCATTAGATTCGAGCTGTTGAGTTGTACTACTACTGTATTAACACGTATGTGATCAGATGTAATAATAATAATAATAATAATTATAATAAAGTCCACACAGGCTGCCATCTGCTCCTCCACCCAGACGTCCGTGCGCCCACACCTAGCCGTTTAGCCTCATGTTAGCGCCTCGGTGTCTGACAACCCAATCAAGCGCTTGTTCTGGACCGAACCCGCACGCAGCCCGGTTTTAGACCCGCGGCGCGACGTGGATCTTCCGGCTGGTTATCCTACCCTCGCATCCCAACGAGCCTGCGGTCGGACAAGGAAGCTGCTAGTTAGCTAAGCTGTTAGGCCAGCGTCGAGTAGATGGATGAGCTCGGGGAAGGTCACATCCTCAGATGAGGGGAAAAGTTCACTGCGAGCAAGCTCGGCGGCCAAAGCGGCCGCGTCGGCGCGACTCGGTTGCCTTTTTTTTTTTTTTTTTTTTTTTTTTTTTTTTTTTTAAAGAGCTAAACCAAAAAAGAAGCACGAGCGAGCCTCGGCTCGGGCGTGAGAGTGGAGAAAAGCGCCGCACATCGTACGTTAGCTTCGCTAGCACTCCGCGGCTAACGCGGCGGTTACAACTTCGACTGGGCTGCGAGTTTTCCCGGTAACCCGGAGCCGCGGTGCGGGAGCCGCGCGGGGCCCGAACGGTCCGGCGGCGCGGGATAAGGCCTCACCTCGCTTCGCCCTGGGCGAGTTTTTCCTGTACAGGGTGCTGGTTCTTTCTTCCTCCAGCGCAGCTGTTATCTCCGGGTTGTCTTCTAGTGTGTACCACACCAGCAGCTCCTCTCCGGGCCCGATAGGCTGCAACGATGAGAGATGAGCCTCTCCACCAATCACAGCCCGGCTTGCTGCGAGCCAGCACGCATAAGTGGGCCACCGGGCATCTAATCTGTCTTTTTGACGGTTATGGAATTTAACTGCTTTTTTTTCATTACTTAATAACAGTTCTATGACTATATATATATATATATATATATATTATATATATATATATATATATATATATATATATATATATATATATATATATATATATATATATATATATATATATATATACACATATATATACATATATATATATATATATATACATATATATACATATATATACATATATATATATATATATATATATATGTATATATATATATGTATATATGTATATATATATACATATATACATATATACATATATATATATATATACATACACATATATATATATATATATATATATATGTATATATATATATATATATATATAATATATATATATATATATATATATATATATACATATATACATATATATACATATATATATATATACATATATACATATATATACATATATATATATATACCACACATATATATATATATATACACACATATATATATATATACACACATATATATATATATATACACATATATATATATATACACATATATATATATATACACATATACATACACACATATACATACACACATACATACATACATACATACATACATAACTGGACAAAAAGAAAAAAAGTAAGATTTACAGCAAAACAGTAACATTGGACCATCATTGTTTTAGTCTGACACACTTGAGTTGACAGCTGAAATCATATTTGACCGTTCGAATCAGTAATGGAAGAAATATTAAGATCCTATAAGAAGCATCTGGCATTACACAAATACTCAATTTCAGGTAAACTCCCTGCAAACAGGACTGTACTATATTAAGGGAACTTGTATTGTTTTCTCCATCACATTTGCAAATACAAATGGGGTTACCATTTGAAACAATCCCATCGTTAAATGACAATTCTCTTTGGATAGTTGGGGGAGACTTGGAAGATGATTTGAGTTGGGGGATGACGTAGTAGTATGTCCCGCTACCCAAACAAAAATGCATCCAAATATTTACACAAAAATAAAATAATTTAAAAAAAAAGATCACTTAATTTACCCCTTCCAACTACTCAGTAAAATGATTATTATCATCAGAAATAAAATATACAGAATGCGTGGTCTATGATTTATAGCAGTATGAGATAATCAGAATTTTGTGTCATTCTCAAAAACATCAAACATTAAGTTTGTGTAAATTAGTACAGGGAAACATTTTTTTAAAAATGTTCCCCAAATCACTGACACCTGTCATTCGAACAGAGGTTTAATCCCCACTTCTCGCAGTGATTATAGTTGTGTGCTGAATATCTATATGTGGGTAGAAAGTATTTGCAGTTACTTAAAAAAAGATGCCATGACAACAACTGCAACATGACATCGGTAGGAAATGAAACACACCAAAGAAAAAGGTCATGCATTTGGTGCTGATATGCTTAGACAACATCAGGGAGGGGATACCTACAAACAAAGCCATTTTATGTTTGCATTTTCTGTTTTATTGGCCACAGTAAGAAGTCATGTGAGAAGCTCTAAATAGACCCGATTGTACGCTGCCGCATGCTGCTTCAGAGATCAGCATCATTCCTCCATCACCAATTCAGTGCCAGCTCTAAAACAGACCTGATCATTTATTTTTGTCCATTGTAAACAAACAAGGGCACAATATTTAGCTGGTTTTTTTTTTTTATAATTGCATGAAACTTTTAAAATTTAATGACCAACTCTCTTTTGAGCCAATATACAAAAAAGTATAAAGGCAAAAAACAAAAAAAAACAACTACTGACAAAATAAGAAAGTAATAAGAATACTTGTGTTTTTATATTTAACATTTACATATTCATGCATATTTATGCTCAAAATAAGCTACAATATCTGATTTTGAAGTTATGCACCAATGTTTAAGTAATTTGATAAAAAAAAAAAACTCAACCCTATTAAATGACTTCTTTACATTTATATCATAAAATGTGAAGTAACAAGTAACTGTGTGACAACTGTATTGTGCAGGTTGCAAAAACCTGCACAATACAGTTGTGAGGAGTCAATCTGAAAATACATCTGAAACTGGTATTAGTAAGTCTTGATTTGACCTCACAAGACATATGAAGAGAATCTGTTTTCAGGTTAACTTATACATACATTCACTTTTACAGTTTATAACAGTTTATTACTGTATAATTGCAAATCTTTGACAGCACTTGTGGACAATTTTGGAAGCACCAGAATGTTCTGCAGGAGACCAGCTGAAATCACTGATAAAGGGTCATTAAACCTTCATTGTTACAATCCTTTTTGTGTCTTTTTTGGACTTCTGCTATGATTTATGGGCTGCTATTGTGTACAGTATATACTTTGTTGGTCACCTGTTTGTCTATATTCATTAGGCATCAGGATACCGGTACATCTATAGTCCATATAATGTATTTGGGAGCGTTGAACATAACAAGGAGCTTAGCTTTCCAGAACAATCAACCCAGACAATTTCATGTTATGAGCTGGAACTTACCCTCAAAACGTTGTAGTAAATGGCTCTGTTGATCTCCAGGGGGAAGAGATTCTGCTCTTCACTGGAACGAGCCCAGTTCACGTATCTTAACCAGTTCCCCTTCATGGGGTCTGTGGCATCAATACACATCCATCCTCGTGCTGGGAAATACACCTGCAGGACAAACGGACATCTGAGTTACGTTAATGTTTCTAATGCAGACAGGCGACCTGTGAAGCCCTTTGAAATGAAGAGGCTGAGCTGGATTAAGAACGTCACTGAGCTCCGTTAAGCGAAGCAGCCTCAAAAACCACAGGTTTAAAGCGTCAGCTGTAGCCAGGACAACAGCTCTTAGGGCTAAAACTTGTCATTGAATAGAGATGAGTTATAAAAAATTCCAATCATAAGACAGTAGTTTATTGTTTCGAGAAGCTATTTGGAGTCAGTGCCGGTTAATAAAAACTGAAAAAGCTGCAGTGAAAGTGTGCATTGTGGTCAGAAGAATCCATATTCCAGATTTATTTGGGAGGAAATTGATGCTCCCCTGCTTTTGCAAAGGTCATTCACATTTCTACGATGGCATTTATGCAGAAAATTTGCCTACATGGTGATTTAAGAGAAACCTGCGCTCTTCTCAAGATGACATTGGAGCGTTTTTCAGCAAGACAATGCCCAACCTTATTCTGCACACATTACCACAGCAAACCGTTGCTTTGCCAGCTATTTTTTAAATTATTAGAGGCACAAACATGCAAAAAAGGATCAATTAAAATGAAACTATTTAAGTAAAAATAAGAGATATCTTTTATTTATTTACTGCAGAAAATGTGAATACGAGTTATTTGGTATTTCATCTTGAATTGCTTAGACGTTTTCAGGTCATTCCATTTGTTTAATATTTTATTAATGAGTTGGGGTTGCAATTCAAAACTTTTGCCCGATTTGGTTTTTTTTTTTTTTTACATGAGTGGATGCAGCAAAGCCACAAAAACACTCTTTAGTATTTCTCAGACTACAGAAGGAAACCAAAGAGCATCTAGTGCAAACATCTCCTTCCCTGCAGAGTATCTTAACAGACTTTACGAAGCAACTACAATAAAGGCTCGAGAGAGCCGTGTAACATACCTCCCACATGTAAACATTACTGGCCACCTGGGACCTTTTTTTCTTGTCTCCAACAAATGGGCCGAACCGTTTGCCTTTAGGGATGATTTGTGTGGCCCAGACACCTGGAAAAAAAATAAAAAAAACAAAAAGAATAGACGAAGCCTGACAAATTACTTCAAAAGCTTTCATATTTTTAAAAACGTACCATGTTGAAACTTGTTGAAATTTTTTCTTTTGAATGTTTAGGATTTATTTAGCAGTAATATATTCAATATTTGTTCAATTATAATTACGATTCTGAGCAACGAGTGTTGCTGTCATATTTGGTTTCCGTTGGGTGGACTGGTCTCCGGTCGACAGTCGGCTACTGGAAATCATTTTCATCTTTGTGCAAACATGATTCAAAATGTAAAATCACCTTGTAAAATGAAAAGCAGCATCTCGTCGCTCTAAAGCAGACAACTCACCGATGCGGCTTTGATTGACAGCAGAGGGTCCGAGGTGCAGACGGTCAGGCAAACCTCTCCACACATGAGCTGGAACGTCATCCAGAGTCTCCACCACCCCTCCGGTAATAGCCATGGCTCACACTAAATGACGTACAGTTCACTTAATTTGTCATCAAATGCATGCAAGTTACATACATTCATTTTTTTGCAGATTTAGACCCAAGAAGTAAGCTTGCTGACTTTTATAAAACGGCACCAGCTTTAGACAAAGCATTTTGAGGCCTCTTGCACTTTTAATAATTATCCAGCGGAGAAAACTTAACGTGGTTTGAAGAAAAAACATCATTTCACTTGAGTTTTGTTGACATTTTCAAATATTTGTGCCAAAACTGTAACAGAAACACATCTGATGTCAGTTGGGAGAACGTTTAAAAGGTAGCACATCCTGCCCTCTTATCAAAGTTTTTACTGGCATGTCTGAGATATGTTGTAGTCAAAATACCACAGACGTGCAGTGCAACAGCATCCTTTCCAGCTCTGCTCTTAGCGGGTGGTTTTAAGGGGCGGAGTCAACCACGTGACTTCAATCCAACACCAATTTCTGTAGTTCATACTTCTTTTGATATTTTTTAAGCTTACTACACACGTCCGAGGTGAATCAGGTGCAGGTAAAAGATGGCTAAAGGGGATAACTACTCTGATGTGAGTCTGTGACGTCACAGTAGATCTGATGATCCGAACGGACCACTGGATGATATGTTTTCAGAGTTTTTTGAGCCGGCAGTGACTTCAGACACCTAAATAAGCCTTATTACTTGAGCCGCTTAAAAAATTAATTGTTCTATTAGAAATATGTTTAAAAGAAAAACGAAACAAGAAGAAGCCCTTGTTCTAAAGTTTGCACATTTGGAGGGTGTTTATATCTGAAATGCAAGATGCATTTCATCGCAAAGTTCAGGATAAAAATGCCATAAATGCCAGACTGTATTCATGACTTTACAAAAAAAGAAAATGCATATTGCAGCTGAAGTATTCACAAGATAAATAAAAAAATAAAAAAAGCAGTGGCTCATCCTAACAGTGACGTCAGCCATCTCATTGGGGAAATGATTATCGCAGTTGTTTAAATATTCCTCTCCGTTAACTTAGCTGTTTATTAATTTCAGCTCAGCCAATGTTAACCCACCAAACATTTCCATCACAGGCACATGCCCAGCTTCCCTCTGATTATGTTTACCCCAGCCAGCAGGAAAAAAAGACAAGAAAAAAGCCTTGAAGGGCAACAATAAGAAGATGAAGTGTTGGGCTGGGCTCACGTCTCAATTACAGGCATTTAACATTTATAATTCCCACAGCCGACATATTCATCCTAACAACTCTTACTTTAAATATTGATGCTGTAATGTTGTCAAAACAACAAATACATTTACACATTCAAGGCGACGTGCCCTTTGTCTGCGTTTGTGATGGTCCAATACTGCTGTCTAATGTAGACTAAAATGAAATAAGAGATGAAGTGCACAAACTTTTAACCGGTCGGCCCGTTCACATGGATTCATTTCTTCACCATCTGCCATCACTGCTGCTAGAGTTATGAGGCATCTTCAAACCCCTCACAGCTGAAGTTCAATTAACAAATACCGAAATGAGTTGCAACGCGGGCCGGCGGGCGGGCGCGTGGACGTGTGCGCGCAAAGCGGATTTTAAAGCGTTGGTCAAGAAAAGTTGTCAAAGACGAATAAAGAGTGTATCAAAGTGAAGATCGCTTGGAGGATGCGGTTCATTGTTTCCCTGTGTGCAAACCGGCCGCTCCTCTCAACCCAGCCGACTCCGGCCGGAGAAGTAAGGTGGATCTGGAGCTCTTTTCTGCACCGACGCGTCCTCTTCTAAAGGGGGTTTTCGGGGGCGGGTATGGGGGGGGGGTAGGATACTAGAGGATGACTTACCTGCGGTATTTCACCGGGGACGTGTGATTTTAGTGCTCTACCTGCTTTCAATCTGCTGAAAATGGCGGATGGAGGCTTCAAGCCGAAAGCCTTTTCAGTAACTCGGATCGTTGTGTGGTGGAGTTGGGAGAGGCAGTCAGTCAGTCTGTCTGTCTGTCTGTCTGTCTGTCTGTCACACAAAGATGGGGCAGTGAAGCTCAGGAAAACCCGCAAGTCAGGAGCGATTTCCAGAAGACAAGAGCCTCCCAGATCAGCCCTGCCGCGGCCACAGAGTCCGGATCCTGTCCCCACTGCAGCCTGACGTGAAACCAAGTCAATCAAGTACCTTTCTCAGATTGGTCTGTGAGCATAATGGGCCTGCAGGCTGCTGCCATCTGTGCATCCATGAATAGCTGAGAGGAACTCAATAAGCGTTGCTTGGTGGTTTTTAAAGAGAGAGAGAGAGCGAGAGAGGAGGAAAAAAATCCTTCAACTTGGATCTTTTCTTTTCTTTTCCTCTCCCATCCCTTGTAATTATTCTAAAACTGTTACCAGCTGAGTCAACAGTTGTTTCTAACATGGTTTTGAGTCATGTATGCGAGTCTGAAAGAAGAGAGGAATACACTAGTAATCACAGCTCTCTAATATTCCAATGCAAAAATGAATATAACTGTAAATAAATATTGAGAATCTTTTTACTACCTGAAATTAGGAACTGCGTGACATCAACTAAAGTGTCTCCTACTTTGTCAGGCTTTGCTGGTGCTTTGCTGCAGCCGACCCGTCTGTTAGTACTTTACTTTTGCCTTCAGGTAGTGAAGCAGAGTCATGTTCAGACGTTAATACCCCCTCTTTTAATTCTATGTTTGTGTGCATGTTTGTGAAACATGATAAAAGTCATCAGCTCATAGAAGGTTTTAGTATTAAACGATTACACACCGTTAGACAAATAACAGCCCAGAACTTGTTTTCTCTCACCGTGCCATTAATGATTTAACAGAAATGAAGCTAAAAAGTCAATAAAAAAATAAATAAAAAAAACATGTCAAATACTAAGTAGCCCTAAAATTCAACGGCTTACAGATGCACTTTTAGCAGCAACAATATAGATCTGACTGGGTTTTACCAACTGCTATACCGGTTTGTTTGTGGTTGACCCAGTGACTATAAGGTGTCCGAGTCCCGCCGCCCCCCCACCGCCGCCGTCACACTTGAGGGCAGCTATGAGACGTTTCTGCTGAAATGCTGCAACCAACCAGTCCATAGGACATTGTTTTTATGCATTTATTTTTAATCAGGATCGGTTTTATTTAGAAGCTAAAGACAATATATATGCAATAAAAATATTGGGCACAACTATGAACTACAGTATGTACAGGCAATACCTGTAATACACGCCAAGACCCGGTAGATGAGCAATGTGCAGATTATGGCTAATTAATGAGCATAAAGAGCAAGTAGCTGAGTGGAAGACGTGAATGTGTAATATGTATAACACGATGAGCGTGATGGCAGTAAGAACTTGGTTCTACGTCCAGTTGTTCTGGTGTCTGTGTGAGTCAAATCTGACCTTGCCGTTCTTCTGCTTGATGAGTGGTTTGTGATGGTTTCTAGATTCGTTCTGGTGAAATCTTTTCATGGTTGTAGAGTTGAGAGGGTATTTCATTCATTTGACCCATTCTGTGCATGTTTGTGCTTAGTTTAGAGGACAGAGTTCACAACCAAGTTTTTTTTTTTAATTCTTATTTTAGCTCCCAAAACCTCTCTGACACTGATCCGCTGTTTCTGCACCGCGGCGAAGGCCTGTTTCATCCACCCGGAGAGGATTTGCCACCGCAGTTTCAGCAGCTCCGGTCCCTGTTGGGCCGTAAATGAAACTTCATCTGTACTTACAGGTTGTGCCTGTGTCCACTAGAGGCCGGTCTTCTACCACGAACAGAGCTCAGGTTAGAGCTCTTTTCCCCTTAGATTTATGAAAAGTGAGAATTCAACAGGGCTGGTTTCAGAGCAGCACCAGAACTGATAAATTGCAGAGCTGTAACACATTTTGCAGCAAAGCACAAAACCAAGTCTGTGCAGAGCAGATTAGGACCCTCACAGCCAGCGATTCTGATTTGCTACACTTGGGAATTACGTTTGCAATAATGCAAAAACCAAAATAAGTGACGTTGGTGACAGCTTGAAGTCCTTTCCGTTACCTTCCTGTGTTCCAGAGCAAACAAGCATCAGTAGCAGAAACATTCACGTGGAGGAAGTTGTCAGCTTTTCTACGTTAACGTTAACATACCGACTGAACCTTCTGCAGATCTGCAGCTCGTGCATATTGCTGCACGGTTTTACAGTGGTCACTCATCTGGATGGCTGCCAAAGTGGAAAGAAGGAACCCGGATGTATTCATACTTTTATCTTCATTCATTATCTTTCAACTTTCAACTTCACTGTGGCTGTAACACATGCAGAATGTAGTCGGGCGTTGCTTTGCTGAAAGAGGTAAGATCGTCCCAGAAGAAGCCACGTGTAAGGCAGCGGAGCACCTGTGGGTACGGTTCTGCACGACTGCTCCCTTCCCATCCCAGATTCTGGATCAACCTTTTCCTCTTTAGTCGGAAAGACACAACAAATATGGTTTCCAGAAACTGTTTTAAAATATTGATTCATTGGTTTTCCGCGTCACGTCTGCTCATCTTGAACGTGCTCGGGCTCAAACGGGCTGCTTTTCTTCTATCTTTGTAAAATAAATGTTTTCTTTTCTTCCAAGGCAAAGTTTTGACTGGGTGCAGCACCAAGCCGCGCTTCACTCCCTTCGGCTTTCATATATCCTTGACTTCATGGGGTGCTTTTTTGACTTCAGGATTTCTTGTCCGTTTGTATTCAGTGCAGCCTGAGGGTGAGAAGATTAAAGCCATTCAGCATTAGCACACTCTTCACTGCACATCCGCAGTTTTATTCAGATTATGTGGATCTTTCAGGGATGTATTGCATCTGAGATTCTTTGCTTAAAAGATGCTTTCATCTCCTTTTGATTTAATTGATGAAATGAAAGCCAGTCAGTAAAAACTAATAAGCCATGTAATGCTTCTGTGTAATAGTAGCTGCTGTAAACTTGTAAAAGTTAGAAGGAAAAAAAAAAAAAAAAATCACTCAGCAAGAGTCATAACCTGCAGGTCGTGTAAACAGATTTATATTTCATCCTAACTCATGTGAATGTTAAAAACCGGAATACATTATGATGGGATGTGGAGCCTTAATGTACAACCTGGGGTTTAAAACGTTTATTTGGGACTCTGTGTCCTCTTACTATCCTAAAAATATGTTGCAGCAGGAGTCATTCACGTGGAGCTGGAGTGTGATTGATACAGTCGGAGACCTTTCCATGTCATGCTGCATGACAGGTCTCGTAAAGTGATAGGCCTGCTCGCTCTTTGACGCATGTACCGCATGTGGTGGCATGCACGAGTGCACGCATGAACCGAGGCAGAGGCGGCGTTGTCTCAAAGGATCCTTTAGATCACTTTTGGGCTGAAATACTCCGTGTTATGTGCATTTGATTCATACACAGTGATGAGATATAAGATCACCAGTGGGAAAAAAAAACGTTTTCGTTTCGATTAACGTTTAACACATAATACTTTTACAACACCATGTTAAAGCTCTCAAATCCCTTTAACAAACAGCTGCAGTTACAGTTGTATGCAGAGCAAGATTAAACACCATTTTAAATAGCAGAAAGGCACTGGTCGGACATCAAAGGACTATTCAACTGCTGAATTAAGGTTTTTCTATTGGCATCATTGTTGACATCATTTTAGCACATCTCACTGAGATCCAAAGGTTTGACATGAGCTGAAGATCTTAAAATCCGCGTGGATGACAAACCCCCTGCAAGTTTCCATTGTTTGTGAACCTCGGGAAAGATCCACTCTGGCCGTCGGAGCTTCACACAACCTGGAGCGTGAGACTGTCCAAGATCAGATCCAGTACAGCCGGTTTTTTCTGGAGGCTTCACATCGCTCGACGTCTCGAACATCCTCGGACAGCAATCATCTTTACTTCGGTGAGTTCTTAAGTCAGCATCTTCAAACCAGAGAGGGATTTGTTGGTGCAAGTTGATTTATTTCTTCATATACAATCACTCTCTGCATGTCAGGGTGCTGAACTGGCCTGCCTGCAGCCCTGACTTGTCTCCAACAGTGGAATTGAAATGAAAACTGCTGCAACGGGGACCCTTCTATGTCTGAACACGTTAAGATGCGTTTGCAGCATGAATGGAGCAAAATAACATCTCATTGCCAGAGCATCCCAGAACTGTTTTGAGAGAAAAGAGCAACATTACAAACAAGTTAAAGGTTTTCTTTTTTGATGTGTTGGAGGCCTGAAATTGAAAAATGAAATCAAAGTGTATGACGTTTTACTCACATCATCGTAGTTTCTTTGATACTGTTGTCACAACAAATCCAATAACGATAAAAGACAACAATGTGAAGAGTGCTGCCCCGAGGACTGCTCCTCTGTTCATCTGAGCTGAGAGACAAAAAAATATTCATACATAAGCAAATGTTGTTATAATTGGTCATAACTTCATTATAGATAAGATGAGTATGGTACAAGAGGGTTTATAAATTTGGGTTTGTAGGCAATTAGATGGGAAAATAATTGACTTTCTTTGTAAGAGAAACGTGGTGACAGCAGCTCAGTGTTGGATTCTCACCCACAGGTTCAGGTTCAGGTGCAGCAGCCGTGTCGGCCACAATTTCTCTTGGAGCTCCTGGGACTTCCTTGTTTTCCTCGTCCTTTTCACCAAGATGCGACTGGACACCTTTTGCTTCCTCTTCTGAATTAGCCGCTGTGCCATCATTTTCTGTGTCCTCCAGAGGAATTGCTGGAGCTGGTTCCTCCTCAGCAGGTTTCACCAGAACAGCAACAGCAGCCTCTTTTGGGAATGGCTCTGGAGTTGCTGAGTCCCTGAAAACAGCAGCAGGATGCTCCTGGGTTGGCTCTGGAATCGTCTCTTCCTCAGCTTCGCCTTCTGTCTCTGGATCTGCAGGACCATGGACAAGAGACTCCTCTTCTTCTGTTGCAATGGTAGGAGCTTCTTCATGAGTAGCAGGATCTCCATCTGGTTTTATTCGGACAAATGCATCATCTTCTTCTGCATGTTCTTCTGGATTACCCTCCGTTTCTTCTTGTTCTTCTAAATCAGACTCCAATTCAGCTGAGTCTGAAGTTTCCTCATTTGAAGCCACGGCAGGAAGAGTAGAGGCTGGAGGCTCACTTTCTGCCGGGACAACCTCCACATCTTCATCCAGAGATGTCTCTTCAACAGCATCTCGTACAGTTTCCTCCGGAGGTTCGTGTGGAGCTCCAGTCGAGGCCTCCTGAGGGAATGGTTGCTTAGATACAGCAACTGATTCTGGGTCTTTATTGATGGCTACACCGACTTCATCAGACGGAGGTTCCTCTGGAGATGCCGGTGCAACAGTTGGAATGTACTTCTCTTCTTCTGATTTGACCTTCTCTACTGGTGTGCGTTGCCCTAGACCCGGTTCCTTGACAGCAGGAGATGACTGAACACCTTCAGCTGCTGCTGAAAAATAAATTTGATACTTGAAGCCCCGTCTGTATGCGCATTAGATATGGATGTCTTGATTCTGAGTTTACCCACAATGGAAACTCGTCACTAAATATATTGCTTCACCATTATGAAACGGACAGGAACGTCTCCAGTGACCTGATGCAGACATGAAAGTTGTTTAGAGGTCCAAATACGGTCAAAGTGTTAACAGAGTGACGCGTGCCGACAGGAGCCGGTGTGCCATTAAAAGGCTGCGAGTCACATTTTAGCATTCAGACTCAGATGTTCTTGATTTATGAGGTGACTGAGATCAGTTTCCAAACTTAATATACTATTTTATTATTCATAGCAAGCTAAATGCCTAAAGCAACATTTGCCTTTCCCTGCTTTAGATTCTGTTGACTCACGGCTTACTTGTTACATCACGACAAGCACACTTTTAACCGTTTTCAGGCATAATATTTGTATTCCTCTAAAAACACGTCTCTGGAGTCAGTCGCTCAGCTCTGTGTTCCGACAATTGATAAATATTATAACTGGGAATTCAACTTATTACTGTATTAAGGGCCATCAGGAAATTATTCCACAGCATTTCATATTGCATAAGAATAGTTTTTCATCATGTAAAAACCTTATGAGATATATTTGCTCTAATCTTCAGTAAAGCAGCTTTGAAATCATTTGGCATAATACAAATGTCACCAGAACTCCACTGAGCCCGATTTCTCCCGATAAAGCCGGATCTTTTACCCTACGAGCTCTGGGCAAATGCACAACTTACGTATGGGTGCTGATGAGTGCAGCTCAACGTGCAGGATCAGGGTCAACAGGAGCACGGAGGAAGCTCTGAACATGTTGTTCATCTTGCCCGAGTCCATTCGTCCTGGGTCTGACTCAAACCGGAGATAATCGCTCCGGTCTTCCGCTAGGAGCGCTTCCCTCCGAAGGAAAACGAATATCCTACAGGGGGGGAAGCCCACACGCAATGTCAGCACGGACACATGTTATGAAGTGTCATACCCGTTTGGAAATATCGTCAGTGTCCTAAGAGGCCGGTGAGGGCGATCGGAAACCTCGAGAGATACGATTACTTGGATCTCTTTCACAAGAGCACGTACTGGTTCAGGTTCACACAGTTCTATCTAAACATGGTCTATACACACAATTTACAATACTATTAAAAATTAACTTTGTGAACATTTATTTTCAAATTCCTTTTTTTATTTTACTTATATTTTTATTATTAGAAGGTATATACGTTTTCTAAGAACAACTGACATTGAGAATTTACTAGCTCATGAAATATTAACTTATTCTTAAGCTAAAATAAATGAATAAATAAAATGCGGGTGTTTTGGTGTGTATGTGAATGCCGGGCAGGGCTAACAAATTACCGTTGTTTCACAAAGGAAATCTTTTCTGAAGAGTTTGGATCCTGTTTTGTCAAATGTGGGCGACGGCTTGACTGCCGGCGGGTGGTTTAAGCAGCTACGCTGTTACTATGGAAACACACCGTTGTTATACAACTTATTTGACTCAGTCCATCGGAAACAAGCACAACTTTCTTAGAAAACAGCGCTGTCTGAATGGCAGAGTGCAGTTCTCCAAAACCTGTTTTGCAGCTTTGCAGACGTTCACCTCACTCATGTCCTGTCCACTAATGAAACTCACTGATGCCGATTACAAACTCAACAGCCTCAACATCTCATCTTTATCCTGGAAGATGCAGCATCCATAGGGGACTTGACACTTCCTTCATCCTAGTCCATCTTAACTTGGATTGGGCCACTTCAGTTTCTTTGGGCTTAAAGGCTTTTTCTTTGAACCTCTTCAGTTAAATAAAGGCTATCTGGATCATTTAAGTCATTGCAATAATTCCCATCTTTGACAGAGAGGAATGTGCGTTTTATGCAGTTTTCATTTATATCAACTGTACAAAGTTCACGTTAATGAAAATATTTCGTCTTAAACGACTCGAAACGGAAAAAAAAAAAAAAAAAAAAAAAAAAGCTCAAAAGGTCATATTATTCCACAGTGAAGTTACCATATTTTATTTCTTTAAGTGCCATTCATGCATATTGGGGAAGGGGGTGGGGTTGGGCGGTGGTATCGACAATTCTAATAACACTTGAGTTATTTTACAGCACTAAACGAGTACAAAGAGTAGCTGTGTCACCTCATTGGACAACAAAAGTAATAAACCGTGCAATAAACAAACGAGAGAAGAAAAAAGTACAAGAAATGACAAAGACAAACTGGGGGAAAAAAAAAAAAAAAAAAAAAATGAAAAATGAAACACAAACCAAATACATATCAACACTGAAACACTGAATGTAGAACCATAGTACAGTTAAAAGGTAGTGTCACACAAAAAGCCAACGCATTTTCATCACATATATACAATATAGATATATACATACTGTCAACCTCTGATTGGACAATAACAAAATACTCTATTCACCTCCCCCTCCTCGTTTTCATGAATAGGACCAACCCTCGCCACCCCCCCAGAAGGGAAAAGAAAGGGATGATTGAAAAGACATATGTACAAGCACAACAACACACCAGCACTGAATAAAATAGGCCCCGATCAGCAGATGTTGGCAGTTCTCTCCCATATTGTAACAAGTCTTTTTTTTTCTTTTTTAATCCCCTTATTATAATAATAATAATAATAATAATCTCTCTGGCAGGTGCATGTCCTGTATTTAAAAACTTAAATTGTCATTGAAAAAAAAAAAAAAAAAAAGAAAAAGTAAACTTTCACTAGAAAACAAACACAGACATATGTGAAACTTTGATCCAGTCTTTTTCTTCACCTTCTTCCCTGTTAGTTGCTTCGGCTTGTTAAAATCGTTTGTTTTCCCTGTTGGCTGAGGTGCTGTACACTTCAGTGGCTTGTGTGTTCGCAGACTTCACCTGGAAGAGCTGAAACACGGCGCACAGACCACGTTTTCCCATTTCAGCCCCGTAAAGTCCCAATCAGCACACTTTGGTTCTCCTTTTTTTTTTTTTTTTTTTCTGATGCCATCTTCAGTTGCAGTCCTTTAGCCCGTACTCGCCCCCCCCCCCCCCCCCCCCATCTCCTCAAAAAAAAAAAAAAAAAAAAAAAAGTTAAAATTGTGTCCGGGCACTTACATCGAAGAATTCTGGCGGTTGAAAATACTTAAAAACATCCACAGGTAAGGCAATCTTCAATCATACAACAGACACTTGATAAAGAGACAAAACGTGGCAAGAAAGAAGAAAACGTGGACAGCAGGAAAAAAAACAAAAAAAAAACTGCTTAAAAATAACTATAATAAACCAAATGGCTGTATTGCAAGCTTAAATAAGAGAACCTGACTTCTTCTGTGCAGTCCGACAGAAGAGTTACAGTATAAACTGGGCTGGATGAAGCTCCAAAAGAGCAATCAGAGGTGTGCTTCTGTGACCATCAATGAAGCAAGCGTGTGAAACACCAAAGTGCCACTTAAAACATTAAGAATTAAATGATATCAAGTTAAAAAGAAGATTAAAAAAAGGATTGATTGTCATCCAGATATGAAAACAGAAGTAAAACTGGCTCCATAGTGACTAAACAGTTTAAAGGAACTATGAAACTTAGTTCCCTTTCTTGTTGAGATTCAGATGAGACGATTCAAACCTCTTTCACATCTACATGTTTCTGTGTCCGTTTACTTGGCATAAAGACTGGAAACTGTTGGGTGAAGGCGTTCGTGTTCATTCCCTGGACCGACGCGACGGGATGCTGGGAGCTTCCCGAGTATGACGTTAGTACTCGGCGTTTAACGTAAGGGACGGAGATATGTCATCACTTCCAGCAGACTCGAGAGATGTGGGGGACGAACTGGCAAAAATGTTGATGGTGGGCCGCTACGCCACAAAATCTTCGATGGAGTGAACGTTGCTGTGTTGAGCTGAAGAGAAGTGTCTAAACACTCTTCGGGAGTCACCGACACCCATCCAGAGAGACAGAAGTGGAGGTGTGAGTGGGCGGCTGAGGATGGAGGAGGAAGGAGCGAAGCCACTCTCGTTTTGATTCTCATCAACTAGCACAAGTGCCGTCTCTGCACATTATTTAAAATTAAATCATGTTTACTGAGATGAGAGGGAATTTGAGGGGAATGGACCAGCTGAAATTTCAGCCCTTGGCAAGACGATGCATGCCTGCACATCATAACACAGCGTCAATGTCACTGCTGCACCCATGTTTGTTTCGGTAGGTGCTACCATCATCTTTACTGGCTCTATTCTGCAGCTAGTGAAGAGGACGCTTCATTTAAAAAAGAAAAAAAAGAAACGTATGATGGGTAACGCTGAGCATCTTCTTCACAATACACTGATTCAGTGTCTTCAGTCGGAGGCTTCCTCGGATCCATCGCAACACCGACCGCTACACGAGATCCTTCCTGCCCACAGCCACAACCATCCCCTTTAAAGAGACTTAAACAGTGACAGTAACTGCATAATATACATTTCCAGGGAAATGTATGAATTATTAACGAGCTGAGTTCTCAGTTTTCATTCACTAAGAACATAAACTGCCCATGACTGACGATACCAAGTGTTACCAGTGAGCAGAACTCGGTCAAGATGTTTTCCTGTTTCCAGTCTTTATGAGCGCTCACCAGCAGCTTCACACTTAACACATAGACAGGATAGTGGTATTCATTTCTCATCCTACAGTCTCCAACGCAACGTAAAGTTTTCATTTAAGCAAAGACAGTGTCAGTGATGGAGAGCACGGCGGACACGTCAGAAATACCTCAGGGTTGAAACAATCCTGCTCATTGGCGTCTACAGGCAACACCTCAGATGGTCTAAACGAAGTGAGTGAAATGATAAGGAAACCCCCCCCGACCGAATCAGAATAACTAGATTTGTGAATCTACTAAGTGCTTTGCATCTTAAGGTTGAAGAGTAAACAAAAGGTACTCGTGTGCAAAGGACTTGTGCCCCTCTTCCATCTCAATCTCCCCGTTGTCTTTCTTTTCTTTTAAATAAAACGTAGTGTCTCTTAGAGGACACAGAAGACAGGTTTCCAGAACCTCTGATGTCCCTTTTCTGTGCTTGAAGCCACACATCTCAAAGCGACTCTTTCATCACTGTGTGCATCTGCATTTGTGCTCATAGGTGGCAGGGAGATTACTGCAGCAATCAATCATGGCCTGAAAACTGTAAGAAAAACCACCACGCACACACACACACACGCACACACGCGCGCACAGACACACGCGCACACACACACGTGCGCACACACACACGTGCGCACACACACACACACACACACACATCTAACACACTTAAACATTGTATGAGTTTTCATTGAAATGATGCTGTGATTGTATAGACTCTTGCCATCACAACAAAACAGTTGTCCACAATTTAAATTTCAGACACCATAAAAAAAAAAAAAAAAAAAAAAAAACAACCCTGTACAGTGTCAGAAAGACACTTTGATGCACACACGCATGTGCTCATGTGCCTTTATGACCACTGATTCAAAAATGTAAAAATAAAAATATTGATCATTAAACGAAGCTGCACCCCAGAATCAGATTTTCTCTTTGACAAATTCACATGGTCTTCCTGCTGTGTACATGACTTGTTAGCAGACTTAAGGAGGTACTCCTTCAAACTAAAACACCACTATTTAGGAATTATCAATTACCTGTTGTCAAATTTGCATAAGAACATTAAGCAACTCTCTTTATGTTAACAAAATCCAACCATCAGCATCTCCTAAACTCACTCACAGGTCACAAATCGAGTCTGGAAAACGACAACTCGCTTTTGAATGTTTTAAATGCTACAAAACGTGTTAACTGAGGACGTTTGGAGATGTCATTGGAGATGACGGAGCCAGACGAGACATTTCCTCCCGTTTCCAGTCTTCACGTGAAGCTCGGTTAGTCCGTCTGGGCTGTAGCATTTCATTTTAAAATCTATTCACCGAATTTACCTTAAAAGAAACTGAATAGGAACATTTCCTAGAATGCTACAGTATTCCTTTAACGCAGCCAGCTTCCAATAACTTGAACGGTTGAGTGTCAGGAGCGTAGCTGATGTATTGTTAACGTAAATGAGCAAAGAGTCACTAATTCGTTCGTTTATTTTTGAAAGGATTCGAATAACTGCTGAACGAAACAATCAGCGCTTTGTGATACAACCATGTAACACGTGCCCCTAATAATATTTTTAACCAGTGCCGTCCATAACATGCTTGTTGTTGGCCAACCAATAAGGAAATAAATACTGATATTTTGGAGTTAGACGGATCTTACACATCAGCATGCCAAACTTTAACACTATTATTTTTGAGTGCAGGTATCTCAATTAATGATCAGCAGGCTAAAACGTGTGAACAAATTAACCCAAAGGGGAAAACAAAAGAAAGAGAAAAACCTTTTTGAGCTTGTGTCTGGTGAAGGAAATTACAAATTAAAATTTGAAGAGAAAAAAAAACAAAACGTTTTTGCACACAGCCTTAATATGACGGTAATTTGAGTTTAATGAATTTCCTAAAGACTGAAATCTTCCCCTTCGCTGTGCTTTCATCCGCTCACCATCAAGTTCATTCATTCTGAAGTGCTTGAGACAGAGAACTAAAGAAAGACGTCTTCGTTGTAATCCCATAACTAACTTACTGCAGAGAGCCAGATCACATTGGTTGAATATCACAAAGATGACTATAATTTGTATGACTGCTCTCATTCCCACTCCCGGTTTGTTTAAAGTCCAGCCTAGTTTAAGATTTAACACCCTGTTCAAAACCTTAGCTTTTGTAAACCTGACTTAACCACCAGTTCAGCCACAGCGGGGCCTGCCGTCTCCCAAAAGTGACCAATAAGCACCATCACATTACTCACAGAGATGGCCTGTGTTTCTTAGAAATAAAAGTAAAAAGAACAATGTTTTTTTGTTGTTTTTTTTTTTGTTTTTTAAAAGAGAGAGAGAGATAAAGTCATCCAAGAGGCAGCTAAGGCCAACGTTAACACGAGAAGAAGTACAAGCTCAACACGTTGCTCAAATCACATAACCGTTACGGAGCAGGGGCGTTGGTGGGGAGAGGGGTTCGACGTTGGAAGGCTGATGGCTGGGCATGAGGGGAGGGCTGGCAGAGGAGCTGAGGAGCACGTGTTTTAGACATGAATAAGCTCCACTCGTCCCTAGACAAGTTCATAAACGATCGCTTTAATATGTCCGACTAAATATGATTGTCTTCAAAGTAACATTTTCTGGTTATGCTTTGCTTTTTGCAAGTGTCAGGACTCTGAAGTTTGTTTTTCTCCAAAGCTTGTCAAATGTTGTTCTGCATCACACAGTGGCCTCCTCCACCTGTGGCCTTTCAGCCTCAGCCCGACTTCCTCCGGCCTCCTCCTCTTCTCCTCGCTCCGATTTGTTTGCAAAAAGAAGGTCTAATGGCTAGACGATGGAGTCCCAGTCAAAATCATCCTGGATGTCATCAGCTGGCATGCGATGCATCTGGAAGTTTCTGGTGGGTATGATGTGCTGCTGGTTCATCTGTGTGTGGTGTCCTGGAGAGAGTGGGATTTGTCCATTAAAAAAAAAACAAAAAAAAAAAACAAAACAATCAAACAGCTATAAGTAATCATCTTAATTGTGCCTGTTGTCCTGGTGTGTTACCTGTCATAGTGGGCCCTGTGCTGCTCATGGGGGGCATATGGGGGTATCCTGGAGGACCCATCATGGACATGCTCTGTCTCGAGTCCATGTACAGATTTCCTGATGAAAGAACCAAAACTTATTTTAACCCTTCCGTTCAGCCAGAATTCAGATGTGGTTAAAACAGCACAGTGACCATTTTTACACAGCTGCAAACCACCTCAAAAACAGTGGAGAAGAGCTCATGAGCGACAGAATTTTAAAACATTTACACATGTTCCACAATTCTGGCAGTGAAATCTGCATAAAATTGTGGGGGTTAAGAACCTGTGTTGAGGTGCTGGCTGGGTTTGCTGGTGTGCATGGAGCCATGGCATACAGGAGGTTGTACCGCCCCCTGTTGCTGTATTACACCGGTGCGGGCGAAGAACTGGTTGATGGACGTGCAGAGGTCTGCGATCTGGGTGGGTTCAAGGCACCAATTGTTCAGCTCTGCTTGTCTCATACTCTCTCTCAACCCTAGCGGACAAATAATACATTTTAGCAAACACAAAGACGGGGTGACAACACACTTCTGCAGTGAAATGCATTTATGACCATCAAATGAATGAAAATGTCTACAAAATATAAATGTGGTGAATGAGAAACTATTTTACAAGCATAAAGCAAAAAAAAAAAAAAAAAAATCGGTTGCAATATATATTCATTATGTCAGTAACCTTCAGTAGGTGATATTTAAAAAACATCCTACCTTGCATTCCTAGCCTATAATTGGATAAACTGACCTGCTGAGCTTGGTGTTTTGGTAATTAAACTTGTAGGCAGAGTTATTTAATTGAAGAGCTCAGTTTAATTAAAGTCTTAATCAACTCCACAGTGCCGACACTTGAGTACTCAATCAAAAGCTGGGGCAGAGCTGTACTATCAGCCTCAAGCTTTAAATATCTGTGCCTTCTGATCGTACGAGGAGAAAGGAGATGCATCTGACAAAAGAATCTGGGGCCTTGAACAGTAAATAAATATTGGAGTTAAGATTTATTATACAAAGGAAGCAAGATTTTTGGATAATGCCCTGATCAAACCTTGAAAAGGAGAAAGGTCGACATCAGCCCAGTTATAGCTGCTTGCAATACGACAGCTTTCTTTCAGTGCATCGAGATTCGGGTACCAGTCAGACAGTAAACCTGCAACACACACATGCAGCGTGTTATCTGTAATCGTACAGGATGAGAGGTCAAATTCAAGTAGTTCCTATGCCAAATTCACTTCTGGTACACTAATAAATGTAGTCATATGCAATCATTTTCAGTTTAAATTTGCTGTACGATACACTCTTTATCTGCCGAGTACAGTTCAGTACTGCAATGTGGCCAGCAGGAGGCGCCAGGTGACTTTGTAAGTTTGTTAAAGTCAGTGCCTTCAGCATTGCTTTGTTCTCGACAACACAGATAATAAATCGGAGGATGATTAACCATTTTGCACTTAAAACTGTTTTGTTATTGTTTTATGACCAAACAATGAGATGTAATTGTAGGCTCTGTTGTAAACAGTCGTGTTGGCGCCAGTTCAACTGTCTGCGTGATGAATGGCATGAAGAGAAAACGGTAAAAGTTAGAGCTGGCTCACGAGAAATCAGTGACAGACAGATGCTCTTACCTGTGTTGCAGGCCATTTGTTGCTGGGTGGGATGGGTCTGGTGGGAGAGGCTCTGATGCTGCTGTCCGTGCTGAGAGGGGTGTTGGCTGTGCTGCGTGTGCTGGGTGTGCTGGGAGGGGTGCGGCGTGTGTTGCTGTGGGTGCTGGCTGTGGGACGGGTGCTGCGAGGGGTGGTGCCCATGCTGGGAGTGCGCAGCGTGCTGAGGGTGCTGGCTGTGCTGGTTATGAGCGCCGCCGTGCTGCGGGAGGTGCTGTGCGTGTGGCGAGCCGTGGCCAGGGTGGGCTTGGGCAGGATGAGAGAGGGGCACTTGGCCACTGTTGGCAGAGTGGTTGTTGGGGTGACTGTTGGGTTGGTTGTTTGACAGACTGTTCTGAGTGGTAATGGTGCCACTAGGGGAGTGCTGATAGGAGCAGGAGGTGTGGGTCTGCTGGGAGGAATCCGATGGGATGCCCATTAGACCTGAGAGACAAAAACAACAACGCAAAGCCGTCAGTGTCAAGACAGACGGGCAAAACTGTGAATCAACAAAAACACTGGAGATATGAGGAGGAACATCAGAATAAAACCTTTTAAATTCACCTTCAAAGAATTCGTCAAAAGAGTCAAAGAAACAGCTGTGCTCCATAGACACAATGCCTTTGTGTCAGTAAAATATTACAACTATCAAATATTTCCCCCAAAGTGACTGGTGAAAAACGTCAAAGAGCTGAAATCAGATTTGTTAATCGTGTCATTTTACTTAAGAAGTTTTTTCCACGCAGGACTTTTAACTTTTGAGTATTAGTACATTGAAAGTGTTGAGTAAAAATGGCAATGTTTATTATATTCCAAACAGCCTAGAAAAAAAAAAAAAAACAAAAGATAATAAAGTTTATAACATAGCTGCAGCACAAGGAAATGGCTCAAATATTCATTTATCAGTTCAGTTTTCTTTCAATCGTCTATTTATAAAGCAAACATCTCCACATACGCTTGTTCCAGCTTCTCAGCTGGAAGGATGTTTCCTTCCCACGTAAGTTCTATACACAGGGGTTTTTAACCATTTAAGAAGAAAAAGAATATATTTCAACAGCATCATATCAGCCAAGTGAATTATTGGATTAACTGTCAAAATATTTGCTTATAAAAATGAACGTAATTGTAGCTCCTGAAAACAGATGATCAATTCCAGCAAAAATGATTCAATCAGTAACAAGCTTTCAGTGCCGATCAGATGATAATAAAAATAAAAAAAAGAAATAAAGCTACAACAGGGGCTCTGTCTTAGCATCCTAACTGCATGTGGGCATCCCATGCAAGTTTAAACGGTTCAACTCTTGAGGTCGACAGCTGCTGTGTTGTTGCACCAAGGAACGACTGCATCGGTTGCTTTTTCAAGGTTCGCGAGGTCGAGCTGCCTCCATCTCTCCTCTCCAGCTACGCCACCCTGGCTCATCTTCGACAAAGTTGCCGTGCTGCCGCTCGGCTCTCACCGACACGACTGGCGCGTGAACATCTGCCGTCCAACTGCAATCACCTGGGTGTTGGGGAGTATTCTTGAGAGGCCCTGTCCTTCACAGCTTTGGCACAGTAAAGCTATTTCGCTGGAGTGCTTTTAGAGTCGACTCCAGCCCTGCACTTCCACAATCGGCACATAACACTCACTGCAGGGGTGACAAAGGTGCACCTCTTATCAGCACAGAAAGCCCATTGTCCAACTAGGGAAATACAGAAAGCAATTAACGTGGCACCAGAATAATAATGCAAGCTCATTACCTATTATCAAAGCCAGTGAATTAGCTCACTGTCTACAGCGGCAGAGTGTGAAATCCTCTAGCTCGATTATTTACGCTTTTTAATTGGTGGAGCTTGCCTGACTCAGAGATTTCACTTTTATGCGCATAAAAAAAAAAAAAAAAAAAAAAAAAGGTAACAACTTTCAACTAATGAAACATAGATGGAAGATTAAAGGAGAGGAACTCTTTGAAAACATTAGCATGAAATTCATTTGATTTCCGAAAGTGGGTTATACACAGAAAGCTCAGTCTACTTTGCTCAGAACTTGCTTGTCAAGTGCTCAATGTTTATCAGTCAATCAGATTACAGGCAAAAATGCTTTTTGTTCTGCAGGGACTCGGCCTTTAGGAAAGCTGCGCTCCACCCGCCGTTACCCACCATGCACTATTTGATACAAATTCCAATCATTATGATAAATGAAGCTCAAGTCCAACAGAGTTCTTTAGCTGCCATAAAGCTTTCCATAAAGCTTTCCACTCCACTGATGAAACATGGGCTACGTGGAAAAACCATTTCAAACATGACCAGACCCAGATAACGTTCATGCAAGGGGAGAGAAAATAAAGCAGGGAATTAACCATCAAGTGCATGTGGTAATACCGCTTTAATTAAATATTTAAGACATGAACTCCGAGACTCTGGTTTTGAATATGAAATGAGGTCTTTCGACATTTCCCTGGCAAAATACCATGAAAATACTCAGTATAATTTGCATTACAGCCAAGTCAGCCAGTTGAATACCTACTCACCGCCTGTCAACCTCATTAGTGCATAAAGACTCTCTCAAGTCCCAGCTGTTTAGAACAACCCCACATTAGGAAAATTGTTCTGAGGATCATCCTGTTCCTTGATAAGTGAAGCTTAGGCGCTCTATTAGATTTCCATTCAGTGCTCTCGTGAGGCCACTCACCTTGTTGGCTGAAGGACTGCTCAAAAACAGACTTGTAAAGGCTGCGAAAGGAGGCACTGAGATCTTCAAACTCTGAGAACAGGAGCTGCTTGTCCCTGTCTGGCATGTTGTACTGGGACTGGGGGGGCTGCTGCAGGCTCATCGACTGGGACACGGGCTCTGGGTGACTGGTCACCTGGGGAGATGTTGAGAAAATAATTTCAGGTTTATATATGGAAGCATTTTTATGTTTTTGCAAATTGAACTTTGTGTGAAACATAAAAACAGGCTAAAACTCTCATACCAGAGCACCACGAACTACAAGGACAACTGATGCTACAAGGAGCACATGAAAACAGTTCTGAGGCACATCAATAGTGAGTTTTTGTTGTTGTTTTTGTTTTTTTTATGTAAATATCTTCCATGACCTTCCAATCATGGAACCACAAAAAATTAAAAGTAAAAGGAAAACCACTCAAATTTTGTTTTGCATCAAACAATTATTTAATAAGATTGTTTGTTTGTTCCGGATCTAAAAGACATGTCATACAGCAATACGACATATAGAGATCCAATTACGCCACCCATAACAACACAGATCAGTGCTTACCGCCTTGGTTCACACAACATTAAGAGAGCAACTATAATGGACACAAAGCCAATACTCAGGTGGCTCGGCAAAACGTATTTAAAACAAAATCAATAGCAATACCTTGTACAAATAAGCAGCAATTTTATCCCTGTATTTGTGTGGGCAGTCAATGTTATGCACTGCCCCTGGCTGCGAGACAGCAAACCGTGCTCCCTCCAGCACGAGTTGGTCTATGAGATTTACCGAAGCAAGGGCAGCGATACAAATCATTTGCAATTTCACAGAGTAGCGCCTGACCCATGTCCACTGTGGGCTGGCTCTACAAGAGAGGTTGTGCCCCGTTTTCGATTATAACATCTTCCTCTTCTAATATGTGGACAGGTTACTGAGGCATATGGCTTGTGTCAGAATGAAAAGGTGATAAAACTAGAGAATTTACTACAAGCTGATGCTTTAGCTTAGAGAGAGGGAGTGAACGAGAGGGTGCGAGAGAGAGAGAGAGAGAGAGATAGCGATAGAGAGAGAGAGGGAGAGAGAGAGACAGAGCGCGAGCAAGCACATCCATCAGGCTGAGCCGATCAATGCCCAGTGCCTGAAGCAGGGAGCACTCTTGGATGCAGGAGGACCACACCAAAGAGGGGGCATCTCTGGTGGGAGGACATCAGAGGAAGTGCTTCTCTTTGTCTAGCTTCCAGGAGCAAGCACATTTTTCTTTGTTTCCTTTAACCCCTTTTCTGATGTTGTACTCATGCTCATGTCCACCATGAACCTCGGTCTGTTGTCTACTGCCTACTCCTCTGTAGAGAGCCTCCTGGGGCTTTCCAATCAAATGAAACACGAGATACCAGTACAGCTTCTCACTCCAGCAGTGTTTCATTTTCACAAACGCAATGCAAAGAAAACCACTAATCAGTAAGGCTAATTGGGGGGGAATTTGTGTGGTCTGATGAGTACTAATTTATTCTGCTACAGAGTGATAGGTGTATCGCGGTAAAAAAAAAAGTGGATAAAATAAGGAACCCATCATGCATAGTTCCCACTGTGCAAGTGTAATGTGGTAGTGTCGAGATTCTTCTATCAATACATTTTTCTTTCCTGATACCAAAGGGGTATTAAAAGATGACAATGCCAGGACTCATCGTACTAGTTAAGGTAGAACGGGATGTTATTTTCACTCATGGTTTGGCCAGCATAGAGTCCGGACCTTAATCACATCAATACAAGATCTTGGTGAAAGCTTAATGCAACTCTGGACAAAAGTATTGCATCTTTGCACAAGTTTATAAAAGCAATGCCCTCTGCAAAAGTGTTGTGTTTTCAAAATGAGTGGTAGACCAAAACATCTTAGGGTCTGCCTCTTGTTTTTTTCTTCACTTAATTATTTAGTTTTGAAACAAAGAAATGTGTATTATTCTCTTCAAACAGCTGACTGGTTGCTCAACCGTTTTGTCTTTGTGCCAAATGCACATCAAGTCTTTGGAATAATCCAGAGTTAATCTGTTAAGGATAATGAACAACAAGGACAAACTTGTACACAGCATAAATGGTAGGACCCTCATTCTATTCATTCTCATTTTGAGAGTCAGAAAGTGGGAAATTTTAAGCTCCTTTTTTTTTTTTTAATATATATTTCTATTCTGCTTTTTTCATGCTTCATGCTGCTGCAGGTGCATGTGTGCCCCCTTAAACCAAAAAAAAGAAGTTCTCTGAAATGCCCCTAAAGAGCTGTGTCCATTGAAAGATTCATCCTTGTCCTTACCGGTGTATAGTTGTGAACACTGCTGCTCACACTGTTGAGATTTACTGAGGCCAGACTCTGATCAGACAGGCTGTTGTTAAGGCTGCTTCTTGGACTATCGCTCCCTTCCTGGTCTGTGTTGTATAACGCCACCTGAAACACATACATACACACAACATTTGATACCTTAGAAACACACAAACGCACACTAATTACTGTTATCAATTCTCCACTCTTGTCAAAGAGAGAACGTGTCATCACTCCTTGGTGAAAATGGGTATAAAAAATAAAAAGCCAATGTAGGTCTACCATTAAACAGCCTACTTTCATATGGAAATGTAAAGCCTGTGGGTGAGTGTACAGCAAGCAATAACATGTCATAATAGCAGAGTACGTTTTTTTTGTGTTTTTTTTCCACTATGCTTGAATGTGTGTGTGTGTGTGTGTGTGGGGAAACACAGCATGCTGTTCAACACCCTCCGCAATCCCAAATGGGTTCTATCTAAATGTGTACAGGGACCTGGAGACAGCTGAGACATTCCCATCGCTAAAGGTCACAGCACTGGCGATGTCAGCCACATCTGCTCACTGAGCGCAAATCCGTTTGGGACAGCTAACAAAGGATTTCAGTGCAGCCGAGACACTGACCTTTTAATGTAGGAGTGTAACTAGCTGAAACACTTCAGGACGACAATCTTAATTATTGTCCGACAAGGTTCTGTCCTCCTACACCTCCTAAATAAATTGCACTGTCAGACAATTAAGACAACAGTAAGAACAATCCTCATAACGACAGCTCAAGAGAATGGCACATGTGAGTTTTGTTCTGTGAGAAAAGAATGTTGCCTTGGAAAAAAAAAGGCCCAGCATTCCTGGATTGGTGTGTGCTTTGTGTACGTGCGTCTGCCCATCCATGACTGAGTGCAGCACGGTGGCTTCAGCTCATCCCTGTGAGTGGAACAGAGTGGGCTCTGTGTTCAGTAAATGAGACAGCAGTTGCAGTAGCCTTCGGGCCGGCCGGGGCCCTGCCAGCAGGCTGCCTCACAGCAGCAGCGGACTGAAGCCTCGTCTTTTCTGTCGAGCCACAGCGCGCTACCGCAGAAGCCGCAAAGGAGGTGAGAAAACTCAGGCAGCCCTGACTGGCTTCTCTGCTCTGACTGATGTTTGGCCAGCTGACAAACATGCTGGTTCCAATCCAGGGTACAGAGCGAGAGCCTAATCATATTTAGCCTTTAGTGTGGCTGCTGCACTGGTATAATAAGAGAAATAATAATAAAAAAAAAAAACAACAACGTAAATGCTGAATCCAGGCAACGCTGCTCGTGGAAGAGAGGTGAGTAAGAGGGAGAACAGAACAGGGGGGTAGTTAGAGAAGCTCATTAGGGAACTCTAGCTTTCACCACTTATTGTGGGCTTGGCTCCAGTGTTCATTAGCATGAAGGAGAGCTCAATGAGCAGCTAAGACTGAAGGCTTAAACATGTCTACAAAATCAGTTCGACAATGCTAATCAAAAGCAGCGTGCCGCTGAAATATAAATGCTATGTGTAATGAAGTCGTAAAACAAGCTTTTATGCCTTAAGTCTCTAACCCACAATCTATTTTTACTCCGCTCGACCATAAAGCGTGATGATTTCAAAACCTTACTGTTCTGCGGTTTACCCAGAACCCCTGACTCCCCTGAGAGAAGATACCCACTCGTCCCATCGCAGTCTTAAAGCAGAACCCACGTACGTTTAATATACACAAATGTATGACCAAAAAAGTGGGGGGAAAAAAAACCCAAACACTTTAATAATTATGTGTGCACACAAATGGGGAACTGAACGCACACACACGGACAGAGGCAAACATGCCGATACAGGCAGGAGCCGCTCCAGAGTAAATAGGGTGTACAGCTCGTAAGCAAACGAGTCAGAGTTCTATTCTTAGCAGCGAATTAACTAAAAAAAAAGCCAGAGGTGTCTTTTACATGGGAGAGGGGTAATCTAGAGCATGAGACATGGATTATAAAAATCAAAGCAAGATTGGCCCAGGTGTTTCCAACAACGCCAGCCAATGTTCGGCACAATCCCTCCTTGCTGGATTGAACACAAAGACGGAGCAAAAGAGAGAAAAGAGAGAAAAAATAAAAGGCTGTTCATCAGCATGCTTATTTCAAACAATCCCTTCATTCCCACCGTCATCACGTTTCACTGCCAAAGTTTTATCAGGTTCACGCCAGCGTACAGGACTGTCTCAAAAAGCAACCTGTAGTGGTGGTGGTGGGAGTCTAGGTCAATGCAAGGGGGAAAAAAATAAGAAAGAAGAAGGAGAGAACAATCTTGTCAGGAATGTCGACGAGAGAGAAGGAGAACAGAGGTTCTTGCCGGTTCAGTAGTCACACTGCCAGCCTCTCCATTGGCCTATCTAGGAAGGCGGGAATGACAGAGAGACTGGAATAGAAAAACGAAGAGAAAAACAGAGAGAGGGAATTCCTGTGGTTTGGCACACTGTACCGAAAGAGGCGTGGCCCGTTGTATGTTTACGGTGTAAGCCAGTGAGAAACAAGCTCTCTCCAAGGAGTTGGAAACTTAGATGTGTTGCTACTCCACTTTGTCTTCTGTTAACTTTACCGCCAAAACAGTTTTTGATAGATGAAGGGAAAAATATGTCTTTTATCATCGCAAAGTAGAGGCTTTGTGCTCCGTTTATGTCTTCTGCTTGTTGCTTTTCTAAGCCATTTTACCGGGAGCATTTGATGGCAATCTGGATTTAACCGTCAGCACTTAACATCAGCGCTTCATTATTTAGTCAATGCCAGTGGGGGCTGGGGCCGCGGAAAGCACGTGTTTGTGGCAGTCAACGAGGAAAAGGGTCATCTTCCTGCACACTAGTACCCATGAATCTTTCTGCGGCAGAAAAATGCAAAACTGCCATGTCTGCTCTCCACAAAAACAGCCCCCAGCTAGTACTCGCTGACATTTGTTAAAACAAGCCGAAACACTAACATACTCTCTGATACATGTGCACATGAGTTGGGGAGCACAAGCAGACATATGCTCAGACTTCTGCCTGATACTCAGAACGTGAAGAGCCCCTGACACACATGCACCGACACCAACTCATATTTCCGATGACACCCCTGTTCAGGCAAAAAACATTTTTTCGTAATGCTTGCAGCAAATGAATAAGCGACTCTTGTAGGCTTTTTAAAAGTACTCCTGAGAGCTGCCCCCACTGGGCCCAGAGGATGAGCGCTTAAGGTTAAAAAGCCTATTTAAATTTCAGAGTGAGCCACACACTCACAGCTAACAGTCCCTGTAGCTTTGCTTTATGATGTTCAAGTGTTTCCAAGTGAGGAGGATATTATATATATATATATATATATATATATATATATATATATATATATATATATATATATATATATATATATATATATATATATATATATATATATATATATATATATATATCTCATAACAATATGTATGAGCATCATATTTTCAAATTCAGAATAGCAAGAGCCTGTTGTTCATTGTTGTAAAGGAAAGAAAATACAACAGAGCAGATAGTTGTGTATTTTGATGTGGGTTGTAGTGAAGAGAAGCTTTAGGCACATGAGCATATGCTTTTGTGTGTGTGTGTGTGTGTGTGTGTGTGTGTGTGTGTGTGTGTGTGTGTGTGTGTGTGTGTGTGTGTGCCTGCATCTCCCTCCACAAGAGTGTGCCTCTCTCTGTGGGGAACAGTGCTGTAGGTGGTTGGAGAAGTGGGTGGGGTCAGGGTGCAGCCGTGTAGCCAGGTGTGTGTTGGAGCTGGAGGCTGGATGGCTGGCTGTAGTACCTTGTTAGTCACAGTGTTGATTGCCAGCGTTGGAGAGGCACTTCCAGAGATCATACAGTCCATCACCAAAGGCTCTGAATCCATGCTGTACGGTGTGGAAGCCTATGGAGGTTGGGGGGCAGGGTAAGGAGGCAGAACAAAAATAATTCAACACAATCCAATTATTAAACGCATGAGATCTCACTACTGCAGGCTAAATGGATCAACCTACATTAAAGTAGGTAAAAAAAATACATTCTTTCACCATATATATGTGCATGAGCCCACCCCCCAAAAGGAAAAAAAAAAAACACTTAAACAATTTTCATATGACAGAGCAACACCTCTATTTAGGTCACATTTGAACAGTGCTTTTTCAAAAAGATGGAGATACACCCCCCCCCCCTCGCATAGCCCCCCCTCCACCTATCACTTCCCCACTAAACAGCAAGTATACGCATACATGCCCTCGTCTCGCAGTATGCCGACACACTGTTGTGGCAGATAACTTTGCCATGCCTGTCTCCCAAAACTGCTTACCGTAAGAGGATTGGTTGCCCACAATACCACTTTTAATTCACGATAAACATAAATGAGATTTTAAAAAACTCTCAAATTTCAATGGCTGCGACTCTAAACAGAATGCCTTGTGGCCAGATGGTGATGGTGGCGGTGGGGGGTATGTACAAAACACACTCTCCACTTGGTAAATTCTTTAGCTTCTTGCTGAAATGAACAAAACTGCGTCAGGAGGGAGGATACACTGTTCGGCATGCTGGCAGAATAACCATGCATTAACTCCTAATGTGTCACACCAGGAACAAAGTTATCAGATGAATTAATGTAACAGTCTTCTGATGTTGTAGGGTCACTACACGAAGAGCATTTATTTCAAATGTATTCATTTGCTGCACATAAGAGACAAATGTGTGCGGTGAGTGAGCAGGCGTCTCCGTCAGCTGAAGAGAACCCCTCCTCATCGTAGCCTCTGGTCAGCCACATTGTGGGAAAGGAGGAGCCAAGAGCCCTGTGCACTGGGATGGCCAAGAGCCAGGTCAATCTGAGCTGCTCTCTAAAAACCTCTACAGCTGTTTGTAACAGTGGAGAAACCTCATGCATAGTTAAAACAAAAGCCCCTGTTCAGAATAGCCGGCACACACAGTTCTGCATTAATTGATGTTTGTTCAAAATGTGTTTGCAAAATGTAATGTATGGCCTGTAATGGCTGCCTGGGGCATCGCTTATTAATAAGGGGCCCACTGCATGACAGAATAGCATGGAGAGGCAATTACATGAATTCTGGGATATGAGCTCTTGGTGAGACCATATGCGAGTGTGTTTACCTGCGTGTGCACAGTAAATGGAGTATAGGAGGAAAAACACGGGGAGAAACCAAAACTGAGGTAGAAGTGCAAGAAAAAGCCCAAAGAAATACAGACCCGAGCAGAAATGAAAGGTAAAGCCCAAGTATAAAAGTGTGTTCTCCTGGGAGTACGCAGTTTCTACCAGCACACTCACCCGCTCTCCAGATCGCGGCCTCTTCTTGGGCCGGGTAGGCAAGGCGTCCTCCTTTGGGTTGGTGTCAATGGCCCAGTAGGAGCCCTGCAGACAAAGGAAAGACCTCATAGTGCTGATTTCTTTCCCACATTACATCATTAAGAAACTGAATCTTGAAAATCTTGAATCAGGATTTCAACAGTTACCTTTCACACCATAAATACCTGTTGTTTTTTTTTTCTTTTTTACATTGGCACCTTTCAGAACCTTTATTGAAGTAGCTAGATGAGTGTTTAGTGTTTGCATGTTGCACGTGGGTGTTAGAAGAGAACTCTGACTTTCTTTGCGAATGCTCCTCAATGGAGATGTTGGTGAGGGCAGCTGGTGGCGATACGATGATAAGCCTTTCTTGAAGCTGTACTTCCTCAGCCTCAGGTACTACGATCAGAGCGCTGTTGCCAAGAATGAAGGATTCGCCGTCTCGGCCCAGGAACTGAAGCAGCACTAGTCTTTTCTAAGGTCTGAGCAAGGCTAACCTGGGGGGGGGGGGGGGGTCAGTCCGGGCTCTAACTAGTGAACTCCACAACCAGGCTGCATTAATCATCTTTGCATTCAATCCTGTTTAATTTATTTTTCAATAATGTTCTTACTCAAAGCCAACAGGAACGCTGCTTACAGTGGTTAAAAATGAGATTTGTACCCTAAGGCCCGGCAACTTCTGAATTTCTTTTCAATATTTATATGACCCATGATAAACTCTCAATCGTCAAGAGAAAGTGAGATCAGCACCTCTAAAATGACTTCCTTAGGAGAGAAAATAATTGATATTTCCATAAGAAATCATCTGGATAACAGCAGAGGACATTGACCAAGCTGCCTCTGAAATCTCTACATAGAAACTGCAGCAAGAACAACAGCTTACCCTCGTTTAATGGATCTTATGTGTTATTTTGAGCTGAATGAACTTGAATCGTATATTATTAATCCCAAAGGGACGTTTGACTGTTGCAATATATATTATTAACCAAATGAGTTAAAATAAATCATAAAAATGACGAAATAGGCATTGTACATGTGTTTTCTCAGCTCTCACACACACACACATTATTACACACTATTCCTGCAACTGCTGACCTACATTTATCAGGAGGTTAAAATGATAATTTTTTAGAATATGTGAAGCTTTGGGGTCAATTAACATTTCCCTCTGAGGGAAGAATAATTCACAGTGCAAACAACAAAAGATAAAAAAACATGCTTACATATGGAAACTGACTGTGGTTACATCAGAAACCTCATTATGAACTTCACCAAAGAACATGTGTAAAAGGTGGGACGCACTGTCTCCACATGTGATCCAAAAGTCTTACACTCAGTCGAATACAGAGGACAAGTTCAGGCATCTTAACAGTAAGTCAGACAATGCCCGGCTAGCTGCCGTTTCTTTTAATTGAGAGGGGAGAACACTTAAAGTCAACCCTCGTGGGACAGGAGTTTGTGCATTCTCATACACTCCCCCCCAGAGAGTTGGCAGGAAAAAAAACCCCAAAAAACAACATATAAATAACCATTAAATTATTCACAAACACTGCAATATACTGTTGCAAACCCAAGTCATGTGTATTCTTTAAGTTTAATGCAAAAACAGAGAAAAGCTACTATACTTGTCTGCAGTCACAAAACAACAACCTCTGTAAAGTAAGAAAAAAAAAAAAAAACACACCTCCCAATATCATATGTAAACTACCTGTTCCCTTCATCTAAATGACGCAACTCATTTTCATACATTACCATGAAACACGTCATCTGCTTCCTCTTTTGTATGAAAATTTAGAAAAGACAAACAAACATGTATAGTTGTTGCAACTCCGGACCAAGACATGAGGCCAATTAAAATGATGATTATTAACAGCAGCCTTCAGATGCTGCATATATTACTTGCATCATTAGACAGCACGTGTGTATGCACACTATAAACTGTCATCGCTTACACCATCTAAGAGAGAGTCAGACAGAGGAGCGACATGACTCTCCTATCTCATCCAACCAGCAGTTCTCATATTCCTGCCACATTACAATATTGATGCAACATATCAAGACCGGCTAACATCTCTTTGAAGTTTTCTTCGGGGGGGTGGGTGAAGAAAATTTCAAATTAAACATTAAGGATACGAGCATGTTGGCCATGCATTTGGAATGGGATCTTTACAGCAATAGATTATTTTGCATTTAGTGGAGCAGCTCCCAGGAGTGTCGATATCAGAGGATTACAGCAAAACATGAAATTAGCATTCAGTCCCCTTCCTCTACACAGCCTGCTGCGGCTCTCCACGCGTGAGTCGGTGTGTATGTACGTATGTGTTTGTAATTATTTGTGTGGTTCTCTAAGCATATTCTCCGTGTACTCTGACAGTGCTGGTACGATATCTGGGTTAGGCAACATAGAGCTAGACCTATACGCACACACCGTCACAGTAAATGCAGGCTATAAGCTCCTTCCTCATGACCAGCAGCATCCATCGGGGGATGCTACTTACCCAGCTGATATTGCTGGAGAATGTCACGTAAATAAGGCTGAAACAGCAAATGTAGGTGGTCCTGCTGAGACTCAAATGTCATCATTAACATGGAGTAGACATCTTTTTAAAAAGAAAAATAATGGGAGGCAGAGGCAAACTGGGAGCAGATGAGTTTTCTTTTGGTTTGTTAAATTCTATTTATATATCAATACTGGGATGTCAGAATCCTGACATGACTTAGCCATCTTCCCTCAAACTTGACTAGTCTTTGACCTTTTTTCCTCCACCTTGACATCTACCGTCTGCGCTTCTTGCATTTGAAATTCTGTTGTGTGGAGGTGGGAAGTTTGTAAGAGATGGTAGCCTCTCCGCCCATTTCCAAACAGTTTAGATTCCAGGCAGCCATTCAAAGGGAACAATTGTCCAACTTACTGTACATGAATGAAATGTTACACATTCTATTCGTTTCTTGCGCTTACATGCAACCATAACTGTCCATAGCTAAAATTATGTTAATGCTTACCTTTCCAGGGTCATCTTTGGAGCGAGGCACTTTGAGAAAACATTTGTTCAAAGACAGATTGTGCCGAATTGAGTTCTGTGGGAAACAAAGTGAGATAAAGGTGGAGATGTGAGACAATATGCAGTTTATAATATTAAATAAATAAATCCACAAAAACAAACAGACAGCAGCAGAGAACATCACTATCTACAGCATCAAGTGCATGTAACCTGCAAGTATGGGTCATTTTGGTTTAATCACAGCTTATGTCACTGAGATTCAGCTTGTTTCGTAATATAAAATACTGTAGCTCAGTTATTGCACAAAGTCACCAGAAAGCTACATCTTTCGCCAGCGATTAGGTTACACAACATATCAAATTCCATGTGTGCCAAAAATAGGAACCAGAAGGAATCCCACACTGGGATGGTTGCTGATGGCAGTGCCTGATATTAATTAATGCTTCAGCAGCCTCCTGTGGGGCCAGGAAATAAATTATGTAGATCATTCTCAAAGTTAACTCATTACAGTGTTACAAGCTACTCCAGAATGAAGAGGGAGGTTCATCCAGCTGCCTGACGGGGGGGGAAAGAGGTGGGCTTAATGTAGCCACAAGAGCTTGAGAGCACTGATTCAGGCCTGTGGTAACCAGCAACAGCAAGACTCTCAGAACCAGATGGAGCCGGACCACCTTGGGGCTTACAAGAACCAATGGATGGGCATGTCTCTCTGAGACACTTTATGGACTAGTATTGACAGATGGTCATGATAAAAAGCTGTAGAATTCCCCGATTAGTTTAACAGATGGGCAAGAAAAGCCAAGAAAGGCACTCTCAGATATAGAGTAAGAAACACCCCAAAGTGCAAAAGACAAGGCAATTACACCAGAGAGTGACAGACTGATTGTAAATGTCTCAATGTCACTGGTTAAATTAGTTCGAAATGCCAGCCATATCCAGCACAGCCCCACCCCTGCTGCTTTTCAACATACACACAAACATATAGCAGTTATGACACTTGGAAACTAGTGTCATAGTCAGAATCATTCTACCGTTATGCCTGAAAAGAGCAGGAGTCAAAATGACTACAGCTGCTATATTGTTTTGACCATGAGTTTATCCCATTGTTCATCTTACTTCTTACAAGACATATGCATAAGATTATGATCCATTAGGCCAGTAGTACCCCCATTCTGAATGTTTTTAGATTTTTCCCTGCTTCAACCTAGCCTGATAGACATGGCTTGTCATTTGCAGACCTTGATGACACGCTGATGACGACCATTAATTAAATTCAGGTGTGTTGAAACAGAGAAACATCTGGAACTTGCATTCAAAACATGTAGGAGGGGAGACCGGATTTGGGAAACACTGCATTAGGCCACTGTTATCAGAAAGAAATGTAAACATATTACAGACTACGATATCCTTTCGTAACATGTTTATTAGACCTACACAACTATATAAGGATGAGCTCAGGTTTGCACTGTAATCAGAATTTGTATGTGGTCTGAATGTAATTCAGCATTCATTGAAATGTGCAGCACTTTTCTTTGAAGTAATATAAAAGTTGACTTAATGTGTCACTGACCTGACACATGCACATTCTGTTAGATAGTAACAGTAATCTAATGGACCTATCTCAATACAACTTTCTGATTCATTTCAATGTAATATGCCTACTACCTACTCTCAAATAGGTAGACAAATAGGTCCATCCACGTCAAGCCTCTTTGCCAAAGCTGCCAGGTACAAAATCACTGTAACAAACCTTGTCCTTTTAGCTGCATTGTACCCACTTCTTTTGCCGAAGTTCAGCAATAGTGTGGACGAATGAAACAACATGCACAGAGTGTGGTCATGCATAGTGGATGGTGACAAACCGATAAGAGGCTCCCAATTTAGTCATTCCATGCTACTTTAAACCACTGACACACGTTGTAGCAGAAGAGTGTCTGAGTAAGAGAGGTTCTGATACAAGCCTTACAATGCCATACACACTAAAGTAATTTAAAACATTTTCCTTTACAGACTCTCTGTGTCTGAGTGCATGTGCCACTTAATGTCAGACGGATAGAAGAAGCAGAACTTGCACAGAGAGGTGGCTCTATCCATTAAGGACCTTCTGCTAGGTCTAAATCATTGATACAGCCAGGCACACATGGCCTGCTGCTACATCTAAAATTTACTTTTTAATGAACTCGGCATTGGTTGCTCTCCTCCACTCTTGTTAGGTCCTGGGCCTGCAGCTTCCCACAATGTATGAGGTCAAATCTTTTTACTATACTTAAAGCATCATTGTTGCATGGAGCCAACAAGTGTGGAACATTAGAAAATAAAAACAGAAACATGCCAACAGTGACGGTATATGTTATAAGTAATATTTACTGAATGGAAGAGAATGAAATATCAATGCAAAATGGGGAGACAAAAAAAAAGATTAAGGTAAGATTGGACATACAGTATAAATATAATATTAATAACACCTCTAAGATCTCCAAGATGAGGATCAAAACTCAAAAACGTACCATCAGGGTTTTTAACAAAGTCTTTGCTTTGAGACAAGCAGCTATAAGTTGTTACGATTGCAGAGCTACAGTAAAGGGAATGAAGTATGTGGGAGAGGTCAGAGGGTGTTAGTAGTTGTACACAAAGTGAGTTAGACAGAGCTCACTGCAGGGGTCCTGCCCAAGTGGTGCCCAGCATCTACCTGCAACCCCCACAGAGCACTTCACATCCGACCTGAGAACAAGCCCGCATGTGTGTTTGTTAATGTATGTGGGATGCCTCCTACACACCAAAATAAAAACGTGTGCACACAGTAGAATGTGTCTCCTAACAAATGGCAGTGATTTAACGCACCAGGACAGCAGTGGAGGCGTAAGCGGCTCCGCCCTCGCTGCCCCCCCTCCCGCTGAGAAACGCTGCAGCTCGGCAGAAGAGCCGCCAGGGAAAAGTAGGTCAGGCTGACCTCTGCGTTCGGCGTGTCAAACGTTCAGAGTGAGCTAAAGGGACAGGCCATGTCAGAGCCCTGCTCCTCACAGCTGGGGAGGAAGAGGCACGCTGAGCACATGGTCAGGGACCCAAGGGAGCGAACTCTGCATGTTGCTCATGGAAACATGCGTATACACATATACCAGTTTTGACACAGGGACAAACACCACCAGCCAAGAAAGAGAGAAACTCGCACTTTGGTCCAACATGAATAACTCACTGCTACTGTAACTTTCACACCATCTGAGTATAACTTAATGCCTTTAGAAAAAGCCTAAAAGAAGAAAAATAGTGTTCTTCTGGATGGAAACAGAGGTAGTTAAGAGGTCTCAGTCCAATTTTAAGATTACCCTAAACATTCCTGTGACATAGGGAGAGTTTGAGATGATTGAGAGGTGATCAAACTACAATGAATGAGAACGGACACATTGTTGGATTTGCTGCCTTTTTGATCCAAGTGTTTCCCTCTTGCACTGGAACGAGTGGGAAAATGGTCCAAGTTAAACAATGTCAGGTACCAGTGGTTAAACAGTACCACAACCTCCACAACAGGAGCTGCTCAATAGACAGTCGAAATAAAACCGATTTTAACTTTTATTTCTAAAGAAAAGAACATGCATTAGAGTAAATAGTAAGGTGAGGTAAGATTAAGTGATGGCAGAAACCCATTTTACCATTTACTCTAACCTTTTAACTTGATTCGGTTTTGTATGAAAGCAACTTGTCTTTCCACATTAACAACCAAACAGAAGACCCAATGTAGTATAGGGCTTTTAAAATGAAAAAGCACCAGAAAAGGTTTAGCACTGATATTTTGACATGTATTTATGAGTTCCTCTTCCAGAACAGAAACTTTGGGAAGGAGATTATTCAAACGGAGTCTGATTTAACCAGCTTTGTGTACACAGTTAAACAATTTGTGTCATTATTTACAACCAAAGAAAACCCAGCATGCCTTCATTTTTGCGCCTGGCATGGCTGTGATCGTTGTCATGCAGAGGCTCATGTGTTACACAACAACAGCAGAGAAGTGTGCGGAGGAAGAGATTCTCCGTTCATTTATATTTACACTGAATCCCAGACGACCAGACGTTATCAGAACATATTGACTGCTGAGCCACGCTATTCTTAATTGACTTGAAGATATCTAAGGCAACCTCAAATTTCTAACTCGTGACCTTTCCCTCACCATTTTTTTCTTTAAACATCTCTAATCAATTCCATGTTATCAAACTGAAAAGTGACCAACAGTGGTCAAATTCTGCTGCGAATAATGAGATTCAAAAAGTATTCACCACAAAAAAAAAAGAAAGAAAAGAAAAAGAAAAGCACAATACCAAAAACCAACACATCAACTCAAGGATGACAACATGACCTTTATACTAGTAATCAACTAATAAAAGATTTGGAAAATAGATAGAAGTGGTATGAATCACCTATTTCTGAAAGAAACCTACATTTTTGTACAATATTAATTGTGCTTTTCAGTTTAACTGATTTAAAACAATTCTCTGCTCAGAATGTCTAATGTTTTCTCTTTGTTTTTGTTTTTTTAAACACAACACAACACTTAAGTTAAATACCTTAGCTTACGATTTTTATGACTTGTTTTCTTTTATATTAGAAACAATAAAAAACGTATATAATATTAAATAAATTCAGATATAAGATACGCAGAGACGGGGACAGAAAGCAACAGAAGAAGAACATGACAGAACATGACAACGTGACAGAAAGAGTAATAAGAACAGAGCAGCAAGTGAGGCCATATTAAAGGAAACAGGAAGTGAATCAGTGCTGATATAAAAGCACACAGGTAGATTACTGTATTTTTAGGCTTTTGTTATTTCGTATGGAACCTATGTCATGCCCACCAACACAGAACATACTCTTCAGCCTCAGGGATGCACAACCAAGGCCATGGAATGTAGCACCTTCACTGTCTATTTGTAGTGGGTGTGGGAAGGCATGTGGGATGCCACGGTATTTGCTCAACAAAGCACTGCTTTAAGAAAGAAATAAAAAGAATGGAAAAAAAAAAAACTTGCTCAGACACAGGTAGAAAAAGGTACGTTTGTTCAGGTACAATTACAAGACTATTTAGAAGAGCTTTGTCTCTAAGGAGATTGGAACGAGCCCCTTGCAGTTGATGAGGTGGGAACCTGCTGTGTGATGGAAATGGAGGGCATTCAAACTGGATCTTTGAAACAACCGTCCCCCCCCCGTTCGTTTGTTTTGCCACACACCTTCAAAAAACTATAGCTACAAAAAGATCATGGAGCAAAGATTTGTCAAGCCTGAAGTTTCAGTGGTGGCCTATGAAAATGGTTCATGGGCTCCAGTAACAAAGAGCTTAAACAAGACACCTGTTAAAACATTTACTTCCATTTAACGTGACTTTAAGGCTTATTGAATATGGTAACCACCTCCTTCTCTGATAAAATAACGTCAGTCTTAAGCAGTATGTATGCATACACTGTCCAATATGCCACAAAACTGTCAAACATCTAGAGAAGCTGTTGAGAGACCTACAGCCAAATACCAATGAAGTCAACTATAAAAACTTTCATCTTTCATTTTTTTTTTTAAACCATCTTCAAAGATATTTGATCTGCCTCCCTTGATATCTCGTAGTAATGTGTTGGCATGCTGCTCAGTCTCTGATCTTTACTCACTTGCAAGTAGTTTTAATAAAACATGAAGAGTTTGCTTGCCTGCTGCAGAAAAATACATGCCAAGGTGAAATCTGTCATAAATATAATAACCTGTTACTTAGCGCTAAGAGAGCTCTATGTCTATGTCCATGATGAAAAGTAAAGAGAAAAAAAAACAAAAAACAGGTGCAATGGGAAAATCGAACTGAGGACTGACTTTTACCATCTTCACACAGGTTATAAAGCAATACTCTGAGGTATTACAGTAATTAAAACTCAGCCACTTTTGCAGGAGGACATGACAGTATGGGGAAATTGTATTTTCTCTCACTCCCACCCCCAACGGTGACCATTTTGTTAAATTAAACTCATTTTTCACTGGCAAAATCACTTAATGAGGGCAATACATGCAAGAAAGAAATTAGCCCGATAAAGGGATTACATGTGTGGACGCAAAAAGAGGACTATGGGAGGAGTGTGAATGGATGCTGCAAAACACAAAAACCTCTCTTAAGCACTTAAGGTAGTGAGATGTGTGGCAGGTGTGAGGGATGGTTAGTTGAAGCTCTCCTAACCAATCCACTTCCCCAGCAATTTTAAACAAATAAATAACTAACACAAAAACAAAGCTGTCAAACATCAGCAGACACTGCAGGGAAGCCAGCTGAGAAGATAACACAGGTCAGTGGCTTGCGTCAGCCTCCACAGGTGTCTTTTTTCCAGAGGCTAGCTCCATACATTCAAACTGCAGGCAAGCTAAAGAGTATAGACTAAACACTTTTTTCTCCCCATCAATGACAGAAAACCATCTCTCCAGCAAATATCAGAAATTAGACTTTTTTTTGGTAGCCAAACACAATCAAGACCAACTTTTATCTTCATCGATATAAGACCATGATTGATAATGACAAAAAGCCATATTGGGCCAAGCTTCTAACATATTAACCATTTTATGATACACATGAATAAAAAGATGTAAACCTGTTATTAAAGTAGACTTGAAACTTACCTGCCCACACTGGCTATGCAGAAACTGTCAACACCCATGTAAGCGAGGCTATCCAATTTTATCTGCCAAAGTAATTTTCCCACAAGTAATCCAAGGATGCTGCATCCTATAGAGCTCCGACAATGGGCTGAACCAACACAAAAGCCTCACAGTTCTCTTGTGTCATATAACACGTTTAAGAATGCTGCACCAAGGATATTCCCTTTTCAATAGAGGCAAAGGGGTTAAAGACCAAAAAGTTCCACCGCAAATGCTCTGAACTCAATTTCATGAAAGTATTGCATCTAAATTCCTTTTGTTAACTGTAGCTTTTTTTTAAGGTCAACCTTGGAAGGGACCTGCAGAAATTAAAAAAAGGAGGAAAAAAAAACAAAAAAAACTTTGGTATTATTTCCTAGGCGCACTCGAGGTTACAGCAATGACTTGAATACTACGTTTGAAATTCAAGCATTCCTCTTTTAAATTGGAAATAGGTTACTGTAGATTTGAAAAGCTGCAGGGGAAGAAAAAAAACTCCCTTAATGCAACACTGAACGACAGGTCACACTATGACAAAAGCCCCAAGCCACTCGTATGAGGTCTATTTGATCACAGTCCCTCAGAGAGCCGTCTGTCTTTGTCTCCCTTGCTTTTTTGCCAATATTTGTGTCTATCCCACTCTAACTCAAAACCCAACTACACACAGTAGAAGTGTTTTATTAAACCTCTGGTGTTGCTATACTTGCTACACTATTGCATGGTGCAGCATGTAGAATTGTAGTATAATTCCATTAAATGGATTATTTCAGAACATCCCTGACCTTCACTGGGGTTGTTGCTGGCAATGAACCAGGAAGCATTCTCAAGAAATGATGATGGGCCAGACTTTAAGAGACGCAAACCATTACCAGTAATGCAGTCAATACTATTAAGTAAAATGTAAAAGTCTGAAAAATTGACAAATTAATTTATCTGATGAGGGATGCCTATTAAACCATCAGCTGTTCAGACCAGGACTGACCAAGTTTTGGAGTGGCACAGTCATTAAACTTTACTCTTTCAACTGTAACAACACATCAAAAGAAAATGAAAGAACATTTATGCTGTGAATGTGATACAGAAATACACCCCTTCTCTTTAATCGTAATCTATTACACTACACTATTCATGTGGCACAACATGTGTTAAAAAAAAAAGTATTTTTCCTTACTACAGTACTAAAACATATTCAAATGCAAATTATAGCTTTCTTTTTTAATTGGTACTGCTGCCAAGTTAAATATGATAAATAAAACAAAAGATATAATTGGATGATTCCAAATGGATACTTAAAGTCTACACATTAGCTGCTGAGTGACCATCTTATTGGCTGATAGGATCATAAAAGCAGTGTTAAGCCTGCACTTACTGCCACTGTGTTAACAGCAGCATTAAGTGAAAACCTAAAAACCTGTCCATCTATCTATTCAGTAATGTCAGGCCTGGCATTACAAAACGAGCAATTACTACTGAGACAAAAAGGAAAACTGGTGTAGAAGTGACTGACAATATTAGCAAAGACAGCAGCTTTGTTCAGTGCTGTAACCCGAGTCGTCTTCTTCGAGCAATGCTGGCTCACACTTTTCTCCTCTGCTTTACAGGGCCTTTTTCTTTCCCTTACGCCTCCACTGCAGAGGCAGCATAAGGCCATGAAAGATTGGAGGCAAAGTGACGTCCTCTGGTTTATCCTCTCTGAAAGCCTTCGCATGCTCTCAGTTCCGCATGAGGGATCTGATGAAAGCCGTTTGTCAGTACGCCACTTAATTATCAGCCAGAAGAGGAGCCTCTGATGCTACCCTCTGACAATAGCTTACAGCAGCCTAGTGACTACAATGCACACCAACAATGAAAAAAAATGACTATAGCCACTAATGGTGACAGGGTAGTGCCAACTGTTCACTTAGTTAGACAAATAAAATAACTTCACAGAAAGCCATGTGTGCTTTCGACTTCAGTGTGCATCTTTTTTGCTCTCTCTCCATCTCTGAAGCCCATAAATTGGAATGTTTTGGAGCACAAATTCAAAACAGGATGAGTTCTAAAAGCAGATTGGAGCCTTTCTTAGACAAGAAGGCATACATGGATTATTTGTCTAAAACAAAAGGTCAGAATTCAGATATTGGTTACTTGTGTGTTAATGTTGTGTTTTACCTTAAAAATGCACATAACTAACATGCCCACTGCATTGCATTAAAATGGCATCAGATGGGAACAATTGAAAAAATTGATATACAAATTAACAGAGGCCTCTGTTGTCGCTCAGACCATCAAGCAAAGTTGTCTTTAATTCATTTAACTCAGGAGATGAATAAAAAAAAAAAAAAATAATAAAAAAAAAAAAACACAACTGCTTGGTCCAGCAGACAATTATCACAGATAAAAAGCATGTAGATGAAAAGTGGAAACAATGGAATATCTACATTTTCCATAATTAGGTGATCATAAGTCAACTGAAGCCATTGCTGCCATTTAAGTCTGTTAATGTCACTGATGCAGTTCAATTTACGAACAATAAGTATGTGTTACCAGGTGTGACTTGGTCACATTTCTAGTTGCTTAATCAAAAGGTACGATATTTGATATTTGACACGCACGCACGCACGCACACGCACGCACGCACGCGCACGCACGCGCACGCACCACCCTCAAGGGATTCCTGATATATCACATTTAGGAAAATGTTTCGGTAGCCTGAAAACATAACGCCTTCAGCCATGGCCATTGCTGCACCAATGCACACCAAAGCCTAAGAAAAGCTTTTCCCCTTAATATGTATTAGATTTGATTTCCTTCTGAAAGGGAATCACAGACCCACCCTACAGTCCATTAGCCAAGTTAATGCAGAGCTGCCAGACTTGCCGACCCATTAATAATACATTGCAGTGGTCAAAAGAGGCCAGACACCTCTGTGCACCCTTTCATCCCTCTACATGGCCACATTAATGGACTAATTCAGACGCAATTAACTAGGGAGGAGAGGCTGTGGCCTTGCGGCTGTTGGAGCACAGGCTGAAGGGCTTAGACCCAGGGCTTGGATTATAATCACTGTGATCACACACATGAACACACACGTTCATAAAACAATTAACATACCATTAGAAAAGGGCTCACACACACAAGTATTTTTATAACTGAATACCAGAATACAAGCCCAAACCTTTGCATAGTTTGAGCAATTACTAATACAAAATCTTCTGACCCTGTTATCTTATGAGGATCTTGCATTATTGCAAATGTATGTGAAAAAATGTGAAATACACAGCATTAAGCTGTGGTTGAAAATATTTGGTTTCAACATTTGTTCATTACTGCAAGCACCACTTTATAATATGGCTCTAGAAATGTGCTCATTCAGATGTGACATTGACAAATGAGTTATTACAGGAGCGATATTCACATATCAAATTTGTGGCTAGTATGACCCGTGATTAGCCCTGCTGATGCCAAATGTTAGGCGAAAGAGATGTGCCCGTCAATACAGGCACTTGGGAGGGCAGAGTGCCTCGTTCTGGCATATCATCCATCACTGGTTCCACTCGGCTGCCACAGCCGTGTCACCGTCCCCCTTCTCACAGACCACTGACCCCACTGAGGACACACCAGCAGGATGATCAAATATCACTCTGGTATAAGACACAGTCATCCTACTTTCCTGATGAGGCAGGGAACAAAATAAAAAATATATATATTTTCTGCAATAGTGACATCTCTCAGTAAGCTGCTGTAAACACCAATCAGCAGTCACAGAAAGAAACGAGGCTGTTAGCCTTTCTTTCTGAAAGGGGGAAGAAAAAAATGGCAAGGATTGCAAAGAGCAGAGTGAAGCCATTAGCTGTGGGAGATTGGCACAGAGGGTGACAGGGATTAAATAATTGCCTGAGAAGGGAGAGGGTGGATGAAAACAAAGATGAAATCAAATACCATTTGCCAGACATCTTCCATGATAATTACTTGCCATGCAGATTTTATCAACATGCCAATCACCAGGCCAGTCTGCTTCTTTTAAAATTCCTATAAGATGGAAATGACCCAAATTCATCATGTCAGACAGCACGGGTGAGTTACCAGTCACCCTGAGTGGATATTCATAAGAGGGCTTAAATCAGTGAAGCTGGAGACCTTTGACCAGATCAGTTTTTTTTTTTTTTTTTTTTTTTTTTTTAAAGATCCTTCTCCAGCCTCTGCTAATTAGTCCACCAGCCTCTTTCCCTTTCATTTCTAAAAAGGAAATCCTGTGTGTGAGCTACAGTGCTGGCAGATCAATTAGCTGCAAGCTTCACAGAAGGCAACTGCTCTTAAGGGAGAGCAGGCTGCCGTAATTATGAATATTATTAATTACATTAAAAACAAGAAGTTACCAAAAAAAAAAAATAGTTCACCCACATAGTGAAAGATTTTTTGGAAAATAGTTAAAAGAAAAAGCTAAGAAAAATTGGACTTTCTAGAGTGCATTTTGCGTACAGGGAGACAGTCACACCAGTAGCTGCTCAAATTAGATTAATTTAACAGGCCAGAATCAGTGCTGAAAGCGGACTCCAAGAACTGTATTTATAGCAGGCAGAACGCACCATGAACCTCTCTCCTTTCTACTAGTCCTTGTCAGGGCAAAAATCAGTGTGCATACAGGAGGCTATTTTAAAATGAACCATCTGTGATCCCAATGTAAACAAAAGGTAGGGTGATATTCACAACTGAGAAGTCATTACATTACTAGGTCATTTTTTAAATCTGACACTGCACTTGCATTAGCCATTTTCTGATGAGCAGGATTCTATTTTACTCCCGTCTCCAAACTAAACCGATTCCATAACAGATAAAGTCAGATTTGTAAAGCTTGTGTAAACTGTGCTCTTTTAGCAGCTTAAGGATCACTCTATAAATTTATCAGTGACAAAACTGTTTGTTTTTTTCCCCCCTCCCCAGCTCCAAAACAGCTGTAGATCGCAACAAACTCTCAATTAAATTTGGAATCAAACTTTTTACAGTATTTTACTGAGATGTGGAAATATTGACAGTATTTTTTAACCATTAAAAAGGCTTTTGTTGTATACATTTCTGCTATCAAAGTAGAAAAGTATAAAACTGATTAGGGCGAGTCCACTGATTGCTTGGCAAAGCCAAGTCGAAATATAGGAAGGTAACAGTTAAACAGTTATTTATTAAGTCTTTGAAGCAATGGATGGAGAAGAGCAGCTCTCTGAAATGTTAAGAATAGGTTAGTGCTTTTTTTTTTCCAGTGGTAAGTATTTTTCTGAAAAGTGGTTCCTTTTTCAAGCCAAACTGTTCTTCAAAATACAGATTTGTGACAAATGGCAATGCCTGCTAGAGGACCTGATCTCTCGTAAATGGAAAGGTCCACATCCAAACCCCTTGTCCCAGTTATTACATTGCATGTGTTTGATTAATGTCAGTCAGCTGAAGATGTAACGCTGCTCAATACTTCTCATACTGAAACCTCTATTCAACCAAGTTAAAGACCAATAACAAATAACACACATGGGAAGAGACATCCTACAGCAGCCCCATAGCCTCTATTCTCCATCATTACAAACTGAAGAGCATGTCACAAACCATATAAACTAATTTAAGTGCTTTTTCCTCAAAAACCTGAACTTATGTTCAAGAATATGAGTTTGGAAGCAGCAGTCCATTTTCCATTATTACCTGCACTATGAATGAATGAATGATTTCAGCGTGGTTGTATCTTAGTCAGATATCGACTAAAACAGATTTTATTATGACAGTGCAGGAAGTTCTCAGAATCAATGACCATGATCGACAGGTTTTACAACCGACTGTTGCATCACATTTAACTGAGCAAAAGGAGCAGATGGGAGGGAGCTGTTAAAAGTTAATGAGTGCTTAATACGATAAGATTAAGATATATATATATATATATATATATATATATATATATATATATATATATATATATATATATATATGTATATGTGTGTGTGAGTGAGTGAGTGAGTGAGTGAGTGAGTGAGTGAGTGAGTGAGTGAGTGAGTGAGTGAGTGAGTGAGTGAGTGAGAAAGAGACCCTAGCATTGGCTGTTAAGGGGACAGTTACAGTTTCAAATAAAACTATCGCCAATATCTCTGAACAGGCCTGCATGCCACTAAAGGAGGAAATAGAAGCCTGAGGCCTTTTATGTACTGCACTGCAGTCAGCACTTCACTCAGTGGAGTGTGGGGACACCAGCTCCTGCCAAAATGTATCAATGCCAAGGTTTGCCAGCTTGCTCTTCCCACCCACTCTAAGGGCCAGAGCGTGAGCGGTGGGGCGCCGGTAGGCGGGTGCAAGGTGATGCTGGTGGGCGGGTGGCCAGGCTGGAGCTTCCTGACATGGGAACCCGCCTCACAGTCAAATCCAACTAGCTGTTGAGTGAATCACTACCTCTCCCACAAACTGAACAAGTCTTTGGCAGGCCAGCAGGCAGACACATCGCTGTCTCTACATGGCTGCAAAAGCTCATCTTTCAGACCTGCATCTTAGGAGAGGTTAAAATGAGACAGCCTAAAAAAATAAAAAGAAAGAAAAAAAAAAATTCAGGATCAATTTGGAATTGGGATTTGGAAGATATAAAAATATAAAGCGCCTCTCTAAATATTTGTTGGCTGCTGAAAAATTCACCCCAGTCCTGAAAATTCAAATCCATGCTTTGCAGTCTAATGATGACACAGACTAACAGACCAGATGAAGGTATCAGAGAGTCTAGCACCAAAGCAATTTTACACTTTCAGATTTCAGGCTTCACAAACCTAAGCTTGAAGTGGGAGATAGGGCAGAAGGTACAAATGCTCATACCTGGCCAATCTTATTCAAATAACCACAAGTAGCAAGGATTTTCTGAGCTGCAGTGAGTCACTAGTTAGAAGCAGGAACATTATCTCCAGAGTAAATAATGTCCCGAAGGACCAGTGGCTACCCAAATCGCTTCTTTAAAAAATAGAAAGCTGCTTCAGGCTACTATTATTAAGCCTCAGATCCCATGGGAAGTTGAACCTTTGATCTGTTTAGGGTACTGTGTATTTGCATTTTATAATGAGATCAAAGCAAGGTCCAGGGCCCCTGCAGAAGACAGCTCTGTGCCCCATATCTGCACACAAAGATTTACAGAGCAAAGCTACATTTCCCCGTTAGCACTGCCATGTGAGAGCTATGGACTGTGGTGGAAAATGCAGAGAGTTTCTGTGTTTGTCAGGCAATCAACAATAACCTAGATTCCCTTCCAACTCATTCTGTGTTCGTGTACACAGGTGTGGAAGAGGAAAAAAAATTAAGTTGTGCCAGCAACAACAATTTCAACAGTTCAAGTTCACTTGAAACATTTCAAGCATTTTGAAAATGGTTTGGGAATTGATCCAGACCGTCTTTGGCATTCATCACCTGGAAGAAATGCAGAGGGGAATTTATACACTTAGCTTGAAGTGATCTGACAAGGAGATGAGAGAGGGGAGATGAGCAGGGAGATCAAAATGTGTTTACATTTTTTTCCTTTTTGTTTGTTTTTGAGAAACATTTAAAAATACTATAAGTCATTATAATATTAGTAAAGTACGGTACATACCGTATAGTAACACAATAACAGCTCAGTAATAGTATTTCAAAGCACGGTCTATATCATTTGGCAAAGATTAAAGGACAAATGGCATAGATCTTATGTTAAAGAATTACCTGAGATTAACTTTGAATCTCAGAGTAGTTATCTGTAGCTTAGTCTCTTTGATTTCAAAGCAGTCACAGATGATGGAAAATGACCCAGATATCTATTAGGACAAAGAGGATACATTGCATTATAGTAAAGAGCTGCAAACAGACATTGGACAAATCCGCTTAGAAATCTTAGCATGAGAGCCATATTCAAGCAATTTGGCAAATCAAAAAAAAAAAAAGAAGAAAAAAAAAATTGCATGAAAGGAGGAGAAGGACATGGAAGCTAAAGCACACGAGTTGAATCATACACAACATTGCTTTTACAAACCAGCAAAACATGAATCAAACGTGCCTCAGAGTCAGAGACGGTGTGACGACGAGCACCAACTAATTGTTTGCTCATAGATACCACGCACATGTTCTCCACTCTTGAAGGAAACGTTGATATTTTTTGACCTTGAAGAGTTTAGCTTTTATTGACAGCACTTACTGATATTTCTTCAAAGCAGAGAGACAAATGGAGTTTTATTGATATGATTAAATGAGTTGCTGGTGCCGAGATTAGCCACGTCTCGTCTCAGAGGCACAGCCTGCACGATCATTCAGAAAGAATATGTAGAGTCTCCAATTGCAGCAGCTGACGTCTCTAGGGGAAATGAAGAGCTACGACTACATTTGACCCACATTCACCATGTTAATTACCAACTAAAAACATGCATACTCAGTGACACTATAGGTGGGTTCACGTCTTAGTAACGGTGCAGGTATACAGCTAAAACGGGTCGTGGGTAATCCAGGGTCCACACATATCACTCCCCTATCCATGGCATGTCAGGCTTTTTCCCCCCGTGGTGAATGTTTTGTTTTTTTTAATGAATGATTAATTTAAGATGATAAAAAGTGTTCAAATTTAAGCAGGTATCATCTCTGGCCTATCTTATGCAATTTTAAAATGGCATTGTTTTGTTATAAGCTTATTCAAACATTAAACCTGTTTAATGTTGTCTACTGCTTTTAGTGTTCTTACTTATATATATATTAAAAAAAAAAATAAAAAGCAAAATATTTGTTTCACCTTTTCTCTTTTAAACTTCACAGATCCAAAAAACAATCCAACCAATGGCTCAAAAACTTAAATGTGATCTAAACCATGAGGTATGTGATCCACAACAGATCTACAGTTATTAATACAGTATAGCTTAGTGTAGTTATTTTGTATTAGAACAGTATTAATATAGTTATTTTGGCGTTTGCTACTTTCAAATCTTTCAATATCTAAGAATTTTAGTTTGATAAGGAGAGAACCCTTTTCCAGCCTTTTGCTCAGGCTTAGATTAAAATGTGTGTGTAATGGGATGTTAAAGTTCTCCAAGCACAGAAAAAAAAAAAAAAAAAAAAATTAGGAACAAACCTTAAGCTACTGGAGCTCATTCAAAAGCCCCAGGCACGGAAACGGTTTAATAATGGATTTCATTCGGATGACTCATGCAATCAAAAAAAATTCATCTCTTTAATACAAACATATCTTAAAAAAAAAAAAAAAAAAAAAAGAAAAAGAAAAACCACATACACACAGACAATATATAATATAAATCTTATATCCAATATTTGTGTTACTTAGGTTCTCAGAAATACTCTGACAGGGAAAAGATGTCATTAACAAGAATTGGGGTGGTGGGGAGTCGTGACGCAGGTCGTTGCCTATGAGCACATTTACAAACCAGTTTTTCTTTGTTTCCTGTGCTGTAAAGCATCCTGGTTAGAGTGATGTGGTTTCTCTCACTTCTAATGTGAGGGTATTTCTACAGTTGCAACCCACATGCAGGGAGGAATCTGTTCATCTGTGCGTGCCATTACTGAACTAGAAAGTGCATGAAGAGCATTAATCTCCTGCTATGACTAATTCTATTACTTGCACTTCTACTCAAGCCATCATTCAAATTACGTCAAATCTGTCTTAGTTGACATGACTGTACGTACATATGTAATGTATGTACGTACATAATTATACATATCTGTATACTTGCGTACATATGCGCATATGTATACTAAATGCTTCTATGTAATATTGCAATGCACTTTAACTATGGTCTTGGTTGCGCTCTTGTGGTTCCTCTCAATTTATCTGTATATAAAAACTGAGTCACACAGTTTTAGACATGAAGCCAAATCTGAAATTATTTTAATACTACTGATGACCACAACGTTCTGGTCCAAAAATAACTAAGGCATTTAAAAAGGCATCAACTTCTGTCATCAAATATTAAGTCTATAACTTTTTCCAGAATTTATTATGTAAATGAATTTCATCTGATGAATTAAAAAAAAAAAAAAACTCCATCAACTTCTGGTTTCAAAAAGATCATGATGCCAAAAGCAAAACTTGGAGCATCAAAGGAATACTCACAAACCAGTGACTACGATTATAGTTACTGCACTGTGATGCATCAGATTCATGTATACCATTTGCTTTTTAGGTTGTTTTTTTCCCCATTTTAAAAAGACAGCTACAGTTAAAAATAAGTTAAATTGCTACATTTTCAAATTCTACATTTCACCGATTCAAGTTAAAAATAAAGTTTTATGTCATCAGACAATCATACTTCCAAGTGCTTTAGTTACCTAAGGAAAAGGCATTTTGGACCACATATTAAAGATAAAATGCCAGCCACATCCAACATTCAATCTCAACACAGCTTCTTCCTTTAAGCATTATTCAAAGTGGAACTGTAACTCAGTGGGTAACGCAACATCAACCCTGCCGGCAGAATTGGTATGACTCTCCTTAGGGCCACCCACTCTTAAATGAATAAAAAAAGTAAGTATTTCCACTGTTTTGACTAAATGTCAACTAAATTCGATGCTTTATTTAAATTGTATTTAAATTGAGCTGGTTAGTCTTATGTAACTTCTGAGCAATCAAGTACAAATATGTATAAAAAATAAAATAAAATTACCTATGTTCACTTCAAAGTGACAATCAATGAATGTGAAGTCATTATTTGACTGACAAAATCTGACATAAAAATTAAATCAGATGTACATGTACATATGTGACTCAACAAAACGAAATACATTTTCATCAACCATGTTTGCGTGAAAGGGTTACCAACTCAAAGTCGAAGCAAACCTCGTCAACTTTGTTTGGGGAATCCCCAGTCTGAAAACTTGTTATTCTGTGAGTGGCTCAGACTTGAAACGGCGCTGTGACACCACAGACCCACAGAATCCATCTTATCTTCATCTTAATCTCCAATTTCACATCAGCCTGAATTTGCTGTGCCTTTAAAGTGTGTGGTGCAAAAAGATGCAACACAGATTTTGGAAGAGCCACACACTGTGCACGAGGGAAGTCGAGTGGGTCTCCAACCTCTAAAACAGCTGCTATGAAAACTCGGTTATTGTAAGCATGTCGCAGTCATTTCCTTAATACCTTAAAAATTGTGTGATTATGCCATTTTATCACAAACTATCACCTTCAATCAAATTCAACACCAATAACACGACAATGTACTCCTAAAACTTCATACCAAGGTGTAGAAAATCATTTGACACTCAATTTTTAACAATGAATTGTATAAAATATAGTAGTATAAATAAAAAGGAGAAATGCCTGTAAAGCAAATCAAGACAACACACAGAGCTGTGTTGCTGACAACTAAATAAGGTATAATCAAAGTAAACCAAGAAACAATGGTTACAGATTGAATCAATTAATTTCCATACAAAAGGCCTTTCCACAAAAGCTAAAAATCAATCCATTGCTAATAACACATGTTTTCTCATCTCTTCCCATGCCACACACACACACACACACACGCGCGCACACAGGCAGCCTGTACATGCCAAATCTTGTCGCCCCAGGAAATAGGCTTCATACATCTTGTCTGACTGCAATAAAGCACTGCCTAGGATTCTATTTCCAATAAACGGCAACTGATTGGAAAACTCATTCTAATATCAATTTCCATCTGGGCCCTTTAAAAGGCAATCAGCATAGTTTCATCTCAGTATATCATGGGCTCCTTGAGATGATGACACAGCACTGGCTTTCTCCTTCTGCATAATGGCCTTCTCCTATCAAGGCATCTGCAATGAATAATACCACCCATGAATGGGCTATTTAGTCTGTGCTTGCACAGATAGGGGCCACTACTCTGAATATTAATCCAGGGTTTTACACTTCATATGGTTCTCTCAGGGCTGCACCATTTTTCATTCAACACTCAGTGTGATTTGGTGCACTCATGGTTTCCGTTTAAGCTTTCATACCATGTTTAAGATACCCAGCACCCACAAAACAATGGTTTTTACTCAAGGAATTTCAATTTCAACCCTAACACACATATCAAGAGCTTATCAGAAAATGTAAAACCAAAGGAGAACTTTCATGAATGAAAAAAAGAAACTGACTTAGAAAGCAAAAGGTGAAAATGTAACACTTTATATATATATTTAATGACTGACTGTGGTATATTTTCTTATATCCAAAATCACAGGATATGACAATAAATAATGGAATAGGCCTATTTTTTTATCCTTGCATTTACTGGTCATTGTGGTGAAATACAGCATGACAATGCATGGATCTATGTTCAAATAAAATGCTGCCCTGATTTCGTCCCATAACTGAGAAAAATGTGACCTAGTGCCAACATTAGAAGCCCAGGTATAACTTGTGATCATTATTGTTCTATGTGAAGTCCAACATTTCAATCCGCATAAAATTTAGGATAGATGTTTATATTTGCTTACCTTCCAGCCACTGCCTGCTTCCCTGTAGTAGGGAAAGTTATCACAGATCCACTGGTAGATTTCGCTCAGTGTCATCTTCTTCTTTGGCGAGCTGTTGATAGCAAATGTGATAAGACTGGCATAGCTGTAGGGAGGCTTGCCATCCTTGTGCTGCTGCACCTCCTCCTGATCCAACGTGGTGTTGTGATCGAGCATAGTACTCTTCTTGCCCATGCCTGGACCGTGGGTATTCTGGGCATCAGCCTTGCGGATGGCTGCCTGCATGGTCAGCTTAGGAAGCCAATCCATGGAGGTCAGGCTGCTCTCCAGCTCCGACGTCATGGTGACAGCAGGCTGGGTAGGAGGGAATGGGGGGGGTGGGGTGGTAGAGGTCCTTACCACTGGTTCTTGGTGATGGATCAAAAGCACCCAGGTGTGAAAACGGACAGGGTGGAGTGGGGATGAAGTCTGGATTGTCTCAGCTCAGGACATTAGCATAGCATCTTCTGTGAGTCAACTCTGGAAAAGCAGGAGATGGACATGTGTTAGTCAGCCACCTAGTCTTTGATTCATGGAGTAAAACGTGGCAGTGGGGGCATGTACAATTAAAATTTCAAAAAGATATATTATTTATTCATGAAAAATAATAGCTCCTTTTCAATTTTACAGCTAAAAAAAGTCTCAAAGAGGTGGAAGCATTAAGTTAATTCAGACCCAATTTAAATTCAATTAACATTTTTTTTTTTTATTCCTAAACCATGGATACTGCAGATCCTGACTAAAGAGAAAAAGGACCACCTGACACGTTATCGGCATTCAGTTCATAAGCCTGCATTGGTGGCTACGGAGTCTGCGGTTCGCACATCTAGAAATGAAACATCAATGCTGAAATGCTTTTTACAGGTTTTAGAACAATGTACACTTCCACCCACACAACAGCTTTCAGTGAAGGCCTTGCACTTTTCAGCAAGACAATGACAAACCACCTGACTGCTGTGTCTGTAGTCATAAAATGGTTACCTTCCTCCCTTTTAGCATTTGATATGACTTCTATGCTTTATTTTAAATAAAATATGGCTCTGAGATTTGAAAATCACAGCACATTTACATTTTTACAGTAACAACTTTTTTTTTGTCATCAAGATCAGCTACACTGCAGAGAATGAAAACGGTTAACACTGCATATCTCATTTAACCGTTTAACCACAAAAAAACACACTTGCGTTACAGGATTTCTATTATACATTAACTATATACAGCAGCACCCATTTTACACTCCATATAAATCTTTAGAAAATTTCTCCCTATTTGACACTCACTGGGCACATTTTGGAAGCAGGGGGCAATGCAGAATTCAATGTCCTGCCCAAGGACACTTCGACATATGACGGGGTTAGGGATTGATCTATAAATTTCAGGTTAGAGGAACCATGGTTACGCAACCATCAAAAATAAAGAGAGGCATAAGTGAGAAAGCAGTTCTGTGGAATTTGCACCAGGTTAAAGTGTCTTAGTCAAGTGTTCGTGTACTGCGCATGCTGGGGCTCACAAGCCCACCACTTTCTCCACCACTCGCTGCTCTCAAAGCTGACTCATAGCTGGGAGTCCATCTGCACAGGGAGTAAATGCCAGGCAATTGTTTTCACAACTGCCAGCCAAATGGGGGAATGGCTCAGGAGGAATTCCAACTCTCTCAAGGGGAGCACACACAACTACTTTCTTCCCTGCAGCTTGCTAGCTTCCCTGCCTCTCCTTCCTCCCCTAAACGGAGCCTCTGCCGTCAACAAGCCAGCTATCGTTGTCTTGCAAACTGCCCACTGCAATATGTGCGTTAGCCGTGTTGTGCAGCATACAGCCAGCCAAAACCTGTCTCACTGTCCCTCTTGGCACACTGCAAACCCCATCCTAAAATAGATGAAGCAGAAAGGCCAAAAGTTACATGTACTCATTATGTGAACATGAGAATGGTGAAAAACTCAGTATAATAAGTCTGAGGCCAGGTAGGGTGGAAAGAACAGTCAGGAGAGTGAGGAATCCTTCACTTGTGGGGTTTTTCTCTTGATTAAGCCTGCAAACACTAGTGTGTCTGTGCGTGTATGCGTGTACTTGATTTTCAAAAAAGTCAAAGTCACGTTTATTGTCAATTCTACCACATGTGGGGTACATACAGAGAATCAAAATGACCTTACTCTCAAACCCTCGGTGCTATACAATAAATAAATGTCTCTTTTGAAACATTAGGAAGGGACTAAAACTATTCTGATGGTACTCAATGGATCAAATACTGTATCTTGCAAAAATAACATTTGTATGTAATAACCTGTACTATGGGATTCTACCCAGTTAAATCTAAAAGGATTTTTTAAACTCTTCAAAAAAGTAGCTCTTATTGCATGATTTTTACCAAAAGACATTCAGAAAAATAAGTGTTTAAGATTATAGTATATTTGCATCTTTGGAACATGACCATGAAACAGAACTACAACTAAACTTATTAAGAGTTTAATAATTAATCAAAATGTTTGGAAACAGGCTTCAACATTAAAGATGAACCAACCATTGTGTGATGTAATCACACAATGGTTGGTTCATCTTTAGTCTATCTGCAAGGACAGTGCAAGGTTCAGAAACATTAGTAATTATGCTTAAGCATCTGAATATGAAATGTGCGAGTGCAACCTCTTCAGAGCAGTATAACTGCAACTGAAACTCAGCAGGGGGTGGGGGAATCTGGTTCTCCTCAATATTTTTATGTGGGACATACAAGCCATCTGGCTAAGCACTACAGGAAACAGAGAGTACCGGTAGGTTAGAAGCAGAGTACCACATCTATAACTTTGACTGCGATCTTGCTCGTGATGCGCCTTTGAAGACATAAGAAATATTTTATTCTTTGGCTTTCAACCTCAGAGAGACTTAGTTTCTTTATTTAATCTTACGTGTTTAAATCTGTTTTATTGTGTTGAATTGAAGGTACTTTTATGTCATGTTTTTATGACTAATGTTTTTATCTGCTTTATGTTTCTTATAGCCTTTTATAGTTCTTAATATTCAGTAATGTGCAGCACTTTGTTTCACCTGTAGTTGTTTAAAAAGTTTTTGATAAAGTTGGTATGGTATATAGTTAATTAAAAAAACAAAAAAAAAAAAAAAAAAAAAAAAAAACTTTTTCTTAGCAGATAGGGGGTTTGCAAAATGCTTTAGACTAAAACAACTTGCCCTGTACCTAGACTGCATGAGATCGTCTTCTGATGGAGATGTATACACCTCTGCTTAATACGCTTAATAATGTTCAGAATCTGGTTTTTATATTTTCAGGACTGTGATACTGTATTTGAAAAAAAAAAAAAAAAGTTTTTATTTTAAAGACATTTATCTGTTACACATTATTGGATTCTGTTTATTTTGGAGAGACTAAAATTGCTTCATTACCCTCACTTATGAAACGTATTACTCTTCATTCTGCATATGTACTCTGTATTCATTAGCTCTGTATTATGATTGCAAAAAAAAAGTTAAAAAAAATATAGAGGGCTTAAAGGCAACTGTCTCAAGTCTGAAGTCATGAACAGACTTATAAATTGGCTGACTAAACTGACAGTTGAATCAGACTAATCACCCACAGCAGTGGCATCACAAAAAAGAAACAAATGATGCACAAGGTCACCCCACCCTGTGACTGAAATAAAAGGTGACTCACAAGTTGGAAACAATATGAAGTTTAAAAAGCCCCATCCATGTCAGAGGCCACAGGTACAGCTTTTATAGAAGTGCCACACTATCACAACAGCTGTTACAGCTGCCATCCGTTACATGTGTTGCTGTGGTGCAAGTGTGAGGATCACCGACTGCTCAGCTGGTGACCAGAGCTGACAGGCTATCAGTGCTGCAACTAGCGATTTTTTTTGGTAATTGACTAATCTGTTGATTATTTTCCCAGCGATTTGATATGCCAACAACTATTTCCATCATGCCCGCCATGTGGCTCGCCACAGTCTATCACAACTCACACAAGCAAATCCCCACTATCGCACGGATGGTGCCTGACATAGACGGGCACCGTCAGAACTCTGCAGCATCACCAACGTCAGAGACTGCTGACATCCTCTGGTGATGCTGCCTGCTTACCTTTCAAAATTGGACCCAAAAATCATAGATAAGTACAGAAGATTTCAAAATGTATCAATTCATTGCTAGTTCAATAAATATAAATTTTAAAAAGTCTGAAATTAAGGGATATTTTTCTAGTTATATTACTGGACTTAATATGAGACACTAACATACATTACAACACATACATACAACTAAGCTATATCTTATTTTTATTTTTTATTTTTTTAACTACAAAGGGCCTTTCCGTTCGAGATGACAGATTGATGGTTTTTCCCAGCGTATTTTATGCTTAAAATACTTATTAAAACATTATGCATATTGACACAAAAAAAAAAAGTAGTATTAAAATCAGAAAATGCTGAGCAACATACAACAGACCTGTGTGCCACTTATCGTGTAATAGCAATGTGCCCACATTCCATCTTTAAAATTAGTTAATGCAATTTTAAAAATCAAATACAGTGGATATAGTACACAAAAATAAGTTCTTACCAAATGCGCTAAATGAATGGGTCATGCAAAGGAGGCAAAACAAGCTTTCTGGAGGCCACCGGGGGTCATGAGACAAAGACACAGGTTAATAAAACGCAATCCACCCAATACGTGGAAAGCATGCCATTTGACACTGCATGGTAGTGATCTAGCTGCTACATGATCTGGAGGGTCAAGATGGTGTCTTAATTAGAGAACCTTGGAGAAGTGGCAGGAAGGATGAAGTACAACACAAGTAGTCAGAAGGAAGCCGACTACTGACCATGTGACTGTCCACAACCATGTCCGAGGGTTGGTAAAAAAGTGAACAAGAGGCTCAGAAGTAAAGACAAAATAAAAATAAAAAAATATGGAAACGAAAGAACAGCAGGGGTTGTTTGTGAAGGGCACAGTTTAGCTAGAGAGTAAAAGTGGCAATAATTTGCATTCAAAGAGTCTGAGGGTTTAAGCTCCAAGAGCACAAGCCCAAGGGAATAGACATCAATGACGTATGATGTATAGAGCCACTTTGATCTGGCTCCAGAAAAATGGATTCCACCACCATCATCATTAAAAAAAAAAATGGTCCGACTTTATTTTTAGAATGAAGCACCAACAGTATTTTCAAGGGCTGAAAGGAAAATGGATGGTCTAATTCACTCCATTCAAAACTCAATTTCTTTATCCTCCAGGGATTAATGACAGATTTGGTACTGAATGGAAAAATGAAAGCATTTTTGAGACATCTTAATTTCCCCAAGTTTTTGACAGGATTTACCAGTACAACTGCCAACAAAGCACTGACAGCAAATCAGCATTCGTGTTTTGTGTCTCAGCTATGAAGCCTGAAGTGGTTCCGTCAATCTGACAGCATGGCTTTTATACATATGCCCGGCTTTTATTTAAGGATCCCCATGAAGAAACAAGCTGAGTAACAACCAGGGATTACTCAAGACAACATAGCACATTACGTCAACTTCATCATGTTAAGCAAGTATGTACAAAGATGCAAGTCAGCAAGTGCGTCATAAAAATCAGCGCTATTCCCCCTCTCCTCTATTGCAAAATTGATGTCTGTACTTAACAAGCACTTAAAATTTTAGTACCCTGAACAATGCACAGCCAGGGGTAAAATTAATATTTCAACTCTAGTAGTGCTACAGTGAGTGGCACTTTAACATCTTCAACATTTTAAACAATGATAGGAAAGACAAAATCAGCTCTAGTTACAATTGTGACAAAACTGAGGCTTGGATAACGTGTGCATGTATTGTATACATGTACAGACTTTTTTAATGGCCTTGGTATGCTTCATATAAAAATGCTTGAGACTGGTTAAATAGACAAAACTGCCCTGAGATCAAGAAAAGATATGAGAATATTTATAGTATGGCAGGGTGTTAAATCTATGTTATTGGTTAGTTCTAATGTATAGTTTACGGTAGTATTTGAAAAATGTCAATTTACTTTTATCAGCAATAATTGCTTGCAGTTCTAAAACAGGACATGCTAATAGCACAGCGTCCCATAAGTTAGGTAAACCTGCATGAACGGCATTACAGTTACATTGCATTACTGTACAAGACATTAAAGCCCGAGTCACCGACATTTGTCAACCCCGAGCATGATAAGTGTTACTTTAAGCCTTATCACCTAGCCCTAACCCATGGAGACTTGGGATAAGGCAACTAAGCTGCAACGAGAATCCATCCAAACCTACACTAAGATCTGTGATGTGGGTCTGAAGCAGTGCAACTGACCATTTATCGAAATGTATTCTACAAAAAAACCCCACATCAGATACTTAGCCTCAACATTCTCATGTCATTTCACTGCATATCATTAGTATGACAAAATGTAGTACACAACCTTGTTACCAGCTGCAGAAACCAACAATTACCCATATGCAGCTCGTAAAACCTTCAAGCCCAGAAATCCCCCCAAAACCCTGCATCTTTCATTGAATTAGTCTTAATTCTGTATTGTGACATTTTTGAGTGTGCCTGTGAATTGTGCCAAGGTGTGATATTTCGATGAGCCGGATATCTGAGAAGGTCAGATTTCTCAGTCCCCTTCCCCCAACAAAAAAAGACAAATTCTGACAATCTGCACTGCTGGTTACTGGTCAAGCTGAAAAATTATCCAATTCCTTTCCCTATCAGAGTAAACTATAAAGATAATAATAATAATAATAATAATAATAATAATAATAATAATAATAATAATAATAATAATAATAATAATAATAATAATAATAATAATAATAAATGTAGTATTAATATTAATAAAGATAGTCTTTAATAAAAAATTAAAAAAACATGCATGTGTGGACAAAACTTTACTTGTTACGTGTTCTATAGGGACCTATATCCAATCAATAATAAGAGTCTTTATATTTTTTTTTTTTCATCCTTCAAATATACATAGGTATACAATCAAAAAAGGCCAAAAAATTTCCTTAGTCAGCCACTGATTGTGCAAATTCTCCTACTTGGAAAAATGACAGAGGTCTGTAATTGTCATCATAGGTACACGTCAACTATGAGAGACAAAATGAGAAAAAAAAGGATCTAGGAAATCACACTGGAGGATTTTTAAAGAATTTATTTATAAATTATGGTGGAAAATAAGTATTTGGTCACCCATAAAAAAGCAAGATATCTGGCTCTCACAGCCCTGTAAGTTCTTCTTTGAGAAGCTCTTCTGTCCTCCACTCGTTACCTGTATTAGTGACTCCTGTTTGAACTCGTTATCTGTATAAAAGACACCTGTCCACAGCCTCAAACAGTCAGACTCCAAACTCAACCATGGCCAAGGCCAAAGAGCTATCGAAGGACACCAGGAAGAAAATTGGAGACCTGCACCAGGCTGGGAAGAGTGGATCTACAATAGGCAAGCAGGTTGGTGTGAATAAATCAACCGTGGGAGCAACTGTAAGAACATGGAAGACATACAAGACCATTGTCAATTTCCCACCATCTGGGGCCCCACGCAAGATCTCATCATGTGGGGTAAAATGATCATGAGAACGATGAGCAAAAATCCCAGAACTACATGAAGGAACCTGATGAATGACCTGCATAGAGCTGGGACCAAAGTAACAAAGGCTACCATCAGTACCACACTACGCTGAGAGGCACTCAAATCCTGCAGCGACAGCCTCACAACATCACTGCTCTACAGGAGATCTGCATGGAGGAACGGGCCAAAGTACCAGCTGCAGCGTCTACAGACCTGGTGAAGACTTACAGGAAACGTTTGACCTCCATCGTTGCCAACAAAGGTTATGTTACAAAGTATTGCGTAGAACTTTTTTTCCCCTCTTTTTCTCTCTCATAGTTGAAGTGTACCTATGATGAAAATTACAGACCTCTCATCGTTCTAAGTAAGAGAACTTGCACAATCAGTGGCTGACTAAATACATTTTTGCCCCACTGTATAAGGCAGATAGCATTACTATCAAATTAATTACTACTTAGTAATTTAGAGGAACATTCACAGTTGAGTCAGTGAGTGTTATTATCATGTTATATTTAATTGTACCCAACTTTGTAATAAACTTAACATACTGTTAAGTTGCCCTTTACCATTGTCTGTGTTCAATTTCCTTTTAAACTGTCAAATACTAAAAGTAAAACAGATAGTGTATAAAATACATATTTATAAAAATACATAAAAAAACATTCCACTACAGCGACCATATTTCTTTCTTTGATTCATTCATTCATTCATTCATTACCTACATCTAGCTGGTATTTTCCTCGTCTGCATACCTGTATATCCCCTCCGAGCTATTCAGCTCAGATTCTCACTCCCACTTGCAGACAGAAGACTGCTGATAGGTACCAGACCACTGCTCTCCTGCACTTATCTGCAATTTCCGCGATTAATCCCCTTTTACTGCGGTCATGCATCCGTCACAGGTAACACTCAAACAGCATGCCCTGCTACAAACATTGAAACCTGTGATGTCTGTTTTGTTATGTATGCTTCTTCAAAGATGCAAACATGAATGAATCCTGCACTGAAACCAACGTCACTGGGATTCAAACAGATCGAAATAAATATTTACTGTGTTAAAGGGTGACCGAAGTTTGGTGCATGTTGAGAGCAAAGAAAAAGCATGACAGAGCTCATAACTAGAATCTTCCTGTACTGTGATGGTAACTTGGCAAAAGGGAGGGGAAACACTAAGCATGCTCCCTCTGTTATGTCTGAAGACTTGGCACATGCACTCACAACAACAACAACAGTGATGTAACCTGGTAACAAGCCTTTGGCATCTGTACTCAACCGAAACCTGGGTCATACCTTCCATATCAACAGCTTTATATCCAGCGTGGGAGAAGCCCTTGTTTTCCTAGCGATTGCAAAGGTTACAAATAAAAAGGGCTGGGAACTCCACTCACCTGCCCTTCAGTCAAAACAGACTCATCACTTTTTCCACTCCTGCAGGCAAAAGGACTTGCCTACAGTTATTTTTCAGATATCGCAAACTAAAGTAGCAGTGTGCTTCGGTACTGTGAGCTGTGTAATCATGCAGCGAACTACCCTAAGCCTCATCTTCATTAAAAAACAAAAAGTAGGTAACAGCAATTCCAAGGCAACAGCTTTTAATGTCAGTCCTTCCTTCTCAATTAAAGGCTTAATGGTTCCGCTGAAATCACCCCCAGGAAGAAAGCATTAATAACCCAGTCCTTACTTGCATTTTTAGGATGTGTCAATTATTGCTTCACCGCTCACACGGCTGAGCACATTGTTCAGTCTACTGCACCATAAAAGACAGCCGGCTCCCAACTGAGGCCTTTCACCACTTACAGAAAGAGCATATAAGCTTTACATTGCAATCCAAGTCTAAGGGTTATTAGTATTCTACATTTTGTTCAATTTGTTTTCCAAGATGCAACAAGGCTAACTCTGCTGGGGTTTTCTTAAAGAGGAAAAGTGGCATGCATGCTCTTTTTGCTCCCTTAGTCCCTCAATCCCACTTCACTTATAGTTCAGCAAATCAAGTCCATAATTATTCTGCCAATCAATCCTGTGTGCTGTGGAGTAGTTAAATGCTGAGGAGACAGTCATCAGCTAACCAAAGCCTAAAGATTATCCATCCATCCCATCCATTTTCATCCGCTTATCCGGGACCAGGTCGCAGGGACAGCAGTCTAAGCAGAGATGCCCAACCTCCCTCACCCCCGACAGTTCCTCCAGCTATTCAGGGGGGATTCCGAGCTGTTCCGAACAGTCTCTCCAGTGTGTCCTGGGTCTTCCTTGGGGCCTCCTCCTAGTGGGACATGCCTGGAACACCTCTCTAGGGAGGCATGTCCCATCCTGTGGTTCACAAACTGGACCCCCTCAGAGGGGCCCCTCTGGCCCCACCTAGACATCCTGTCCATAAAAATTATGAACAGAGCAGGTGACAAGGGACAGCCCTGACAGAGTCCAACATACACTGGGAACAGGGCTGACTTACTGCTGCCAATGCGAACCAAGCTCCTGCTCCGGTTGTACAGAGACCGAACAGCCCTTACCAGAGGGCCCCGGGGCCCTCTGCTATACCCCATACTCACGGAGAACCCCCCCACAGAATACCACGACGGACAAGTTCGAAAGCCTTCTCCAGAACCACAAAGTACATGTGGACTGGTTGGGCATACTCCCATAAACCCTCCAGCACCCTGTGGAGGGTATAGAGCTGGTCCAGTGTTCCACAACCAGGACAAAAAAAAGAAGATGCCTAAAGATTATTTAAATTTAAAACAAAATCTAAATAAATAAATATAAATTAAAATAAAAAGTAAGAGTGACTCCTTTTTTTCCCCTAGTCGGTGCCAAATAAGCGGAGGCTTCCTTATACGAGGTAAAGACAAAAAGCTGCTCCAAATGAACAGACATGCCAGACACAGGGACAGATGATCAGAGTCAAAGATCATAGACACCTGTCTGAAGATCAACTGACCTGCTTAAGGCTGTCTGGAGAGGCTGCAAAGCAGGCAACAAGGTTTGTAGCCTACAGTAGACACAGCCAAACTAAGACAGAAGTGTGAATAGATTATAAATAGACACAGAAGTGATAAATATTAGAGAGATGGTCTCTGTAGTTAACTACATTCCATGCTGACATGGTATGGTTATGCAATATAAATGTGTGCATATGAAGAGAAGCGTCTAGACAGTTGAGGGATGCCCAAGCCAACAGCTCACTGTGCAATCTGGAAGGTCAGGTTAAGGGAAGAACACACACACACACACACACACACACACACACACACACACACACACACACACACACACACACACACACACACACACACACACACACACACACACACACACACACACACACACACACACACACACACACACACACACACACACACACACACACACACACACACACACATTCTGGTAATTGAGTAAGTCTTTTCAATGAATCAGTTTTTGTTTTTTTTTTCTTTTTTGTGAGAAGGTTTCTGTGTTTAACAGCTTGCATGGGAGGTGCCCTTTGGTGGCCTTTGTTTTGGAGGTGGCAGGGGTATCCTGACACCAACCATGCAAACCCAATTATCCCAGTGCCAAGGCCTGGGGGCCGCATTAACACAGTTCCCCTGGGAGGTTGACTCCATGCCAGCCTGGCAACCAGCGAGTTCCTGCTGCTGAATCACAAGTACACCACTTAAGGAACTGGCAAGCAAAGCACTTGGTGGCAATCTTGTGATCCTTTCCTCATCTGCACTGACTAAATCCAGGTTTTTGTCAGCGTTAAATACAGAACCAGTGTCTGGGGATTAGCCTGAATCAGTCTGAGGTAACAAAGCTATCCATTTTCCAATTTGAAAACATGCAGCCAGGACAATTTTGGTCCATCTAGGAGTACAATCTATTTCAACTGATAAGAAGACAAAAATAAAGTCACAAGACTTAAGCACTGAATACAAAACAACACTTTCTCTGAAAGGTCATTCATTACTAAGGCAAATGTTACATACTGCAGTAATTTTTACTTTTTGTGTCTTTTGTTTTGTTTTTAAGTGAATCTAGTCCACAATGAGTTCTTTTAACACATACCAAAAAAGCCAAAAAGTAATAATTATATATTATGAATTAATTAAGTAAAATAAATTTATATAATTACAAAAAATGTATATATATATATATATATATATATATGTATGTATGTATGTATGTATGTATATATATATATATATATATATATATATATATATATATATATATATATATATATATATATACATACATATATATATACATACATACATACATACATACATACATACATACATACACACACAAATTAAATAAAATTCCCCTATGTATTCATAAATGACAAATATTATTTAAAACTATTAGCGACAAAACGGAGGTCATTTTTAGATTAAATATATAATACAAACTTTGAATACAAAAGGATTTTTTTGTGTATTTTTCTGTGTTATTTAATATGTCAGGCTTTAAAGGGTTAAACCAACATACCTAGTGGTGTAGAAGGTAATACAAATGTTCAGACCGTAAAAGACAATCCAACTTCTCTCCCGAAGAGGATGTTTGTAGTGCCTGCTCTCCTCCAAACTAAAAGGCTTCAGACCTCCCGCTGTACTTGACGGCACTTTAAACGGTGGCCCTGCTCGTCCCCCCACCCCAACCCCCAGTACCCATGCTGCATTTTGGTCTGTGTGTCATACAAGTGACACCAAACACTGCCTTCCATGTGCATATTTACACATTGCAACCAAGAAAGATGATGTGGCCTGTATTTGGATCAAAATGCTTTGGTTGAGTTACATTGAACTTCTATTGAATATTACAAGTTAGGTTTAAGGACATTGTCATGGGCATTTTCCTTTTGTGAAATTTTATGGCCAAGCAATTTACCATTTAATCAAGAAATTCTTTGGCAGTTTAATCACAGAAATAATGTGTGTGTTAATCAATAATAAAAATCAATCCTGTGTGAAATGCATAATTACATTTTTCTTAACAAGATAAGATTGTGCTATTCATCGGACCCAACATATTTAATCCCTGTTAGGTGTACTGTGATTCTAAGGGGACATTTGTCACTGCTTGAACTCGGGTATAATGTGGCACGGTTCACTGTGTACGTACAATTCCCTTCAGAGGAAACGTGTGAGAACTCATTTTCATGTGCTACAAAGATGTGCTTAAAAAAATAATAAAAAAACATGCTTGAATTACGCAAGCACAAGTTAAATGAATTATCCGAGTGTGTGATGCACGTTTTGAGAATGCAACACAGAGCAGGAATCTGGTCATGAATTTCAAAAGACAACAGATCAGCACTGGCAGTTCTAAAGCTGGAGCTTAGAAAATAAACTGCATGAATGGTTATAGTGAAACGAGGCACCCTCTCTCATGCAAACAAGAACAAAAGTAAAAACTTAATTCAAATTTAGTAGAAATGGCTTGCAATTTTTTTAATCTGCTAGATGTTCCACACATAAAGCCTAAAACGCTCTTTATTTAGGACGGCACAGGAGCTGGAGATATAATTAAAATCTTTTTGCGTTTTAATCAATATTCAATCTCTCAGAAATAATTAACAGCATATTAAAGAGTTTACTGCCTGACAGAGCAGGATGCCTCTAGATCATTAAGCTGTTAAAACGCTGCTCTTTGACTCCTCGTGCCATTTCGCTGGCTTACTGTGTCCCTGTGCAGACCTTTAAAATGCTCCTGAAGTCGCTGTACCTGCACATAGTAACACAGCTCACTGATAACATCCAGCATGAATGGTATTTTTAGAAATCTAGTTTATAACAACTGGTCACACGCAACCAGTTGGGGCTTGATGAGAGAACGCATGTATGACAAATTTTGAGTTTACTGACTTCAAAACTATATTTGTCTTTTTTGGGGGTATTTTTAATGGAGAAATGACTGGCCACCAATAGCAGTTTAAGCCCTGGAACATCCACAAGTTTCCAACAACACACAGGGATAAAACCTCAAACTCCATCCTTACAGCCAGTTCATGAGTGCAGCACTCACCTGTGTGATGCAGCATTTTTTAAATCTGCATTTGTCTGTAAGGGTCCATTGGGGCAGGGGGAGGCGGCAAAAATGTATAACCACTCGCACGGAGACACAAAGTCATGCTGAGCCTAAATAATTCAAACAATCACGTAACTGAAGAGACACTTTCAACTGAAACAGTTTACACAGTGCTGCAGAGAGCAATACGAAACCATTGAAGTGGACCGGCATTGAAATGGTTTACTTTCAGTGTAAAGTGCCTTGAGATGACTTATGTTGTGAACTGGCTCTACAAAAATAAACTGAATTGAAAAAACATTCAAAATAGCTGTTGAATTTAACCTCCTTGCTGAATCTACCTGCTTGCTAATCTCCCAGATAACCTCCACTGTAATTCGAGGGCAGCTGGGCTTTCATAAAATTCCTCAATGAGGACAGAGAAATAACGGTGTAAAAGAGGTGAAAGTGAATGTGATTACACCATGACAGGTGACTACCCAGATTTTGTTTTTTTGTTTCAGCATGGAACAGAGCGCCATCGGTGTCTCTACCTGTTCTCTTCACCCAGCTGCGTTCCACACAGTTTCAATGTATTTGGTTTCCTGGAGACAATGTTGGTATTTATCTAGGTGTGGATAAGAGGGGTAAGGTAGCAGTTGTTGGTTTAAGGCTCTGCAGTCAAAACACCTACTAGCAAAGAAACAAGATTAATCACTGTAAGCTTAGGTCATCACAAAAGCAAAGGAATTACCATAATAAACAGAAAAACACAAGTTAAAAGCGAAACACCAAGGCCTAGAGTTAAGTTTTTAGCTGCCACCACCCAACTCATGAGGCAAGATCCGATGGCAACTCCAATACATTTTGTCACTAAGCATCTAATACCTTTGTTTTAAAATGCTTATACAAATAAAGGGTTTCCTACTGAGCTCAAAATCAGCTTTAAAAGAGAAAGAAAAGGAAAAAAAAAACAAGACATGAATGCAGTTCAACATAACGGATAAACTAGAATAAAGCAAAAACAAGAGACGCTTTTAAAAAGTGTCTCTCAACTTATGTTTTAAAAAGTATCTTGTATATCGATTAATGATAAATTAGTTTTTGAAAACTTTATAGATTTATATATTATAAATCCTTGAACCCTAAAAGCCTGATACAGGGTCTGGAACCCTTCACAATACCTTTTGGTTTAAAAGGTTAACCAAAAAATAAATAAATTTTGTAGCCATATTCTATGATCAATAAATGCATTTCAACTCTTTCAAACAGCTCTGTAGAGAGCAAGTTATGCACCTACCAGGTAAAGCAGAGATAGCGGTGAATAAATTGTGCTGCTAACCGTTTTAAACTTTAATATGATATTGTGTTATACAACTAACCAAGAGCCTATCTAGTCCAACTCCATCCAGCTCAACAGTCAGCCAGACAACCTGTTTCAAACCAGTGGACCGTGGATGGGATACTGAATTAACTATCCTGTGGATCAATGAAAGCATAATATATCACACAGCAATTATTAATTTCATGTCTACTGAAATGGATGTGATGGAAAATACTGATTTTTCAAAGTAAGCCTCTCTAGCCGCAGTAAAAAGAGACAGAAAGTATAAAGGCTGCAGGTTGGGAGGACTGTATAGTCGGCACTCTGTTTAACCAGTTTGTGGTTCAATTCACAGCATGTGTGAATGAAGACATTATCGATATTGCTGATATTGTTAAAGCTAAAGCTTGCTGAGCAGAAGGCCAAACAAGTAACATTTTTACCCTTATTTTATTTTATTTTTAGACTCCCTGCAAATCTAATGCATATGCTAAATGTATCACTTTCATCTACAATCTATTGTTAAATTAAATAGCAATTAAACTATACTGTCAGTTACATACTTGGGAGACACTTGAACTCTAAATGAACAATAGTCAGTCTGTGACAAAGGCCAAAACTGCCTCAGACACCCTGAGAAACTCTTGATATCTCCACCCAGTACTCCCTCTGACAGCTTAAATCCACTGGAAACACAGGAATTCCCTTCAATGTGAAGAAGCCATCAGGCAGCAATCTGAGAGCGTTGTCAGACAAGAGGCAGGAGCAGAAGGAGTTACTGTTTCTGCTGTTGTGAAACTGGCAGTGGAATTTCCAGTGGGCAACACTCATTTAAGAGAAAAGATGAAGAAGCTGTGCGAGTAGCTTCTTTCTCAATAACTAGTTGTGGAGAAATCAGTTGATACCCTTGCACACTCACACACCAAAAAAAAGAACATAAGAATTCTTCTGAATTAACTTGAAACTGCAATATATTATTTTGTTTGTTTTACATAAAAAATTACATGAAAAGTGCACAATCTAAAGTGACAGCACCCTTAACTTCACATTATGTTGTGCAACCACTGGCAGCAATCAATGCCAACATCTGCCAAGGTATTTTGGATCATATTTCATTGCTGTCTGATGTTTGAAGGTGAAGTGTGCCTCCTCCACACTGACTGATTGTTTTTGTTTGTTTTGTTTTATTTTCTGTTTTTTCCACAGATATGAGTAGGATTAAAATCAGGGCAAGTTTTTTTTTTGTTTTTTTTTTTGGGGGGGGGGGGGGGGGGGGGGGGGGGGGGTGGGGGGGGGGGGGGGGTATTTTCTCCCCCATGATGCCTTGAGTCTTGGGACTTTATCGTGCCCTGCACAGTTTGAAGACCTTATGTGCCAGATGCAGCAAAGCAGCATCAAAACAAAACCAAGACCCCTTTATGTTTCACAGTGTGGTGTTCTCTACTTTAAAAGCCTTTTTTTTTTTTAATCTGTGAAGAAATAGCTCATGTGACTTGTGAAATATTTCCAGTTTTGTCTCATCAGTTTACGGGACAGCCTCTGAGAAACTGTGTGTGTCTTGTAAACGTGTTTACCGAATTCAAGTCTACTTTCTTATTGTTGTTATTTTAATAGTGAACTCCTACTGGGTCAACTTTTATGGAGCTCATTGATTTTCAAAAGGCAATAGATAGTGTGATCTGGCAGTGTTGTACCTTGACTTCTGCGTTCGGTTTAAGTCTTTGGATGTTTTCTTTGTCTACCGCCTGCGCTACCCTTCTGATCAACCTGTGGTTGCATTTCCTTTTACAGCCACACCCTGGGAGGTTGGCCCAATCTCCTGGATCTATAGCTCCCAAAGTTGCAACATTTGCAACTGTAGTCACACGAACATGAAAGCGCCTAGAGATGGTCTAATAGCTTTTACCTTTAACTTGCCTACCTGTAACTTTCATTTAGATGACCTCCAACAACTGTCCTTTGCTCATTCTGGTCCATTTTCAATGGTATCTGCAATAACACTAAACTAAAAAAAAAAAAAAAAAAAATGGTTTATAATGGACTTCTGGTCAATAGAGTCTAGATCTAACAAGATCCAATAACTTTGCCCCATTAGATGTTACAGAAAGGCAAAAGACTAGCGAAGTAAAACTAAAGTTTATACATTTAAAAAAAAGAAAAGAAAAACACTCATGTCATACTTTATCGTTGTACATTACTACAACAATCAAAGTCCTGCATTGGTGGGATTTTGGATGGAGCTGTGTTGTGATAGGAACAAAAGAACATGAAATCTGCTTCTATAAAGCCAGATCACAATCCGACCACTCCTCGCTCCAACTCCACATTCAAACACTCATTTCTACAGAGGTAGCAGCCACTGCATCATATGAAGCCACCATTAGAAATTTTGCTCTCATCCTCATCGGCATTTGCTTATAAGGTTGTCGTGTTCCACTGCACAACTTCAAAATGAAAACTGTTAATGCTTACTTGAGTGGCATTCATATTTACTTGTGTAAACCCAGCATGCTGCATGTGGCATTTTATAAATATTATTTTAACAAAGTTATTTAAAAAAAAAAAAAAAAAAGATAAATTAAATTTAAGGAAAGAAAAAAAACACTGAATTGAGCAATCAAGATCTGCAGTCAGAGTGTTGCATTGGAGAGCAGCTCACTGGCTGTGATGAGTCAGAGGACTTTCAGCCCACTGGTTCTGACCAGTGATAAACCAACAGGTTCCTACTAGCCTTCACTGAACAGGAGAAATATGGACTGCCGGATGTCTCTCACTGTTCAATATTGATTACAAACTCTGAAAGCAAGCTCAAGATTGTCTATACACTAAATGCATTCAAAAAGTTAAAAAAAAAAAAAAAAAGCCCAACAGTTTCTGGCTAACTTCAGCAGCAACAAAGTCACATCTTCCAAAGTGCTTCCTCAGCAGCAATAAAGTGTCATCAGTGCAGGAGCCCTGAGACATGCAGGCACTTATTTTCAATTTTAAGAAAAAGGAAAAAAAAAAAAAAAAAAAACAATTGTTGAGTGGTTCATTTTTTTGTTTTTTGTTTGTTTTTTTTTTTGTTTTTTTATGAAGCAACACCCCAATAAAATGCTCCATGATACATTGTAGTTCTCAGCTTATGGAAGTGTTTGTTTACCTCTGATCAGCTGGCTGGTCAAGCATCAACGTGCATCAAAGGACAATCCTGTGTTAGTAAAAATGCAACACTGTCCGTGGATTTATTTTAATTAAATTTTATTTAATAGATGTTTATTTAAGCTAAGAAAATCAGTGCATAATTATCTTATTATTAAAAAATGTACATTATTTTATGACAAGAAAAACACAACATACCAACTACCATATAAGCCAAAGGGGAAAAAAAAATAAACAAAGAAATAAAAAGCAGGGGAAGCCATTAGCTTTTGAATAATCGTCACTAACCAAAGATAAAACCAATTATCTAGTGATTTCTTTGCCGTCAGCTGTAAAACTCCACTCAGACATCATGAGACAGCATTTAAAATTTCAACAGAATCCAGACAAGGATGTTTTACATTTTCTAACAGTTGTAGGGAGTGGTGGTTTTTTTTCCCTCAACATCACATCCTGCTGGTGTAAAAGATGAGGTTAATTAACATGGGACCATTTGCATCTTTACCCGTGTGTTTTAACAGCAATAAGAGGAAAAATGTCACTACAGGCTTATGAATGCCTAATTTGAGAGGAAAGTCATTATGTCACTGCCAACGCTCATGACATAACCCTCTGAAATGCTCCTGACCTGCTATCTGGCAAGGCTTGTCTGCATCTCGTCTTTTTCCACAACCCTCCCTTTCTCAGGTTTAAATTCTTGAGTTAATCATCTATTCCTCGCCCCCACTACAACACCACACAGGCTGCATTCATTATAGTGGATTTGCATGTCTGTTCCAGAGCAGTATGAGAGGAGATGAAACAGAGCTCCCAGTGGCTGCCTCTGCAGAGCTTCACACATCTGACACAAAGAGCTCCACTTTGGGCCCCAGACACAGCCAGCAAACAAATGCTGAAATGCGGGCGGGGGGGGGGGGGGGGGGGGGGGGGGGGGGGGGGGGGGGGGGGGGGGGGGGGGGGGGGGGGCAATAGACACAGACATACACAAACAAGCACAGAGATATTCCCTGGGAATAATTTACACCACACAGTATTCAGTTTAAATATATCTATATGCAGGAAATAAAGTAGGAAGCAGACTGCTACAATCCAGCACAATGCTCCTGTTTCGCAAATTATGAATCAGGACTGCTCAAGTGAAACGGATGAGGGCAGGAACTGACCTATCCGCAAGTCCCGCCTCCCCTTAGTTACTGTTGCCAACTTGGACAAGCTATTGGTGTTGTTTACAGTTGTACAACGCTGACTGACTATGTAAAAAGCTTATCACAAGATGTTTAAGACACATTTTGGACACAAAAAGACCATGAAAGACAAGTACAAAATCTTGAAATAGACATGGCTGGTAATCACTTCTAGGTGACTCATCACGGTCACAGATGTCTACATCTGGAATCAACACTGTCCGTGTACGACAGGGTAAGATTGAGGTTATAACCTTGCATCTGGTGCTCAATAGCTTAAATAACAGTGATACAAGCACTGTGGTATGGATTTACCTTAGAAGATATGTAGATGTCTGTGTTGATCTTCTAAATGTTAAGTTGACAAACTTATCCAGAGCAGACATTGACATTTAGCTCTGCTTTGTTTGGATTTAGGAAACTGAGTAAAATGGAATAAAATACCATTGCCCATTCTGTCAGTATACCTAGAATTGGTATTATAAGTACCCCCAACAAGCACTTTTTTTGTTTTATTTTTAAAGCATAAACACCATAAAACAGATTAGATTTTAGGGTCTTCCAATGTCCATCTGTGGAGGTGAAAGGTACAGATGTCTCAGATACTCAACAGTCATTGGCTCATCTGCGTTCAAGGGTCTTAGCCATAAGTTAATGATGCACTGCGCCATCAGCATCCGTTCCTGCTGAAAAACACACGAGAACGCATTTGTTTCTTATGCAAGTGTTAAAACTCTCTCCAAGGTTGTCCTTTGAAATGCATCACTTTGGGCTTATTCATTCAAAAACTCCAAAAATATTCCCTCAAAAATGTATATTAAAATAAAAAAATTAAATATAAAAAATTAAAAAAAAAAAAAAAAAAAAAAAAATCACATCAAAAAAGAAATTTCTCCAAGTTACGGCAGGACTATAACTTGATTTTAAATCGATTTATTTGGATTTACGGTGTATTTTTAGTCCATTTTCACTAAAAATTTCCATAATTACAGTATGGCACCACTTTCATTTTGATGAGCTAATACAATGCGCCTCCTACCCCTCCATTAGTTCTCTTTAGCCGGCAGCAGACAAACGCTGCAGTAAGTGTACTGTAAATGTGGACAGTTTTCCTAAAAAAAAAAGTGTTCCCAAACAGGCACAGGTTCCTCACTCAACTGGAAGCGGTTAATGTTTGTGATGTCCAATGTTGTCTGAACTGCCATCAGCTGTAAGTTTTCCCTCTAGTCCAGGGAAGCTGAAGGTAGCAGCAGGGCTGATTCACTCCAGCATCTTAAAACAGATGTACAATGCTGAGTGGGAGAAGAACGTGTCGGGCAAATCGCTGTCCATTGTGAAGTATGTCTACAGTCCAAGACGGCTAAATGTAGCAGCACAAATAATGTACTTTAGCATCTTAAATAAGTGTGTGAAGTGTGTAGCACCTACTGTGAGCTGCACAGTAGGTGTAGCGACACCCATAACACGCCCAGGCAAAACTAGTAGGATCATTTACCGGCAGTATCCGTATCACGAGACAACGGCCTGGTGGAAAGATGCAGTGTCATTTCACGACACTAAAAATTTAGCAGCCATGTATAGTGGAAAAGCCGGGGTTCACCCAAAGCTGAATACAAATCAACCGCACACTCATGATAATGCAGAAAAAATTTTTTTCTAAAATAAACTGGGTACTAAAGCTAACATATTGCATCTATCCAACACTGAAAGTAATCTTTTGTTAATTATTTTTATAGTAGATATTTTATTTATTTATTTCTAAGATGAACTTGAGTGTGGTACTTAAAAAAAAAAAAAAAGATTAAATAAATTTTTAAAAATTTCAGTGAGTTTGTTTTTGCCCATTTCTACTAAAATTGCTTGAAAGAAAATTCCATTTAGGTAAAATTCTTGCAGCATTAGTGACATAATGATTAATTAATGACAATAAGTTAACACCAACAATTGTGAAACCTACTGAAAATTTGAAAAGATCATTTACATAGAGCTTTTTTTTTTTAGGGATTTTAGGATTTGCTGCTTTACTTCATTTTGTACCATTACAAAGCGAGTGTGTTTTTTTTGTTTTTTTTTGCAGCTGTTCAGGAAGAAAAGCAGCTTTAAAAAGGACATTACTTCACACAAATTAATCCCAATTGTTCTAAATGGTCTTTAGTTTTCCATTAGTTATAAGAAAAAAACACTTTAATAATTTCTTCCAACTCTGAATAACTCCATTATCAATACCTATAAATTTCTATTCAGGTTCACAGGGGTCAGCTGGAGCCTAACCCAGTTGTTTTCAGGTCAAGTGCAGAGGTATACCCTGGACAGGGGTGTAACCTTGGGGATTCATTCCTCATTGCAGTGTGGTGTTTTGTTTAACATGACTCACTTGGTAAAAGTTGAGCATCATGTGCCATGCAACATGAGTCACTGAAGTAGAAAGGCAGTGAATCCTATGCAAAACCACTAAAAATTGCTGAAACAACACAGAATTTAAGAGATTAAAAAAATAATAATTAAAAAGGTTAGCTTGTTTTTATCTTTTTCATATTGTACATAAAAACTAAGCAAAATTCTGCAGTTGGACACATTTATTGTATCGAAATAGATTCGAAGAGGGAAGGAAAAAAGAACAAGAAAAAATAAATGACCAAAAATGTACTTATGAGTCACAGCAGGCTGACTCATATGTATATGATGCCTTACTAAATGGATAAATAAAATGGGGGAAATTAAAATGGGAAGTTTAATTTTTTTTTTTTTTTTTTTTTTTTTTAACTTTTTAAGACTTTCAGATCCACATTCTTATTCAATCAAGAGTAGATACATGCATGTAACAGTATTATATACGAAATTACCATATTTAAACATATTACATTTATAACAAATCAGGAGTATTTGAAAAAAAAGTATTGATCAGCAGTCAAAAAATAAGCAGTCAAAATATCTAGCAGGCTAGATGTTTTGGAGGACTCTGAGGAGGAGTTGGTGAGTGAATCACAAGGAGTTTCAATGAATGACAGCACAAGAGATGTGACGATACTCAAAATGAAGAAACCAGGAAAATTTAAAAAACAAACATGCAGGCATTAATGAATGCCAGCTGTCCTTTGGCAGGAACAACTATTACTGTTTGGCGTTTCCAGGACTCAATGCGATAACATCCTTGAGACAAAGGAGCTGTAGAGAGAAACCGTCCAGTCTCTTCAACGACCCAGTGGAAAAAACAGGTCAATTTTGGTTGAGAAGTCAGTTTTTTTTTTTCGTAATGCATCTATGACAACTGTAACTGCTTGATAAATCCCAGACAGATGAGTTCAAGGTTAAATCTGATAAAGGAATAAATATTTAAAACGAAATATCTGGTCTGGCATGACATCTCATTCAGTCATCTTGTGTAAATCCGGTAAAACTTAAAAACTCCTAATCATAACACAATCTAGTCATCTAGTTTGCATAATTAGACAAACATACAGCAGATCACGTAGTCTGAACTCGGCTTAAGATTTCCCAATTAAATGCAATCAACAAAGTGAATTGTGGAAGCCAATTCCAGCTTTGACAGTCATTTGCATTCCCTTAAGATCATGTCACAAATATTTTTTTTTGTGATTAAAGAAACCATGCGCATGGTTAAACAGCAAGTAATATGTAGTGCTATAGTAATTTTTGTTTCTGTGACAGATTTCATCCTTAAGCCAAAAAAAAAAAAAAAAAAAAAAAAAGAAAAAAAAAGGTCAACTGACACTAGTAGCAACAGCATTGATCCATTCCCCCGCCTTTGGGTTCAACAGTCTACCAGCCACACCGCCAGAAAATAGCAAGTCTTTGTGTCAGTCTCATAATAGAAACAAGCTGCAGTGTCTGGACCCAGAAATTTCCGGCATGGTTTTGGGTTGTTTTTTTTTGTTGTTTTTTTTTTTTTTGGGTTTCTGATAAAATCAAAATCCTTGAGTGGTGGTGAAACATGTTCACTGCTGGCACTTATGAGCAGAGAAAAAAAGTTTATGAAAACTTTAAACTAAAAGAAGCTTTAAAAAGGCAGTCATGGGGCCCCAGACACCTTGTTGGATTACCAAGCATCCCATATACAGAGGTACAGAGGTAGTACATGTCCGCTACAGCTGGTCAAGCTCCAGCTCCCAGCCTGTGAAATCCCTACTCATGTCCATGTCATCCCCCTTATTCTCTCTCCACTTTCAGGAGAGGTCACTAGGTGCCAAAAATGAAAAAAATAAAACAATTGGCATTAACCAAACAGTTGTCACTTTTGTCAGACCATAAGTTTTGACTCTTAGTAGACTCCTGCAAAAAGGCACAAATCAGCAGTGTGAGCTGTTGGCAGAACTAAAGTATGGGAGGGCTATACAGGGCACATTAAATCATAATAGTCCTTATGCTCAACTTGCCCTCCCCACCCACCACCAATAAGACTTTAGATGAAATGATGCTCTGCCTTGTGCATCTTGATAAGAGGAGGGAAACTGCAAGGGAAGTCAAGACATTGTAGTGTTTTAAAAGGAAGCAGAATAAATGACTGAACTCACAACCCGAGGCAGCCATGCCGGGGGGTTTCCAGGAAACCGGTGCGAGTGGGGCCAATTGTGTCAAGATGAATGTGGCAGACTAAAAGAAATTCGACATATCAAAGAAGCCAACCCTTTTGAAAAGGGAAAAGAGCAGCCAGTTCAACACATTCAACTACACAGCTTGTTTCTGCATCGATGAAACTACCACCAAGAAAAAAACCCATTAGTAATTAAAGAAGAAATTCCATCTGCTGCTCTTCTACATTCAGCTCAAATTGTGTAACATCACTGATCCCGTCTGTGCCTTGCTCAATGATGCTACAACCTTTGTTCATATCCTTTTCTTTTCAGAATTCGAAAACCGCAAATCAGTCACCTGTAAGACTGCATTTTTGACAAAACCTTACCACTTTAAGACTATGTTAAAGCTCTCTTTTTAGAAAAATAAACTGACTTAAAACAACTTTCACTGTGGAAAATGCTTCGTCTTCATGCAGAAAATATCACCTTCGATAACCTGGATAAACCTGGAAAAGGCAAATATGAAAATAACACAGATATAGTGGGAATATGACAGTCCTAAAATGAGTTATATTTTTAATTGGCTTTATGAAAACTCCTGTGGCCTTAAACTCAGTTTGCTTCTAATGAAATATCTAAGCTGAACTCTTTACTACGTACCTTCCTTGCTTGTGATAATAAAGGGAATTCTCTGAGGTGACTACCATGCTGACAAAGGCTTTACATGGTTGAATACAAAAATAGGTACATTAAGTGCATTTTAATTGACTTACATCTACCCAGTGTACTGTCTTACAAAAAAAAAAAAAAAAATCCTTTGGCACTCTTAGAAGACATGAAAAGTAGGTCACTCAGTCTCCTGCGAGTCATAAATTTTGGCAGGAAATCAAGACAAGCAGGTAAGGGAGATGCCGAAGTAAAGCTGAAAAAGGCCTAATATAGCCTTTCATAAGTTTCATAAAAATAATTAAGGCTACTTTAAATGTGCATTTTGTGTTACAGTGTAAAATGTTAAATCAAAATTGTTCAGGGGAATTAAACTATAAAACTTGAGTGTTACATATTTAACTGTATGCACAGTGAAAATGACCCTGCAGTAAGACAGCATGGCATGAAAATACGTCTTTATATTCCATCATATGAATGTCCTCCGGTAAGGCAGAGACAGATTTCAAAGATTCCAGGTGCCGTCTTGTTTCTCTCCACAGCAGAGGCCTTGGCTTTCCTCTGAGGGCCACAGCACCTTGGCAGGATGCCATTCTTGTGGGGTCAGAGCTGGCCAAGAGATTTCCAAACAGTTACTTTGTGAATACAGTGACTCAGCCTGACCAAAGCCATCAGTCAAACAGTCACCTAGGGACAAGCGCATTTTTGACGACACTGTTGCAAAGTGCAACTGCGCGGCCCTTTGACCAACACACTGATACTTAATTACATTGGGTAAGTGACACAGACAAAGTCGCCTCAGCCAATGAGCCCTTCCTCCAGCTAACCTCTACACCCTCTCATTCATCCACCCTGAGGGAGAGACATGCAGGCCAGAGGAAGTATGACTCATCTGAGTAACGAGATGCATTCTTCTGAATTCTCTATAGACATGTCGTTTGCTAAGTGAGGAGCACAGGAGAGCATGGTGCAGAGAGAGGAAGAAAACGGGAGAAACAAAATGAAATATAAATCGGAGACAGACTACGTGCGTAAGGAAAAGAAAAAAAAAAAAAAGAAGGTGCATGGGATAGGAATGATGGCGCAAGAGTAAGTCATCACTAGTGTGGGTTTCCTGGTCCGCATAGATCAACATTTCCTTAGCCTCGACAGAATCCTTGGCTTCTGTTAGGGGTTTTCTGATTCACAGATGAAGACTCCAAGTACTACATCTAAGACTAATCCATCAGGTTCTCACCATCACGGTGGTTTTTTTGGCGGTAACAGAGGGAGGTTTTGACAGGCTGAGCAAGCAGCAATGAGGGCACAACAAGGAGGTAGAAATGAAAGTATTACATCCTTTGGTCAAATAGATTCACCACAGCTCCTTCCTAAATAACACCTAATTAGTAAAGAGTGGCACACACATCACTATGCGCCTCACACACTCTCCAACTTAGAGTCATTTCTAGAACAGTTCACACATTGTCTGAAATCACATAAATTAAGAGGTTTGCCATAAGAGGTCTTACACAACTATCAAAATTTTTAAACTTTTTAAATTACAAAGAGATTGTAAGTTGACCAAACAAGCTTCCCATCTTATGGAATTAAGTATGAGTATATCAAAAGCGCTGGATAAACATGTTTAACCAATTGCTTTCATGAATGAATGGTTCTTCACCTTCTGCCATAGAAAAGTCATCATTTAGCATATTTATATAGATGCTTGGGCAGAACCAAAGGTTGGCACGTTTGAATGCATTAAACTGCACTAACAAAACAAATTCTACCGTCAAAAATATATTTTAGTGCATTTTACACAACCGTGACTCCATTAATGCAGTTCTGCATCATCAACTTCTTTTTGGTTGTTTGTAAGATTTTTCTAGTTGAGGCACATTCATGTTTGATAAAAGTCCTATTTAAAAGTAAAACTTTTCTAAAAAGTCTAATAAAATAAAATCATCTATTGAGGTCCAGTAAGAAATAGTGTTAAATAGATGTGATCATAATATTGATATAAAAATTAAACAAATACAACAACAAACGTGATTAATCCTATTCAGGGTCATGGGGTCTGCTGGAGCTGATCCCTGCTGGCGGTGTGCCTGGACAGGTCACCAGTCCCATCACAGAGCCCAACACAGATAAATGCAACCAACATCTAGGGCTATGACAGCTCATGGGTGATCAGTGGTCCTCAAAGATCTCTTGGGCACGATTGATTGTTTTGACTGAATTCCATGACCAAAAAAAAAAAAAAAAAAAGGGAGGAGTTGTGGCAAACATGCAGAGCAGAGAGATCTGGAAACGCCTCTTCCATGTGTTAAGTCGCCACTATGGGAGCTCTGCGGCTTACCTGTCGACGATGGCCCACATCAAACCAGCGGTTCTGTGGGGGTGCACATTTGGTCAAAGTAACAGGGCAGGGTCCCCAGCTGCAGAGAACATACTGTACGCATACGACGCAGAAGCATAAATCATCACATAGTTTTTAAAAATTATTCAAGCGGTGTTGGTTCTTGCTTCAAGTTTTTTTTACTTATTACGAAAAGAAAAAAAATATTTTATTAAACCTAAGCAACTCAAAAAGCAATTCAATCCATAGCTCAAAAATTGTGATGATTCCAACAATGAGGTATGTGATCTATTTCTACCCCAGAGACGACTATGCACACTCACTCCTTAAATTATCTAATAAAAACAACAACAATTCTTATTCACATTCAAATGTACATGTTTTAACTGTGTAACTAAATCCCACACCCGTCAAAGCAGCCATCGCAACAACAAAAAACTTGTGCCGAACACTATGATGAATGCCTTACACACATTACTAAAGCTGTATCAGATACAGTGAGTTCTCCTCCCTGTACAGTACAAAGGTCTCCTAAAAGTGTAAATTATTGAAGAATAAGAATTCCCTCCACTGATAGCAAAACACACCAATTCTGAAGGCGCTCAAGAAAAAGGTGTACAAAATAAATTAAAAATCCTTCAAGGCAATCTTATTTATTTAGGATTTGGAAATTCATTAGTAGCCAAGTAAGCACAATCTTAAACAAATTAATTACATTAATGCTGAAATTACAGACACACCGTTTGCAATATTCTTGGCCAATTCTGATATTTGTAAAGGTCTAAGCTGAGCTTTTGGAAGGATCCAGTTTTATACGCCCCCATAACAACGACAACCTCTTACAGTAACATAACCAACCGGTGAAAGACAAGGCCGATGGCTGTTTGCTCTGCTCCCTTTATTTTTAGCCTTTTAGCACTGGACATGCTCAACAGGACAATACTGTTGTAAGTGCTGCTTTGCCATCCTAAAGTTTTGATTGTTGGTCCTCCGTGGATTATTTTCACCTTACAGGCTTTATAAATTGCTATAAGTACAAATACCACCACCTCTGTCTGAGCTGTCTGGGTGGGCGTTTCTTCCCCCTATGAGTAAAGAATACCCAAAGACAGCAACTTTGAAAATCTATATAGTGCTTGTACTTGTGTGGGTGTGTGTACCAAACAGGTACACAGGTATCGTTACAAGCCAAATCCTTACATGTCTTGAGTCTAAAACGCACCAATGTTCTCCAACGTTGCATTACAATGACTTTTTAGGGAGTACTCACTCTAGCCAATTTGCGCCGTGCTCACCCACACCTGACGTTCCCCACTGATTCCCTAGCCAGCATGCACCCACATTTTTCCCCATTCGTAATCATTCTTGAGCACCACTGCCACTTGTACATGCCCCCTCATATTGTTAGACAACACACCCGTACGATGCCATTTTGTGGCTTGCCTTTCATTGTTCTGGTCAAACACAGCACTCACATTTTTGATATTCTGCATTGTACTGCTATGCTGTCAAATGACCACTGCAAGGAACTGTCACATCTACACACCATCCATGTGACTGGCACATGCATGTACAACCACACCGTGACCAAAACACATGACACGGTCCTGTAACTTGCTGTTTTGGAAAAAAAAATGTAATACATTGAATACAATGAAAGAAAAAATGTCAAAACTGCATTTTATATAATATAATAATATACAATTATGATTTTAGAAAGATAATTTAAATCAGATCTTTGGGTCAGACCATTTAAAAAAAAAAAGAAATGGCAATCTGGGCTTCTCAAACCACCACTACCACCTCAATTTTTATACAAATCTTTGGTCATAACGTCCTCCAATTCCAAATTTTTTACTTAAACCAAAGATGCAATAAAAGCAAACCATTATGGTAGAATTGCTACATAATATATTCATCTTTCTGCTACCACCAAGCTGGAATGAGTCACAGAAACCACCATGCATTACACTACAGAAGTTGACATCTCCACCACCCCACCCTTTTCTCCTTCACTTACTAAACTCGACGCAGCTCTGGAGTGGGTAGTTGGTTGCCCTGCCGAGATGGTTCCTGATTGGTTATACTGGGAAAATAAACTAATAAACACAAATGAATTACATATCACAAGCTTTGCTTATTTTCATGTCTACGTCCAACTCTCCACCAGGATATGAAGGAGATACTGGATTCATTCACTGACAAATTTAACTCAATAGATTCAGAGGAGGTCAAATGAGGAGAAGTAAACAGTGTATTGCTGGATGAATAAAAAATTACAGTCTAGTGCTTCAATAATTTTGCTCTCTCCATCCTGTGAGTACAGTGGATGGTGAAGGGGGTGGAGGCAATGGTAGACTAGTAGAGAAGAGGCTTGTCTGAAAACTGAACCAGTGCTTCATTCCCACATCCACCCTTATCCAGCAAGAGGCTCTTTAAAAATTCATTAATTTACAGCAAAAATAGATTAAAGCACCCAGCTGAGCAAAACTCAAAATTTGGCTCCTGAATAACATTAATGATAAAACATCTCCCTCAAGCCCAGGAGTTTCGCCTGAAGAAAACATTTCTAGCTTTTTTTTTTCCACCTTACAGCACCTTCAGAGTAATTTCTTTTCAATCATTACAAAAATAATGCATTTCTAATTGTCATTTTTAATTACGCTTTTCTTCAGAAGGAGAAAAAAAAAAGAAAGAAAAAGAGAGCCGAGTAAAAACCTGCAAAACTAATTAAAATCCATCCAAGGATATGCCATTCCCATGATGCCATGCCAATGCCATTCTATTCAGCACTTCATATCTCAGCTACAGAGACTCAATGACAGCTGCTTCGGGTCCAGAAAAAAAAAGAGCCTAGAACTGCAGTTACAGTAATTGGTCTGGCCAGCACTAAATGAGGTTCACTTAAGTGCAATTATCCCCCTCTGATCTCTCGCATAAAGAGACTTCTTTAACATGGAGAAGTGAGCTCACACAATGTGACTGCAAACAAGATTCAAATTGGAATCAGGGAGGCATTTCCAGGAGATGAATTGGCTTCATAGCTCATCTGCATTCTAGTGATGCACAGCATTGCTAATGAAGACCAAGCAGTCCCTACTCCCAACGCAGATTCCAAGAGAGCAAAACTCAAAACTGGATGTAAGAAGAGTGCACTGAAAAAAGTTGTAACAAAATTGTCTATTTTATCAAAGTAGGATTATAGAATAGCGTAGCCTCCTTAATGCTAGTGAACCAATAAATAAGATGCTATTTATGCACCCATTACAGACAACAACAAAAAAAAAAAAGAAAGAAAAAAATAGTGGGTAATGAAATGAACCCAAAATAAAATAAAAAAAAGCAACTCCACATAAATCACCATCTGCCAATTGTGTAATGCTATGAATTCTCAGCCTCAGGGGTAAGATGTGACAGTAATAGTGGTTAAAAAGAGATTACCTGTTGGGTGCCGTCCAGCTACATGAGGTGGAAGTAGGGGGAAGGGCTTTTATGGGTTTTCTTGTTGCCACATGCTAAAGTACCAACAGGAGTCTGATAAATATACCTCACGGATGGTGATTTGAATAATCACTTCAACAAGGGGGGAAAAAAATAAATAAATAAATAAAATTCAGTGAGGCTGGCTAATCACAACGCCAAATACTGAATTCCCATATTCAAATTATAGAAACCTTTCTTATTTCCCACTAGTCTCTTTCTGACCCTTATCATATAACTAGATTATTACTGTATTGTGCAACATTACCCTCAAGGGGAAAATAAAAAAAAGAATGGTAATGCACTGAGATCAACTTCTATTTATTTTACATATTTCTCCAAAGTACTTGTGTTTTTAAGAAATGAAAAAGTTTTTATATGCAGAAATGCTAGATGTATCTGCTATTTACACCATACATGCAAGCACACACAAACGCTAACACACGTACCAAAACCTAGTATCAGTTACCACGTTGACTCAGATCCTAACCAGCACTAACCAGAAACAACATTCTGCGTCATTACAAACAGGCCATCGTTCCCAAAAACGTCCGCAATTACACCAAAAGGCTTGCAACAAGGTAAGAAAAATAAGAACGCACACAGACCAGTTGAAATTCTCAGAAGCCCACGAACCAGGCTTTCAAATCTTTGTGCTACGGACATTTGAAATAAGAGGAGAAATAAAATTTTTTTTAAAAATAACACACACACACACACACACACACACACACACACACACGCGCACACATGCGCACACACAGATACTTTAATCTAAAATATTCAGACCATTTTTTAGAATACTAGAATTGATAAATCAAAGTCACAAAGTCTGCTCAATTCTATGTAAAATATTGAGTAATTATCACTGCATTTATACTTATAAAACAACCACAATGCATGATGGGACCCTCCAAAAAGTCTGTATATTATCCTGAACAGAAAATAAAGATTTTTATTAACATTTTATTAACTAATAAAATAGATGCACTTACAGTGCTTGCAAAAACCATTTAAACTTTCTATGCTGTGATTTTCTTTTCTCTTAAATAAAAAAAAAAAACAAAACAAACAAACTGAGAAAGCACAAAGCAGAAGAACTTCACTTCCACTCTGGAAATTATTCCACCTTTTTGTTTCTTTTGTTTGTTTTTTTTCCCAAAATGTTCTTTAAACTGAAAATATATTGCTGGTACAACACCGTTGACAAATAATTAAATTTCAAGTATTGCAATCAAGTGCCCGAATAGAAATTGATTATCATTACAAAAAGTCTGTCCCAAAAAATAAAAAGCCAATTTACATAAAGCTTACATGAAGTCTGTCATGTCTTGGGAATTCAACTGAACAGAAACTACATGGGCAGTATGAATTAATACGGTATGTATAGTGACAAATAGGCATATTCATTTCCAGAAAGTCCACTAAAAAGGGGCTACTTTTTCTGTACCTGGATAAAAGACCATCATAACATAAACACCATGTTGCCTCTACAGCTGCATGCACAAATAGCCTGATCCAGACAGCTCTGTAGGCCTGCTATTTAAAGGATGGGTGATTAAGAAGCAAACCAGGTCTGACCTTTGATTGTGGGTACTGACTAAGGCTATGGGCATTTTGTTAGTTGAAGCATAAGGTCTGGCAGGGTTGAGATGTTGGTCAGGGGAATTATAATGTTTGAATTTAGTCATAAATTCAACCTTTGTATGCTCACTTTATTGCAAACTAACTTAGCGTGAGAGAACATGACGATTAGCAAATAATATGCTCCTCTTTGCCGATTATGATCTGGCACCTCATCTGCAATGGGGCGGGGGTTGTCAATCATTTGAAAAATACTGCGAAATTGTTGATAAAAATCTGCACAAAGTAACAGAGGGCAATTAAAAAGCAAAGTCATCCATCTTCTAATAAGACCGTCAGGGGATTAAAAATTTTTTAATTAATTAATTAATTAAATAAAATAAAGCAAAATCACCTTTTTACTGAAAAAAGCACTATAAAATACGGCAGTTCCTCGGTGTGAAGTGGCATCAAGGACCAATCAGTCTGTTCTATGAGAGCACAAACCAACTACTGAAACATCCGTGCAAATAAACATAGCACAAATATTCAACTGCAACGACGTGCGCGCCTTATTAGAGCAATTTACAACAGAACACCGCAGACAGTCTTCACATCAGCCGCATGAAATTAATCCGAGACATGTTTTGCACTTGTTGATTGTCCGGCCACATGACAATCCTGCGCTCTGTCGTGCAGGTCAACTAGTTTTACAGAGGGGGAGGCTCGTTTCCGAGAGGACTGTATTACCCGCGCGAGAAACGGACGACTGACAGACGGAGAAAACGCACTGCAACAGCTGTGAGTCAAATGCCCGTCGGAGCACGCAGGGAAGACAAATGGGACTGGGCTCCGTCCTGCACACTCCCACCTCACGCTGGACACGGCACGGCTCACATACCAAACAGCTAGCTAACGATAGCTGTTAGAGGTTTGAGATGGGTCATTAAATCCCGCTTGTGGGAGAAAAAACACACACACACTAACACGCCTTTTACTGACTAAAAAACAAAAAAAGGAAAAGAAAAGCGCCGATGTCGCCCAAATTGAGTTAGCTGGCTACCCAGACGGGCGAGCTGGCTGTCAAAGTTGCCCCGCTGTCAGTTGTCACCGGTTGCACGGCGGTGCTAGCAGGCTAAGGAGCTGTCAACTTGGAGAGTTACCGCGACGCGTCCGGAGTGTACCGACGCGGACCGCGGGGAGCCCTGCCCGGCTACCACGAACAACACGGACAAGGGAGAGGAGACGTCTCCACGCCAGCGTCGACGCGCGGAAGGGAAAGCTGAGCGCCAGGGCCTGTTCACCGGGCTTAATCCCCAGAACTTCGCTGCACTTCACTTCCCCGTTAAAGTCGCCCATTTCGAGGGCCTGAGAGCAACTTCCATGCCCGCGTAGCTCACTTACTCTGGATGAAAGCTGCGCTGACGGCGGCTCTCTGTATTCCTCACGGTAGTTTCAAAGTAACTGTCTCGATTTCTTTCTCCTGCTTCTTGTCGGATAGCGCGTCCCCCTGTGAATGTCCTGTGCTCTTGACGTTGTTGTCCTCTGCAGCGAGCCTCGCCGTCGCTTCGCCGGTGCGCCTGCGGTGCCGTGGCGTCCCTCTGCTGCTCTCCGCCTTCCAGTTGCCTTTCTCTGGGTAGACGAGCCAACATCCGGGACTCTCCCCCGCTTGGGTTAAGTGCCCGGAACTACTTTCACATATGACGACGTGAACGAAGGTCCCCTCCCCCCTCAAACTCTCACCACGCCTGCCGCCACAGAAACTAGCGCGCGGTTAAACGCTCTCGCCCGCTGTGGAAACAGAACCCATACACGACTGAACATCAGTCGATAAACTGGTCAATAAAGCCCCTTTATTTAGAGATAATCGCGAGTAAATGTAATATCAAGTTCCCTCTGAGGGTAGATATCGCCAAATAAGACTAAAAGGACACAATAACATAGGTCAGTTTTGTTGAATAAAAGTTGAAGAAGATGGTGAATGTCTAAAAAGCCACCTATTGTAAAACGCTTGGAAGCTATGACTAATGACTTTATTAACCTATCTGTAAAGAAAATAAATCATTAACCCATTCAGCAATGCTTTCCACATCATTTACAGGACTTTACAAAGAGCAGGTTGCCAAGCAATGATTAATCTTTATCACACCCACCCACACACACACACACACACATATATATATATATTTATATATATATATATATATATATATATATATATATATATATATATATATATATATATATATATATATATATATATATATATATATATATATATATATGTGTGTGTGTGTGTGTGCGTGTGTGTGTGTGTGTGTGTGTGTGTGTGTGTGTGTGTGTGTGTGGAAACCCTCAACTTTTTTCATTAAGTGGTGATGTTCAAATTAGGTATTTATTAATAGGTATATAGGTATTTAGGTAAATAGGTATTTATTAAATAATTATAACAGACTAGGTGCCTCTTCACACTCTCAATGAAGGTGCTTCCTATGTAAGGTTAATATCTGATTTTTAACAGAATTTTAACTGTTCAGTCTAGGAAATGGCCTAAATTAATAGTTGTAAATCTCTAGTCATTAATGTATTTATCTATATTGCACCAGCATTTCCCTGAGTTCCTTTAAGTGTTTATACATGTATTATGTTATACCTTGGACTGAAATATTCCCCATTTAAATGTGCCTGCCCCCCACCCTGACACACACACGCCTTTACAGTTTCTAATGTTGTGCAGTGTCAATGCATTTAATCTTTTTTTTTTTGTTTTATTCTTATGCAGAAAATATCATGAACAAAGCCTCGGTGTCCTCATGTCTGCAGATCTTGTACTCAGAGTTGATGAGTACAAGATATAGTAATTATGTAGTAATTGTGGCGCTTTATGCACTTTATTGCTGTATAACATGTTATTGTGAATTTTTCAAAAATTTAAATTCCTATATTGTAAGTGTGTGTGTGTGTGTGTGTGTGTGTGTGTGTGTGTGTGTGTGTGTGTGTGTGTGTGTGTGTATGTATTTGAATATGCAGACTGCTTTATTGTGGCATATTGTTAGAAATCATTTTTGGGCCTATTTCTTTTACTGCTGCCTGGCAGCTCCATCTCAGCATCCTTCCACTTTATTTACTATCCCTCCTCTTTATGTATCAACAAATAAATAAATCAAACCTCTCTTACTTTATCCCCAAGACGTCTAACATGGCACTTTATCTGAATCTCATTCTTAACGCTCATTCTTAATCCTATCTATCCTCATCAGTCTGAGACCTCAAGCTCAACTCCCCGTCTCTTGGTCAGTGCCATTGAGACGGGTCCAAGCCATGGAGATGAACTGGTTTTCAAACTGTCTCTGTATATCTGAAGTGCTTCTGCTTTTGACATCTAGCCTACATTTCATTCATCCACCTGACATTGTCTCTCTCTTTTTCTTTTTTCTTTTTTTAATTTTGGTTCAGTAATTACAGTGCTGTCTTATTACTTTTTGAACAGACTCTTATTTATGTAGCCCGTAGACCTTATGCACTTGGTAGGTGTTATATATCAGTAAGAACGCTTCATTACTAAATTGACAGCATAAATCTAATCACATCAATCAGTATCGCAGACAATGATGAAAAGATAGCAGCCACGTGCAGTTATTACCTATTCAGCAGTGCAACAGCGCCTCTTGTGTGTAGATCGCGGGACTGTGTGCCAATAAACCCTGAAAATGGGCAAAATGACTTACCAAGTTTAATCCTCTCCTCTAAAACTGACCTTGCTTTTCTGTGCAACAAAAATAGACATTTCTTAAATCCCAAACAATGACGTATTTGTCAAATCTGCACGTGGTATATTTAACTTAGAATCTCCAAAAGTCTTTTTTTCCAACATTTTTCAAATGTCATGTGCGTCTTTGTTAAAGTTTTCCCTCAGTATACCATTAAAACAATTATTTTGATAAGTTTATTTGTTTCTAGATCACTTTCGATTAATAAATCTAACCAAATTAATCTTTGTGGCTGCATGTACTATATTGGTAAAACATGTGTGATAAACTACCCACAATTTGCATTGGATTATCATTTCTTTACATAGATTCAGTTTTAGATACAAATGTTAAATATATATCTATTAAGGAAAGTTTTTTATCAGCCTAGCAACTTAATAGAAAATACAGCACTATTATCCATCATAAACCGGATAAAAACTTAGGTAATGTGGGAAAAAAACATAACAATTCCTAAATTGACTTTGAATTTTATTTCTTATAGCAGTGTGAATACCTTATAGTTCATGTTTTTCTCACGTACTTCATTTCATTTGGTAACATAATGTCATTATGTATTTTTTTTGTTTTCTTTTAGCAAAAGTGAGACTGAAAAGCTTTTACCACTTGGTAATATTTCCATTGCTTTTCACAAAACTTAAAACGTATTCTGGCACTTAGGATAACAAGCGATTAAACCTTTCGGATGTCATTTTGTCCCATTCTTCAACAAATGTCTAAAGTTATACAACAGCATGGGATCACCGCAGCCTTTTTGTTTAAAGATTCTTCACACATTCTCTTTCGGGGATGGGTCCGGGCTACATGCGCCGGGGCCAGTTCGGTATCCACCCCCTGTTCCTGCTCAGCCATACCTTTGTGATGTGTGCAGAATGTGGTTTTACATTGCCTTGTTGGAAAAATTCATCGACATTCCTAAAAGAATGGTGAAATCTTGAAGGTTGCATTTACTCTATAACCAATAGTCTTTTGTCTTTGCTTTGCAGCACACAGCCACAATGTATAAAAAGCAAATCTTTCCTTAAGTGGTTATATTGGATATTGATAAATGACAGTTCCTGATGCAGACACGTCTGAGGGATTGGAAATCACAGTTGTCCAGTTACGTTTTCCACCTTTGCCTTTTATGCACGGACAGATCCTGATATCATGATTCAGATTCCTTTCTTGTCATTCAGCAATTACATTAAAGATGCACTGCAGCACGAGAATCCTTTTTCTCCAGAGTGTCTCAAGCTTTCATGGATTCTGCTTTTGATTTAAAACATAATGAGATCACTTTTTACTTTTTCGTGCTGCATACCATCCAATTTTATTTCCCTACGCAGGGTAGAATATTTAGGTAACATATCCAGTATAGCACGTTAAACATATTAATGCTCATTTAAATGTTATCAGTATATATTGGCAGTTATAACCGATACATTCATATGTAAGAATGTTTTGAAGACTCTCACCTTTGATGGTGAGCTGAATGACATGTTCAATGTTATGATACCTGATGCTATATTGATTAAGTATTGCATGGTCCATAGAGGGATCAAACAGACCTCTGTAGAGAAATGCACCACCGCTTCTTGCAGTTTTTTGTGTTGGCATGATTGAGTGGTAGGTTGATACGCCGCTATTGCAAAAGTTTGGCTGGTCTGCATGAGATTTCAGCTCTCACTGTGGACAGCCATCGTCCTGTCTTGATACTTTCTTCTCATTAGTAAGCGAGACTTCTGACAGTTGACACAGTTGCTTCGATGAAATTTATAGACTCTTCCTTTGATCACAATTTTCTGCTTCAGTTTTCCATTCAGCTTGGCACAGTGTTTGTAACTCCTGTGTTACTCCGGTCCTGTTATTTGGCTTTATGTACTAGTTTCACTGTTAATACAACAGTCATGTCAGCTCACAAGCTGTACTTGATATTGTAGTAAATAAATCATTACAAAGTGTACTACATAAGTGTTTTCAGTGCTGTGCTGTTCTGATGAAGGTTCAGGCAACGGGAAAGATAAAAATTACCCACACTACACTTGACAAGAGACGTGAAAAACTTTGACGGCAAAAATCTTGCAGCAAGTGTGTTTATAAATATAAAATTTTAAAAAGAAAAGTGTCAAAAACCAGCTGCATTGTTCTATGGCAAGTTGTCCCTGAAAAATTCAACAGGCTGGTATGGAAGGCCAGACCAGATGGTGTTGCATCTTTTTGCACTTGAAAAAGAGTATTTACAGTCAACTTTATTTGACAAATTCTTGAAGGTGTAGTATTTAGTACCTCTATTAAAGTAGTACACATTCCTTGTAAAGTGAAAATATGTAAATCAAAGATAGCCACAAATCATCTTTGTTGCAGCTTTCAAATTGAAAGCCTCTGGCTGGTTGACTTCTGCTTTTATATCTTTGCAGAGAATGCTTGAATTAGTTGATGTAAAATCATTACTGGCTGCAGTTTCCATGATCATTCATTGTCCATTCTGGTCAAATCAAGGCACTGCATTCACAGGTTCTTTCTAAAAAAAATGAAAAACAAATTCTGAACTTAATGTAACATAATCCCAACTTGTCAAGGAGAAGCGATCACTTTGATTAGGAATATTTTCAGTTTGTTATATCAACAGAGAGATTCTGAGACACGTGAGGGATCTGCTCTTTTCACATACTAGAAAGTTCCCCTAAGATTTATCTCAAATGTAGACCAAGTGAAGAAACTGACACCCACAAATGTCATATTTGCTACAACAAAATGACACTTACATTCCTGCATGTTATTGTTAACCAAGTCTCTTTTCTCATTCTTATTTAATGCAAAATAATGCCTGGCAGCACCTCTTATAGTCATTAATTATGTATTGATATATTTGGAATTTTAAAAAAAGTGTCTGTGAAGTCATTTGTTTTTAACATGTTAACATTGATAACCTGCTCACTGCTGCAAACAGTTAACTGTAGATTAAAAGTAAAATCAGTACTGGAAATAGTATTGTAATTTGGAAAAAAACACTCTACCTTACTGGGGTCAGGTGTGAGCTGTTCCCAACAGGACTAGTATGCACCTCATCCTTTTACTCCAGAATTGAAAGTGTGAATGCAGCCAACCAGTTATGTCTATGCAACGTGCCACTCCTTCACTCTGTTGCCATTAGTGTCCTATGTGAATCCATCTTCTCGCCTTCCCAGTGTCCTGATAGTGAGACACATCTGGGAAATTCTTGTTCGTCAGAGATGAATTCTGACATGGGCTTGTTGATAACCTCAATCAGAGTCTGATTCCGTTCTCGGTACAGGCGTTTCCTGGTTCCTGCCCCTTCTGCGGACTTGCGTTCAGCTGCAGTTGTCATCATCGAGGCCAGAATTCACACAGCTTAGACCGTTTTGTTTTTTCTTTGCTTCAGACACGATTGACACATTACGTCCTACCCACAAACCAGACTGTGTGATTTAGTTGGAGGGAAATGGAGGAAGGCGGGAGGCAGGGGTTAAAATTAACAAGTCAGTGATGAATGGCAGGTCTTGCCCTTTGCAAAGCCATACTAAGTACCCAATTAATGAAAGAACGGACATGGCTGCATTAAATCTTTCTTTTTTAACTGCTGTATTCAATGTAATTATATTTCCTTTTGACTTTTTGCAGACCCAAAAATCTACTTATACATAATCTAATACCGCAACAGAAAAACTGAATAACTCTTTGACTGCTATTTCTGAGCAACAAACGGAGTCATTCAACTTTGAGCCTGACCAATGATTACTTCATCTTACAGTCTTAGTCTCTTATCAAAGGGGGTTGGGAGTGGTAATGCCATTAATACGGCTGTTTCCGGCCGCGTTAATGGCATTACCGCATACGACCAGCGGGGGCGCTGACGGCTTTCCCATGCAGTCATATACACCACAGAGTCGAGACGCGCTGCGCTTTCAGGAAGTGCACCAGCTGTTGTGGAAAACTGTCAACAACCCATCCTGCGCTTTTAACCTCTATTTTCCTGTAAGTATAAATACGTTTGTTTCACTAAGGATGTGGTGACGACAACGCCATTGCTTAAGCGCGTCTTCCAGCCGTTAAGACGCGTTCGTCTCCCCCCTTTTTTGTTTCGTGTTGAACTTTCAAACGCAGCGAGATTACAAGTTAAACTTTAACACTTTAAGGTCCTCGTTCAAAGTCTTTTAAACGGCTACTATCTGCATGAACCGTATTGGCGTTTTCAACCGTAGATGTGACTTTAAAACGGTTTAAAAACAAGCCAAACACGTGACGGTAGAAACAGTTTTAGGTCTTTTTCAGGTTAACTGGGATCTCGGTTTGTGAGTAAATATGTGATTTTATACACCTGTAACTCTCTCCATGGGGTTAAATTCGAGTCAATAGTAACGTGATGCTATACAAGACATTATTTTTAACCTATTGCATTAATTTTTTTTATGAGCATCTATTGCTTTCACACTAAAGATCAACATACTGCACATAAATACTGCAATGACAGTATGAACTTGTGTTGTATTTACAGTTTCAAGATCATGTTATTCTTTTAAACACAAAACCTTAGAAGTGAAAGAACGTTGACTTTCACTTGACCTTGAAAAACCAACCTTGTCTTCATTTTCGTTTTCCTACAATTCATTTAGTTTTTGTTATCCACTGGCATACATGCTCTTATTGCAAATACCTCAGTACACGATGACTTTATCATGTAGTAATCTTTGTTAAAGAGCTGCTGAGTTCCCCAAAGATGGTTAACTGAAGGGGGAGGAAAAAAAAAATCAGATGAAATATCAGACATTTTTGTGTCTAAAATGGGCGAAGCTCCCTAAGTACAGAAAACTGCACCTCTTACATTCTTACAAGGTCTCCCCGTCCAACTGTTATGTTGTAAAACAGTTGTAAGAAGAATAAACCTTACTGTTGATATGGATGCGCCTCTTACAACTCTTCTTCTTTCTTGTTAGATGATGGCTGAACCCAGAATTTCTTCCATTGATGGGAAGTTGTCCGAAGAGTTTGCTGTTCCGTCCCATGTTGACGAGGTCAACGAGAAGATGACTGCTTTTGCCAGGTACCACGCAGAAGCGGGTCGCAGGGTGGTTCTCATCACGTCCGGAGGCACAAAAGTTCCCCTGGAGTCCCGCACCGTTCGCTTCCTCGACAACTTCAGCAGCGGCAGACGAGGAGCCTGCTCAGCGGAGTATTTCTTAGACTCCGGCTACGCCGTCATTTTCCTGCACAGGCATCGCTCTCTTTACCCCTACACGCGCATGTTTTTAACCATCAACATGCTGGACGTGCTGCAGTTCAGGGGCGCGGAAGGGGCGTCTGCCAACTCCGGTGACGTGGTGGTCAACCAGCAGCTGCTGCCGAACATTGCCAAAGCGCTGAAGCGATACAATGAAGTGAAAGATGGAAAACTTCTGCTGCCCATTGAGTTCAACACTCTGTCAGAGTATCTGCATTTACTGAAAGCAGCAGCACAGGCACTCAGCAGTATAGGTACGCGCTGGCATTTATCTACAGGTTGATAACATTGCTCTGCGTAGCCTGAACTCAAAACCTGGTCTCAAATGTTCTTTTTCCGTCTAGGATCAAAGGCTATGTTTTACTTGGCGGCAGCTGTGTCTGACTTCTACATACCAGCGTCAGAGATGCCAGAACACAAAATCCAGTCTTCCAACGGGCCTCTTCAAGTGAGTGACGAATGAGAAGTCCCATTAATGTTGATGTTGGCTACATGACGACTTCTGAGATAAATGTCAGCTGGTTCACCGCTTTGCTGCAGGCTGACATCTCAAATATTCGATGTATTTAAACGGTCTTGTGAGTATGAGCCCCAGCTCTACGATTCTTTTAAAAGTCAAATGAATCAGAATGTTACATTGTAAACTTTGATTCAACTAGGTTCATTGTGTGGGTCGGAGCCGTTTCAGGAGAAAGCCATGCGTTTGATTTATTAAAATAAAAAGAAAAAAAGAAAAAAATTTTTTTAAATGTAAATTAAATTTATTTTGAAAAACTAATTTTAAAAGCTACAGAGTTCCATGAATGTCAACTTTTTTTGCTGTTAATTCTTCAAAAAAAAAAAAAAAAAAAAAAAATTGTTTTTTTCCCCCCGTTCAGTTAAGCATGAAGATGGTCCCCAAGATGCTGTCCCCGCTCGTGAAGGACTGGGCGCCTCAAGCATTTGTTACATCTTTCAAGCTGGAGACGGATGCAACCATACTGATCGACAAGGCTCGACGAGCTCTGGAAACTTACAGGCACCAAGCAGTGGTAGCCAACGTCCTAGACTCTAGACGGGGTTACGTGGTGGTGGTGACCCCCGAGACTCAGGCCGAGCTGATCCTCACTGATGAGGATGTGAAGAACGAGGTGGAGATCGAGGACAGGATAGTCAGCAACCTGACATCGGCGCACGCCAACTTCATCACTCAACAAGAAAGTTGACCGACACCGCGTGCCCTCCTGCTAGAATGTATTTTGTCTACGCTCTTACCGGATTGGTTGGGCTTGAGTTTGGCTGAAATTCCCGCTTGCCTGCTCTGCAGCCTACTTCCTACACCTTCAGTCTCCTGCGTGGTTGCAACAACCACTAACGTAACTGTTAACCAGGAACATCACGCCTTTCTGCTGCTTCACACGTTCTGAAAATGGGACTCAACAGTTAGAATGCCATCGCTGTACAGGAACAAAAACACACACTCATCTATTGTCAAATGTTTATTCACGTTGTCAGAAACATATTTTTAAGATTTTACGACTGCTTCGCCTAAAATAAACATTGATTCAAACAAACGGTCTGTTAATGTGTTCAAACCCAGCACAGTGAGGACCAGAGCCGGGTCACTTGAGTTTGGTGCTCTTCTTGACACCAGCACGGATACCAGAGACCTCCCCGCTGTATCTCGCTTCCTCCCGACGAACCTCTCGGACCTGGTAAACACAAAACACCGGTTTCGGTTCTCATCGCAGGGTTGGCATACCTCCGTATATTCTAAAGCGGACCCGGGGAGCCCACAAACAGTCCTCGGGGGTTTTATAATGCTCTTCAAGGATGAGAGGACTACAAACCTGTCCCTTTCTGCGGATTTTAGCGCGCCTGAACTTCTCTCTGTGCTTGACTCTGGGATTACGGTCAATCTTCTTCCTCTTTGGTGTCAGGCCCTTGTTCTTAGCGATCTGTGAAAGTGTCAGACACAGAGAGCTTTTATAGGTTCGCTGCGATATACTTTCATGTTTATTGCAGAGACTTTGCAAACACACTGTATGATGTACATCCAACCAGGAGGAGGAACCGAGGCATTCCCAGGATGCTCTCTGGTGTGTCCTGGGACCGTCTCAGTATCTTCGCACACGTATTCTGTTAATTATCAACATTGAGCCCGAGAACCGGTTTGTGCATCACTCAGTACCTGGTAAGTGATTCCTCTCTTGGCGTCTGCATCCAGCTCATCATCATCATCTTCATTCTCCTCCAGCCTGGATCAAATCCAGATTTGATCAGAATCCTATTTGATAAATCCATTAATGAAGAAAGGACTCCTACTTACTCTTCAGCTTGTGTGTTATTGCTCTTCCTCTTTAATTTCACCCGCTCCTCCACTTCGCTGTAGAAGCGTAAGGCCGCTTCCTCGTCCAGGTCCGAGTCAGAGTCCTCATTAACCTCAGACAGAGTTTCTCCAGAGTCCTGCATCCATTGTAAACTCATTAGTATTCAAACATCACCAGTACCTTCACCCTGACGAGGTCCTGCAGGTCTGATCGTGTACACGTACCTTCACCTCTTTCTCTTTTACGGAGACTCTGCTCTTCTTGCCGTTTGCGGGCCTGTTGCTGGTTTTATCTTTCTCTTCTCCAGCAAGCAATCTGCGAAACTCCGGGGCGAGTCGAGCATCTACTCCGCCAAGTTCATTGATGAGCTGCAGGCGGGTATTGACGAGGCAGATAAACAGGAATACTTTGTGTGTATGTGGATGAGGAGATGATTCATGATCTTGCACGATGCTGCTGATGTGACGTCATAAATGGCACCGTTTGTCAAAAGAAAATAGAAGCGCAGGTTCAATAATTAACTAACAGTCTTCTTTCAAATGTTACAGCTTTTAATATCAGTTGCACATATTGTGCATTTGTTTCAACTTGTTCAGGTGCTACGTTTCAATTTACTACATGACGGAAAACAAACATTAAATCGGTTTCAATGTTTGCAACTGCAAGTCACCAAAACTGTTTTTGTTAGACTACCGTCTTTTACGATCTATAAGGAGCGCCGGATTATAAGGCGCATAGAATTGAAGCTACAGTAGTGGCTGTGGTTGCGTTATGCATCCACTAGATGGAGCTAAAGGGAACGTCAACAAAACAGCCAGATAAGTCAAACTTTATTAATAGAATAAAAACCTGGCTGACAACTCCGCTCACTTCCAAAATTGATATTAATAAACAGCTGTTTTATTATTTTTCCCGAGGTAATATCAGTTTTCCCTCCTTCAGTTCATCCTCTTCACCAGCTGCTATATTGTTACCGTTTGTCATTGCAGTAAAATTAAGTCTTTATGCCTCTTTAACAAGTTAATATGTGATAACTCAGCATCTCGTTTTGTTTTTTTCTTCCATTTTCAGTAAAAACAATTTAAAAAGTTGACTGAACCAACTCTGACCAACGTGAAGGGGAAACTTTTTGAACTTCCTCTGCTTCTGTAAACCCGACTCTGTGGGATGGCGCCCCCCCCACGCCCGCTGCGTTTATGCGTGTTTATGCACTTACGTTCCTGTACGCCAGCAGTCGCTCTATCACCGGATGGTTGTGAGCAGGGATCCGCTTTGCTTTCAGCACCAAGTAGAAACTGATGTTTGTGCAGTAACTGCAGAAGGGAAGGAAGGATCGGTTAATCACCGTGACCGACATCGTTTTGCCACGTAGAATTACGCTTCGACCACGACTTACTTGAGATACAGCTGCTGCTTTGTCTTGAGATAGTCGGCGCCCTTTGAAAAAAAGAGGATGAAACTGTTCAGGTTCACTCACAACGCTTCTAAAAACAGGTTTCTGATCTACAGAAAAACAGTAAAAGCTTTCAACACAATTTTTGCTTTTAAAATCCGTGCAAAGCTCACAAAAATTAATTTAAAAAAAAACATGTTTGACAAGAGCAGATTCTTGCCAGCTTGACCAGCGTGCCAAACTTCGCCGACCATTTCCACAGTGGGAAGCACGTCTGCCAGACAAGTTATGTCAAACGGGAACCCAAAAATGTGTCTTAACCTGATTCATTTGATTATAAAATGACTGATTTGCTCCATTATTTCCAGAAATGTTCAAACCCGTCTGCATTTGGCTGCAGCAGAAACGAGCTGTATGAGCAACGCCGCCACATCACCAGAGGCAGGGCGAGGATTGAGCTCGATCATGTGAAGCGTGGGAGGAGGGGAACGCCGGAGGGACGGGGAGGAATGAGGCCGCGCTCTGCGTTTGGCTGATATTTTGTTTCAAACATCAACAGATGTGACATCATCCAGAAATCCCCCACCGAACTTTAACGTTCACTTAACTGCCTCGACTGCTCGGCTCCGAGCAGCAGAGGTGATGTAGCGTGTCTGTTTTTGTCTTTTTTACTGATTTCCCACTGAAAGCAACTGCCAATCTTCTCCGGGAGCCGTACTGCAGATGGTGTGAATGAACCAAGCCAGTGAGCGACGACGCAGCAGAGGAAACTCACCTTTCCTGCAGGGATCTTCCCGTCCTTCACCATCTGTACGAGGGGCTGCAGCTCATCCTTCAGCTCGGCGAGCTGCAGAACCAGAACCACTTCACGTAAATGACATTTAACCACCATCTAAAAGCTCATGAAAGCGCGTCTCTTCACCTTCGCCTTGAAGTCCCGAATGAGTTCAAGGAGCTCAGGCGATTCCTTTCTCAGCAGTTTCATTTTTTCTTTTTGAGACATCTGCTTCAGGTCCTTCACGATCCTCTCCTGCTTCTCTGCAGTCTTCTGTTCGTCCTTCTCCTCCACAGCAAACTCCTTCACACGGGCGCGTAAAGAGAATCATTAGAAACAAAAGAAAAACATAATTTTTCCTCTCGTATGAAAGTTCACTGCCGGATTAGCAAAGCGAATAATATGTAAATACCTGAAAAAAGTTTAAATCGTAGTCCTCCTCACTCAGATTTGCGGCTAAGCGTTGCTGAATATTTTTGGCCTCTTCTTCTTCCTCTTGCTCCTCTGCCTCCAACTCTTCTTGCAATTTTCCTTCTGTAATAACAATTAAAATTCTGATTTGGCAAACATCAGCCCCAGGCGGTAAAAAACATCTCAAACTATGAAGCTGGTGATAAAGGATGCTTACTGGGGGCCACGTAATCGGAATTGTAGAAGTTTTTCTTCTTGGTACCCCACGCCATGTCGTTGGGAAGATCTGAGGACGAGGGGATAGAAAATTAAAACGTTTAAACAAATAAGATCTATAGCAAAACAAGCTTTAAATATCTGACATCTTCACCTTCAATGTTTGTATCCTCTAGATCACTCTCCATGTCAGTCCCCTCCTCCTCCTCCTCTTCTGACTCTGAATCATCAAGAGCCATCACTTCCTCCTGTGAGATTCAGATGCACTTGAAATTGGCTTCGAAGCTCATTTATTATCCGACGTTAAAACATCAACACCACCAACCTCATCGTCTAGTTCCTCCTCATCACTGTCCATCTGAACACCGCGGGCGAGAAGTTTCTGCAGCACCACAACAGAAGAGCTTCAGAGAGCCAAACAACCGCAGCTTAAACCTTAATCGCAGTACTGAGGTAGACTTACAGCGATCTTCTCGTCATGAAACTCGTCGACTTGGTCTTTTGTGTACTGTGATGACTTCTGGAAGAGAAAAAGAGGAGACGCTTTTGGAAACCGCAACCGAACGCGCTGCAGAGCTGACGCCAGTAGCAATGCACGCTGAAGAAGCTGCTTCTCCACGCCACTGGAGGGGCAGATCGCCGGCCCGCGAGGTCCGCAGGGCGACAACCACACTCCCGTCAGCCAAAGCAGTAGGAACGATTTATCTATAACAACATCAATCTGTGACAGATCTGGTTTCTTTGAATAGCTGAGGTGAGATATGGCTTTAATAAAGACCGTCACTGTAAGAGGCTCAAAGGAAGGAGTTTACGGTTTCTTCTTTTGCCAAGATAAAACACCAGCTCGCTCAGCGAAGCAGCTTTTAAGCCATCAGTGGCTGTCTGCCTCAATCTGACTTTGGATGAAACACACTGCAGAAATCTGCAGGAAAGACGACTGCAGTGGCTGCAAATTCCTTCGACTTGGACCTCTGGAGCAAACAGGTGGCACCGTGTCTCACCGTGTCGGGGACAGGCATGTCCTCGTAGGCTTCAGGGTCGTCTTCATCACACTGCTGCGTCTTTCTGGGCCTCGGGACGCGTTTAGTCCTGCACGGAAACACAAACTTCAGATCTCCGCGATGTTGCATCTGTGATCATCTACGGCAGCTTCTTTTCTATTTAACGCCGGCTTTATTCACTCCCCAGTTTTAATCTCAGACAACAAAACAATTGAAGCAGAGTTGACGTTCAAGAGGAGATATTATAATGTTTATGCAGATTAACAAGGAAAAAACTCACCGTTTTGCTCGAACCATGTTAGCGATGGAATATAAAAAGAACAACAAAAATCGGGGTGCTACTAATTTACCTAAACGACGTGCAAATATGAGCAGATTTAAATATACAGTGAATTTAAACGTTTTTACTTTTATCAATCGTCACCATGTGCTGCCGTGAGCTCTTCTTCTTTGGGTTAAATGTCAGTAGGGGGCCGGGTTTGACTGTTGAACACCGCCGCCTAGAGGACGGACAGGTACCTTTCGTTTCCTTTTGGCTGGTTTGCAGACTGTGATGTGAATCCTGCTGGAACAGCAATTATTGTACAATACTGCATTTTTGTATATCATTTTATTTCTATCAATATTTTATATTTATAAAATAAATGATATCCAGCTCAGAGACTTTATTACATATTTTTCAATATTCATTTACAAAATAATAAACAAAAAAACGTTCCTATACAACATTTACTATACAATGAAATATAAAAAACACCCTCTTGTGGGCCAAACTTATGTTGTAGTGTGTTGTGTGAACCATATGAGGCCTATATTTTATAAGCTAGTTTATCAGTGGGTTGAGTTGGCTCAAAGGCTCAGGTATTAAAAAAAAAAAACAAAAAAAAAAACACAAGAAAAAGACCTTTAGTCAAACCATTTGTGGGCCAAAGAAAACTGCAGATATGGGCCACGTTTGAGCCAAAAGCCATGGTTGGCCCAGTCCATATTTGAACTGCACTAGAGTTGGAAATAACTCAAATTAGGCTACTTTTACCACAACTGTTTTTTTTTTGTTTTTTTTTTTTACTTTTTCATAATTTTTTATCTGTATTTCATTATTTATTAATAATATTTCAAGATACAGTATACAAAGCATCTTAGGGTTAACATTTTCCCATGTATGGTTTTGTTTTCAGAGTCTGATTTGAGCAGATATATTCAGTAAATAACGCTCCAGACGTTCCCTGCTGCCGTTCCTCAGTGACAGATGTTTATTCTCACTTGTCATTCCTCTTCTCCCTCTGTTCTCTTGGGCAGTGTCCTCCAGTCCTTACCTAACATAAAAGAGGAGCTGCGAGGCCTCGCTCTGGGAATAAAGATTTCTGGAGTTCTGCGCAAAGTAGTTTTCAGATCGTCATTCCTTTTCCTCATCAGGGTTAGAGCGGGCGTCATGGCATTCAGATCAAGCTGCAGTGGGAACAAAATGAGAGGATAAAAGTTGTGAGGCAACGGTGCTTTACTGGTGCTACTAAAACAGATTAGAGAGCAACAAAATGAGTCTTCACAGAAACGTTGGGTGGAAATCTCAAAACTCAGCAAATAAAACCTGGTGAAACTTATTTTACAAGGTAAATTCATCAGGTGATTTGAGATGGAGAAGAGGGCGGTGAGAAACATCTGTAAGGGAGCTGTCATGTTCCTGTCCAAAGATCAAGACAAAAACACTCACGGTTGACTGAAACCTGGGCATTTGGACGCCCCCCTTATAGTATGTGGCCTCTGCGGTGGGTCCTCTCAAGTCCATCATAGACTGGGTCCGTTCTAACAGTGAGGAACTGAGTTGTTCCCTCTTGAATAGGCCGAAGCTGGAACGCTGGATCCTCTTCAAGGCGTCACTCGGAGAGCTGGTATACTCCGGTACCATCATGATTAAAGGTCTCTGGAGAGGAAGAGAGAAAAAAGCATCTCACTTCTCAATTCTACTCATTCAAGACTGCTGCTACTACAAAAAAAAAAAAAAGAAAGTAAGTTGAAGTAGTTTGACAGCAGAGGTCAGTAACTTACTCTGGAACATGGCATGTTGTCCTGTTTGGACCATCCGTTTGGACCGCCGTCTAAAGTGCTCTTCTCCTCCAATAACAACTCCCTCCTTGAGTCGTGTTCTTTCTTGAAAGAGGAACGCTCTGGAGCTTTATATTGAAATCTCGTTGTGGTTCTGTCAAGCAAATTAGTGCCATTCTCTCTAGAGAGTTTCCTGGAAACAGCTTTCTCTCTTGCATGCTCCAGCCTGGTGGAAAAAAAAATAAATAAAAACACTTGAAAGTGACATTGTAACTGTAGGCGTCCACATTTGCATTTGTTTCATAAAATCTCTCCATACTAATGAAGCTTGATTTATGCTTCTGAGTATACTCGTGCTTGTTGTGTTTCGCTGCAGTCACACCAAACACTAGTTGCCAGTGTTGGTTTGTTTTTTCTTTGTTTGCTGTCCTCGTGTACTGCACCTTATACGAGTCAAATGACCGCTAGTGGATCTTCGGTGAAGTAGAGCAACAGACCGTACAACCCAATGTGACGTCAGTCATAGATGTTCTGAAAAGTGCCCTTGAAGCCTTCATCCGCTTCATAATGTGCAGCTTTATGTTGCTGAAGGAGCAGCCCTGGGAAGTTGTCAGGACTTTACAGTCGTTATGATCAAATCTGTCCAAACATGTTTATTTCTGCAATAAAGATGAAAATTGGGACGGAAGTCAGTGCAAATTAACTCGGTTTCGGACCGAGTCCCCCGGTGGTCAGTTGAGGAACTGCAACTTGTCCTATTGCGCTTGCCCACTCACAGTTGCTGTCAACTACATTTACCCAAAAATGAAATATATAATTAGATTTCTTGGGAAGCGCACATCAAGTTGACACATGGTCCTTGGGGGACAACGTATTTACCCTGCGGCCACAGCATAAATTTTATGCAAGAACCTAGTTCGAGATCACAACGACGCAAAACACACATCAAATGACCCCCCTGAACAATGTGCATGTGTGCAGCTGTAAAAGGAAGTTACTCTGTAAGAAATCATTTATATTGCATATTGCTCCTGTGTTGGTTTTCCTCCTGCACATGTTGATCAGTTATTAAATGCAGACCATAGCTACACAACAGGATGGCAAAGTCAGCAGTGCCGGTTGTTCCATCCTTGCAGTTGTTTACACCATCAGTAAGGAATGTCCGAGTGTTATCTTCAGGTACAGGCTCGGAGAATGACGTACAGGAGAGCATATCACGAAGCACATTTGTGCAACAATGTCATTGTTCAACCCCGTTCAAGCCTAAAGGTTGTGGCGCGTCCTCATTAGACCCCAACAGCTGAATACACACCAAAAACAGGTAGAAAGTGTAAATCTTGCTGGATGGCAGGCGTTACTGAAGCAAAAGACTCGTAGATTATGTGGAGATGTGTTCAGTCAGGGTCGTCCACGCACAATACCTTGCATTTTCTCCAAACTCCTGCCAGTTGTTGGAGAACCTTCTTGTGATGGCTCTGCCTGTATTGTCATTATGTGGTATTTCCTTCGCGTCGCTTTCATCGTGCTGATCCAGAGGACTGCCGGGGAGGCTGTAGTCTCTCTGAACAACACCCATTTTTTCCCAGTTCAGGATGACTTTGGCTTCCGACGATGGGGGGGTGATAAAGCCAGGCTCCACCGGGTCCCGTTTTTCAACATGTGAGCGGTATGGAAGCCAACGAGCCTCAGTCGCATGAGCAGCAGCTTCAACCGTCCTTGTTTCAGGGGGTGGCTTCGACTGAGCAAAAAGAACCCTGAACTCTCTGTCGAACAAGACGACAGCTGGTCCTCGCAGAACGGTGATCAGCTGCCGGTGCAGGTGGGCGTCTGTCCAGGTGAGACTGCAGAGCACAGCAGCAGCTTGTTAGTTCACGCTCACGTGCGTGTAAAAGGTGAAGAGGTGAAGAGGGACGCATGTTTACCTGTAGCTGCCATGAATCACAGTCTGTGAATCCACCAGAAGGAACCTCTCTTTCATTTCTCCAACCACCATTCTTCCAGTTCTTGAACAAAACATCTGCCCTCCGAGAACTCGGACCCGCATGTTCTGCCAGATTACACACACACACACACACAAAAAAAAAGCTTAAATGGAAACTCAAGATTGTGTAACATATAATGCACATATGCAACTTGATGTTAATGATCAACTTCCAGTTGAACTGGCTTGTGATATCTTTTTTACTCAAAGATTGGGAACATCAACAAGACCATTTGGCAGAATTACCACAGATGGCACAAGCTTGGACTTGACATAAGAATGAATAAAACAAACAAGGAAACCCTGCAACTGGGCGGTAGTCTCCATTTGTAAAAGGAAGTTTGAGCTTAGTCCTGCTGAAAATGTATTTAGGAGATTTTTACACTCACGGCTCAGGACCTGTTGTTTTCCACTGGAAAAAAAGGCTTTAATTTTTGTGGCTGATGAGTTTGTGATAATCGCACAGAGGTCACGTGGATGTTGAGCAGCACTGATGGGAAGAGCGAGTGATAGACGGAAGAGATTATCATTCATACGAATTTACTGAATACCAGAGGAGGATCAGCTCGCACGGCACATTTTTCCTAATTAGTTTTGTTTTCCTTACTACCTGCTGGGAAAACTGTTTTAAAGTTTTTCATGTTTTACTTGTTTGTTTTTATTAGTTATTATTTGAATGAATCAAAACTTTGTTTGGGGTGTCAGTGGAAGCAAAAACACAGAGATTCACATGTCTTCTTTTTTTTAATAATAGCTGTTTTACCATTTTTTTAAATGTCTTAGAGGTGAATTGAAGGGGAGGAAAGAAACAGTAACAGATTTGAAAATAGTTAAAGTGAAGAGAGAAGTTGGAGGGAAATCAAACCAATATCCAAGTAATCCTGATTCTTTTTGATTTGAGCTAAAGATGAACTGGTAATCAGGTTCCCGCTCACACGGCCTGAACCTGCTCGATTACGTTAATGATCACAGCCTCCTGATCACTCAAGAGGTCTGTCTGTCATTATGTCATTATGCATTTTATGATTTTCAAACATTTGCCAAGCTTAGTAAATCCATTGTACAGTAAATTCCATCCATCCATCCATCCATCCATCCATCCATCCATCCATCCATCCATCCATCCATCCATCCATCCATCCATCCATCCATCCATCCATCCATCCATCCATCCATCCATCCATCCATCCATCCATCCATCCATCCATCCATCCAGCGCTTCCTAATCAGGGTCACGGTGGTCCGGTGGAACGTTTCTCAGCTCTGTTCAGGTTAATTTCAATGTGTCTCATAGATCCCAACAGTTTTTTTTTGGTCCTGAAGCTGTGAAAGTCCACAGAATGAACCTGAGGATGCTTCCACGCAGCAAATGGGAAAAACATAGACATGAAGATTTTTCTAATATGAAAATGTTCAAGATCTTACATAAGTTTTTCAAACATGTCTTTCTAACTAGACCCATGTAATGCTGCACTGAAGCGGGAATCTTAATGTCCTGACGTACGTTTAGTCCTAAAAAACAGTGTACAACACAAGGAATGACCCTCCTGTGAAGCATTTCGGAATTTGAATGTGACAGGGTTATAAAAACCGCGTCATCTTCCAGGGAATGATTACTTCATAACCCAAGAGCAGAAACCGAAAAGGAACAGGCGTTAATATATGTTTGTTTTCTTTGAAACACAGTTTAGAGAATGTCAAAAAGTATGTTGCCTAACTTGAAATCACTGAAATAGTGATTGAAATAAGTTTGACTTATTGCTATTCAAGAGAACTGAAGAGCAACATATGTATATGAATGATTTGCGCCAGTCTCTGTGCACCCCTACTGAGCCGAGTCTGGGGTCGAGTCTGGGGTCGAGTCTGGGGCCGAGTCTGGGGCCGAGTCTGGGGCCGAGTCTGGGGGACGGGTTCACACTGTGTGATTTTATCATTCTAAAATCAATGCAAGCCACACTGATCGTGATTTATCTTGGGTAACCCAACATTCCCACTTTTAGAGCTGTGATATCATACAGTTGTGCCTCCATCAGACTGCGGTAGCCATGGCAACCCCTCTTGATATTTGGGAGTATATCTGTAGTCCTCTAATGACCTAATTAAACTTAATTAAAAACTCTTCTTTTTGTTTTTTGTCATCGACAGTCCAGCCTTTCATCACCTGAGCAACACGCGGATGGCGCTAAATGCTGTGCAACCAGTTTAGCTCCATGTGGTTAAATCCTTACTTTGCATTTCTAGTGTAAGCATGCCAAAGTACCTGGATCATATTTGCAGTTTCTAAGATAACATCGTAGGCAGATGCAGCGATTGTCTGAAGTAGTCCTACACGTAAACTCTCATTGTTTGCCTCGTCAGACACAATTAGGAGGACGACCGCTCGTTGACTCACCGGATGCTTCAGCCTGTTGAGGGTGAAGTTCTCCTGAAGGGACCTCTGGTTCAGGATGATGTAGACGGGGACCCCCCGCGAGGCAGCCATGTGTAAATCACTGATCACCGCACTGTCCGTCAGTCTGTCTGTCACAACGGCAATAACCTGCACAACCAGCAAAAGACTTTTAGAAACCAAACGAACGTAAAAACTAGACTGAATTGTAATGCAGCTGGTATAGTTGCTCTCCAGCAGGTGTGAAACAGATGCAAATCATCTTTTTTTGTTCTAAATAATTTATCAAACTCTGTTTTAGATTTAGGCAGCTCATTTCCAGGAAATATCTTTTGTTGGACTTGTATAAAAAAAATGTTTTAATTCACTACAAATTGACAAATCAGTGCATATATATTTTAGTCTTCTGAAGCTTGCAAACACCAAAACTACAACACACATCTTATATGTACCCAATTGATTAAACACTTAATACCTAAAAAAAAATGGTGAAAATGTATTTATTGATTGATTTATTCATTTTATAAACTTGTTGCCGATTTAAACCTACGTTTCCATGATACCAAAGCTTACTGTCCAAACGTATGTGATGAATCAAGCTGTTGAGAAGATGTTTAACATTTCCCAATGATCTGTGGTGTAATCTAATTTACTTACGAAGATTAAAACTAGTTTAGAAAAATTCCTCTAAGGAGTCTTTGTGTAAAAGTAGCTTAATGAGGTTCACCTCTACCCTTACGATCCATGAAAAGTGAGTCAGTTCGGTTCATATTTGCATACTTGTGTGGCCTGTTGCAGATGTCGTCTGATGATCTCCCTGACATGTGGCTCTCCTTCGGCCGGAGGGCTGGTGTAGACTGAGACGCTTCCCTCCTGCACACAGTTGGGGTTGACAGGCCAGCCCAGGTCTAAATTCGGGATCGGTGAGTCTGAGTGGGAAGGGAAGTAGGTGGAGTGGAAGTCCTTCATCTCAGAGCAGCTTTCCACTCCATTCTCCACGTTTAGTGGATTAAAATGATAATTCTCAGCCCAGCTGGCTAATTGGTTGACCTCTTCAGGAGATAAGAAACAGCTGGAGTGCTGTGCTCCGTGAAAGGCCTCCTCTCCTGCACTCAGGAGCATCTCCACTGCTTCACGCTCCTTCTCGCAGTGGAGAAACTCTGGGCAGGATTCATTCACGGGCAGGAAGACGATGTTCTCGCTCAGGCTCTGTTCTTGAGAGTTTGACATCACTGCATGCTCGTGTGTCTCTGTTAAAAGATTCGACCTCTTAACGATCCCACTCTTTGCAGACGACTTCAATTCCTGTCACCCCTGAATGAAATGATACGTCCATTCATACCTCTGAAAAGAAGTCACTCTGATTCTATGCCATCATGAGCCGTCAGGGACTACATCAGATATTTTGATGTTGCCAAGAGTCTTCATGGTTTCACAGTCCTTTCTTATAAAAAGCTTGAGGACATTTCAAGGTCTGCACCAGCTTTGCCCCCGTGAACATGAGAAAAAAACACCTTTAAGTTGAAGTGCTCCTCCGAGCAGCTTTGCCTCTCAGGTTCAAGTGTTGCCCATGAACTCTCAGGAGCTCTGATTCGTCCTTTGTCTCCTCCCCTTTGTGGGTGTCATCGCGCTCCTCTAACCCTTCCACTCCTTGTTGCGTATGTTCAAAGCTTTGACAGCAGCTTATGCTCTACTTCGCTGCGCAGACACCCTGCCATCACCCCAATTCGTCAACATCAGGATTAAGGAACAACTTCATCTCTTCCACTTTCAGTCTGAGCACCACCTACACTGTGTGAGAGATATTGCCATGTTTGTTCTGCAGCTCACAAACTGTCAGCTAACTACTAGTTTTCCTTTTGGACTGGTCCAACCTGACAGGTAGGTTGAAGGGCAACATGTGTGCCTTTCTCGTTTAGAGGTGGCAGGGTCCAGACACTGGCTTTTGTTTTCATTTTTTGCAAATAGCCGGTGCTAATTCTGCAGAAACCAGTGTGACTGTACTGTGACAAGGTAAACAATGAATTCCACAAATTGATTAAAAGATAAAGAAGGAGAATTGTTTCGCAACCCCGCCGTCGTGTCAGAGGATTGCACCTGCTCTGCACAAAGCGCTTAATGCCAAACTAAACAGGGTTGACACAGATCCAGTTATTTATTGTTAGAGGAAACACAGGAATGCTCTTCAGTAAAGCAGCAATACATGCATTTCATATTCAAATGCAATTAATCTGAGTTCTACAAATAATCAAAAAGATTAAACACAAGCTAAGCCTTTATTCATTTTTTTTTTTTTTTGCAAGAATCCTTCATGTGGCATAAACTGTATATCTCTGACTGTGGCTTCAAAACAATGTTGGACTGAGATGCAATCAAGATGATTTTATGTCCCTTTTTTTTTTAAATTATTGGCTCATTGCTTCTTGCGCAGATGGACATAGAGGGCTCCACTAATGAGAAGGAGAGGAACACACAGCCAGGCCAGGATGAAACAGTAGCCGAAGCGTCCTTTGCTCAGATCTCTGGAGTCACTTAAGATCTCTTTTCTGTGGAAGGTGAAGATGAGGCAAGCTGCAAAGTCTGTGAAACCTGTGAAAGACACAAATAAAGGGTGTGAAATAAATGTGGCCACAAAGTGCAGACTCTCAGCTTTAATTTAGGGTTTTTAGGAATTACACAACATCTTTTACAGGGGCTCAAACAGACCGTTTAGACAATTAACATGACCATAAATAAGAATATCCTCTTGTCATGCTTTACCCTACAGGTACGGCAGCCACGGCGCCGAATGTTTTGACACTTTAATGTATAGAGTAAAAAAAAAAAAGAAGCTTCTTTTGAAGTATAAATGTGTTGTTATTCGATATTTACTTTGACATAAAAAAAATTATGAGCAAAACATTAGTTTCTTTGTCATGCTCAGTCTTTGTAGCAAAACCATTTCTAACCATTTGGGGGCATCTGGACCTGCTGTGTTGACAAGAGAGCCACTGGCATAAGTGCAGACATCTCGTCATTCCACTTTGTCCCACTAGAGGTGCACGTCAACGCGTCTTACGCCCCAACCAAGTGGCTGCATCACTCTTGCTATTTTGACGCAACCTCAAAGTGGCTTTATGTTGCAGTTCCTTGACTGACCACAAGGGGCTGGCCCCAGAAGTGAGTCACTTATTGATTGACTTTAATATTAAAATGTCAAACTTTGCAGCAGAAAACAACATATTTCAAGCTTCAAAATCACTCTTCAGAAAACCCATGGGTGACATTACAGGAGGTTTGTCCAGGTCCTCGTTACACAGTCTATGGCACAGTTGCAGTTGTTAAGTTTATTTTTGTCATATTTGCTGAAATTACCACTATTTTTAAAAAAATATTACGTAAGTAATATGAGCGACAAGTCCACTCCTCCTCCCACCACCTGTAGCTCGCAATGCAGTTTACAAGTTTCCACGGCCACCGTTTCAGCTCCTCCAATCACAGCCAAGAGGTCCATCCATCCATCTTCTATACACGTTTTATCCTTCGCAGGGTCACGGGGGTCTGCGGGAGCCTATCCCAGCCCTTTACAGGCGAGAGGCAGGGGTCCACCCTGGACAGGTTGCCCGCTCAGTTGCGTTCATTTTATACAAACTTTATTTTAGCGCTACTTTTATAAGTTGTATGGTGTCATAAATGTTGGTATTGATTCCTCTTGTAAAGTAATGATTGCAATATGAAAACAAACAAACATCTTTGTGCAGGCAACCCCCCCGGCCCCGACGTGCACGCCATGTAAACGCTGGAGGACAACGCACTCACTAAGTCTGAATAAATACATAAAGTTATAGTAAGCAGTATCCTGACACGGTTAGTAATATAAAACTGGTTTGCCTCAAATTGTTCCATTACTGATTTATTCTCAGGTATTGTGTCTCTGAAGGGTTTTCGTTGTAACATAACTTCCTCGTGCTCACGCACGACAGCTCAGCTGCACGCACTCTGCAACTTTCTTGTGATGTGTTGCCCCATGTTATCAGATGTCCCTGCAGTGTAAAAACTAGTTTTCCTTCAGGGATTAATAGCGTATGTTGGAATTTGAATCAAGTGTCTGTTAAAATCTGGAGCTTCCCCCTGAAGATGTAACTGTTTTACTAAAAGGACCTTTAGTAACTGTAATATTTAGAAAATCTGCTGAAACAAGAGTTAATTCAGCATTTGTTTAAGACTATTTCCAGCTTGGTTCCCTGCACATCTGAAACACATTTGTCATCATTAGCGTATGTCTCCTGAAACACTGTTTGAGCTTTTTAGGTTCATTTATGAAGCCAGTTTAGTGCTTCATTTGAAATGGTCATAAAATCAGTTCATGGAGGCAAAAAAATGATCAGGTAAACCCTAAACACAGATTTAAAATGAAAGTGTTTTCATGCTGTCCTCTGCACTGTTTCAAAAAGAAAAAAAAACTTTCAATAACCTGCAAAGGCCTGACAGAGGCCTGTGAAGTAGAAGATGCTCCCTCTGTTCAAGGTGAAGAGCTGCGCTAGAAAAATCAGGAATGAGATGGAGGAAAAGACCACAGAGAGGACCATGAGGGCCTGGACAGACTGCAGCCAGTCTGGGAAGACAGAATGAGAGTAAGACAGTGAAATAAACCTAGAAGCTTCTGGCAGTCCCGTAATATTCACTCATGTAGACCAAAATCATTTCTCTTGTCTTCTATCTTGCGTATAAGACTTGTGGCCAGTGCAGTACTTGGGTGACTTACTTACCGGCTTTCTGTGGTTAGCAGCACACATCCAGGTTGCTGTGGCATTATCGTGGAAGCAGTTATACCAGAGGGTCCAGTGATTCTGAATCTGCCCATAACCCACCCAGACTGCAGGAAGAACGGAAGAAGAAAGAAAGAAGGAAATGAAGGAAGGAAAAGAAAGAAAGGAAGAAAGAAAGCAAGGAAAGAAGAAAGAAAGAAAGTGAGAAGAAGAAAGAAAGAAAAAGAAAAGAAGAAGGAGAAAAAAGAAGAAAGAAATAAGAAAAAAGAACAAGAAATCCCTCCTCCCGCATACCCATCCTCAGCAGACTCCCGAGCCCGTCACTTCCTTACCTTCCTTCCTTACGTCCTCTCCCTCATCCCTCCCTCCCTCCCTCCCTCCCTCCCTTCCTCCGTCCTCACCTCCCTCCTACCTCCCCTCCCTCCCTCCATCCCTCCCTCCCTCCCCCCTCCCTCCCTCCTCCCTCCCTACGAAAAATATAACTAACGAAAGATTTTATCTTACTCGATCACGCAACCATGCAAAAATGCAGCAAGTAATATAGTAATATCTAGAATACAAACGAGGAAAAACATGAGTAAAGAGCATTTGGGCTGCGCTTGGTCTCACCTTCTCCAGGGTGGCTATGAAGAGCATGGCCAAGCTGACCAAATGCAGCACGACGATGGATACGAGCAGAAACACCATAGCTGTTTGGAGGAGTGTAGTAGAATAAAAAAACCTGGTGCTGTTGATAAAAGTGAGAAAAAGAAATAAAAGGAATTACACTTAATGATGAAATCCTTTTTATAAATGAATGAATTAGTTGTTAGGGGAGAGACACAACACTCAGATACCAGTGCAGAACATTTTGTGTTCCTTCAGCGTTTTGACAAAAAGGGTCAGCAGATCTCAGAGGTCTGAAGTGGGCTGGAATACTGGACTTTTTGCCTCCCTCATGAGGGATCTGAGCACTTTCATCGTGCATTTCTGCATCTGTGCTGACCATCTCCAGACATTTATCAAGCCACAAACATGCCAGAAAGAGGAGGAGGTGGGAAGACCGTATCCTCGGTCCGTTCTCGGAGGAACACACCAAAACATTCACGCCCTGGAGCCTCTGTAAACAAACATCTACTCTGTCTGCCAGGGATTAACATTCGATTAATCTGCGCAAAACATTTATATTAATGAATGATAATTATCTGTTTGTACACTGACGGGCCTGCAGGTATGACAAAAAGAGAATTCAGGTTTTTTTTTCCATTGTGATCTTATTTATTGTATCATATTGTCATGTTTAAAAGATTAATTAATAATAAAATGAAAACAAATACCTCTCACCAAAGACCCTCTTTTATATCATACATCACAGCCTCTATATTTGCAAAGAAGTTGACTGAACACAACATTTTTTTGGTAATGACAAGGAAGTCACATTGAACACATTAATTTTAGTTCGCCCAGCTGCTAAAAATGAAGTATTGACACAATGGCAAAATTAGAATATAGTATCTTGTCTATATCTGTTAATAAGATCTTTTTTACACCGTTACACCGAACATCTCAGAGTTGCTTGGACATAGAGACGAGAGCGGCACTTAGTCTCTTAGTCTCAAATGAGCTAATTCACAAAATGTTGGTATATCCTTTTAAACCGTTTAGAATATGAACATTATGATAAGAATTCAGAACTTGGGGAAACCCAAACTTTTCAATAACACCGAACCAACTTCTCTACACGAGCAAACAAAAGAAAAAACTAAAACAAAAGTTAATGAATTGGATGTTTGAATTCAAATTTCAAATGTTTTGACTTCAAGGATGTATTATGTTTTGTTCTAAGAGTTGGGCGCACTAAAGGTTTGACCTTATACATAGACGTTGCAACAGAAGCCATTTATTAAAACAGATATAGGAAAAATGACCGTTAAAGCATTTCTGTTATATAATTTATGTGTTTTTTGCGGTGAAGGCCTTGTACTTGTAATGTTTCTGTTTCTGTGAGGATTCCTTTTCACTTGGAGAGAGGAACACTTGTTCTTGCTGTAATGACGCATAATTTAATCATCACCTCTAATAAACCTGAAGATAGGACGTTCGAGAGTTGAAGGGAAACATTCCTGCAAATTTCAAAACAGACTCTGAAGTCACGACTGGTGTACCACAGGAGTCAGTCCCTGTGCTTTTGCCCTTTTTCACAAGTTTCACAGAGTTACAGAATTTGTAGGTTTGATGTAATTTTTTACTGCTACTCTGATAACATGTAGTTGTATATATATTATCTCTAAAGACGTTGCTTTTTTATCCTCCTGAATTTAAGAGGTGTCTTTATGTGGTGCAATATTTGCAAGAACATGCATTATATATTAAAAAGATTTTCATTTCTAAAGTAAAGAGTGCTTTAGTTTGAGCAAACACAATTCTCCAGAGCGGAACTGTCATTAGTTTGACAGTGCATCTGGAAAATAATCCATAACTATGATTTTTTTTTTTTCATTTTGGCTCAATTGTAACACTGTGCCATGTTGAGCAAGTATGCAAACAGAGCTGAACGTCAGCAGAAATGTTTTATAGCAAATTAACCATTTTCTTAAACCTTTTTTGGCTCTGATTGATGCATTCTTTGTTCGGAAAAATAACATATTTTCAAATTAAAATGAATGTTTTTTCGCAAATCACAATTTTCCATATTTAGAAATTTCCATTACCATCTGAGGATTTTGGCACAGATTTGACACCTTAGCCCAAAATCCTAATCAAAAATAAAAACCTTATGTCAGTGTGAACTTCCTGTTACAAAATGCTGACAAAACAGACTCAGATCACTCATACGTAGTTGTGTAATAATTTCACTGCTTACAGCTATGTTATTTCTGGTTACTGGGTTACTGGTACATATCGTGAATTTCCTCAAAATAAATTTAAAAAAAAAAAAAAAAAAAAAAAAAAAAAAGCACATTTGGGTTAAATCTTTAAATCATATGTGTGCGTGTTTGTGTGTTAATTTGCTGCATAGTTTGTCTTTCTAGAAATCTTCGGGCCAATCTGCCCTTATTTCTGAAGTTGATTGATATTCAGAATCATGATTGTGCCATCTGGTACAGCTATAAATGCCATTTAGCCAATTTCCTTGAGGCTTAAAGAGACAATTTTAATCAAACACTTCTACATCTGGTTTACATAATAGTTTGATGTTATTACCACAGACATATTCTGTATAATCACACAACATGCGAGCTTGTGGATGAAAAAAGAAAAAGAGCATCCTTCTAAATGTTCAAAAGAAACTACATTTCAGGAGCACTTGGTCACATTCCCATTGTTGTAGTCAGTCGCTTAATGAAATGTGTATCTCAAAATGCAGGCAATTGATTTGAACATAAGCTTGTTGTAGGAGAAAGTCTCACCTGTTAGTCCGAACCCGCTGGAGTCTAATCCCTCTGGTGATCCTCAGATGTATTTTCCCTTAGTTGTCCTGTTCCTCTGTTTCTGCTTTTCCTTGCTTTATGTTTTCTTGTGTCATAGCTTTGAAACTTCAAGAAAAGTGTGCAGAAGTAGAACGGAGAGTTGAATATGGGAGGAGTCCTCAACGCCCATTTCCTCAAAACTACCCCTGCCCTCGTCGTCAAAACTGTGGTCTGGACCAACACAGCACCAAAAATAACATTCCTCTGGACCTACGTAAACACAGAAGTTATTCTCCGAAGCTGGACTGCAGACATGAAATGTGCATTGAAGTGAGAGAACAAATATGGTAAACCTGTGCATCTGTCCATCTTTTAGAGTCTGGGAACAGAAAGAACCACACAACTGAAACGTGATAGTCAAAAGTGTGTTGGACCCAGGGTCTGCAAACAATTTCAGTTTTTTTTTTTTTTTTTACCCCACATTTTTGTGCCTGCGCTGCTCATGTTCTCATGCTGTACGACCATCTGCATTAAGACTACTACACTACCTCCTACATGGGATAATTGAAAGACCGGAAAGGGCTGATTACCGCCTGCTTTTGACTGTAAATATGCAGGAAATCTCAGACCACCCAGGTTACAAATCACACCCTAATTTTAAGCCCCAGAGACCAGATTATTCACAAGTCAACAAAATAAGTGCAATCTTCCCAGAAGTGACTGCTCCAGCAAGTTCACCTCAAGGTCAAACCGTGTAATACTTGGAGAAATTGCACCAACACTACTGAATAATGGAAAGAAGCGAATAATACTTTATTAACCCCCAAAGGTAAACTATGTTGTTGCAGTGTAAATTACTGAGGAATTTAAATGAGAATGTTCATAATAGTATCAATGTAACACAGGTGAACGTTCTCTGTCCGTCATCGGGGGTGCAGCGGTGTCCCATCTGTTGCTAAGAAGCACTGAAAGCCACCTGCTTTTGGCAGGTCTGTCTGAAGCTCCACGTGTTGACGGGAGGAGGCGAAAATCTCTTCCTTTTTGCAATCAATTTCTCTTGTGTTCAGCATTCTTCACCTCTCCTCTTCAACTCATCTGCAACTGAGGTCTTTTTTACTAAATATTAGCAGACCTTGAGAAAGCTGCAAACTTCCCGTTGCCATGGCTACGTACCATAACAAATGATATAAAGAGTCAGAATTACTTGTAGAAATTTCCCATGCGGAACAGCAACCAAATCCGCATGGAAAACTGTTTCAAAACTCAAACTGAAAAAAGGGTTAAACTCTTTTATTTTATTTTTTATCTGTTAAAAGACTAAACATTACTTGTGTCGTTCCTGTATGCACTCAGAGGAGACACATTGGTGCCGAGAGCTGAGAGTGGCCTACTCTGGTAGATTATGACAGGAGAATGAGTGATATTAAACAACATTTAGTGTTTTTATATGTAATTTTTTTTATTTACCATTTATGTTAAAAATTGCATCCATGTATTTATTTGTTTTTATTCTAACCCAGCATCTGCAGCAGCACGTTTTCAACGCCTTCTTCACATCATCTAACCAGCATTGCGTGTTTTCTCAGTTATGTTGTATTTTAAACAAAATAAATTTGTACACATTTAAAAACCAGTTTAAATCTTAGAAAAAATTATAACTTTATTTTGAAATTCCGCTAGAAAACCACAAGCTGAAGATACGACGTGCGGGACCAATCAGCACCGACAGCTTCAAAACCCGGCGTTAGATTGGATCCGCTCTTGAGTTATGGGATGAAAGCCTTTTTGTGATTGGTTGTTAGGAATCGAGTGGACGGTGCCAATCCAGCAGCTACACCGAAGAGCGTCATCGTCGTTTCACAGTAATTACAGGGCGCGTGGGCAGGAAAATGGTTTATAACGCGTTATAACGGCAGGACCCGCGTTACAGTCCGGTGCCAGTGAGAGTCGATGGTTGAGCTTTGTTTTGGACATTTTCAGCCTTAAAATTCAGATTTCAACACGAAGTACTAAACGTTGTTTCTCGGCACAGGAGGATGGATCAAGCAGAGGTACTGGATGTACTTTTATCTCTGCAACAACAAGGCCAGCAGCCTGAAACTCAGCCGCAATCTGCGACTTGAAATGCTTAAGATGTTTTCAGCGTCGCCGCTTCTTATGTTTCATCGTGTGAAATCTTTTAGATGTATTCAGAATCACTGTGTCTGGGACAATAAAACACCGCTGCTTGGATCTTTTTTTGAGGTACACGCAGTTGAGAGGCTGAACTGCGACAGTTAGAAGTCACACAAGTCATTTATTTAAGTTTAGTTTATGTACACCATCAAAAAAAAAACAAAACAACAACAACAAAACAGCTGGTGTCGCCAAAACAACACAGAGTTGTCTCCTGATTCAGATCTTTATAAACTCTTGATAAGAAAAGCTTGCTTGTGCCTATTTAACCTTTAAAATGTTGGCAAATTCAATGTCCATTTTTTTACTGACAAGGTACATTTGACTGGCTCAGATGGGATCAGACCTGTTCAGCATGTCGACTACTAGGTGAAGCACAGAGATGGGATAATATGTTACCATGGTTACAACAGGTGATGCCTAAGTGGCACATAGGCATCAGAGCAAACGCCCACCAATCAGTTTAGAAGCAATGACATTCCAAATAAACACTGCTCCTTCTGTTCTATACTCCATAAGGTGGCTTATATGTCATTGAACTTTTCGAAGAAAATATGTTGTCACGGTCACATGTTTGTGTTTTTTTCACTGTTAGGAGTTGGAGCAGATCAGAACGTGGCTCAGTGAGGAGGGACTTGCTCCCGATGCGTCTCAGGAGGCCCAGCTGCGTTTGTTGTGGCGTACCTTGCAGCACACGGGAGTCCGTCTAAGCAGCGTGACCAAGGACCTGGAAACACACCGCTCACAACACATGGCCGAGATGACCGAAGTGAGTTAACAGATGACATCAGGGATTGTCCTGATGGTGCAGTCTGAAAAAGTTGGAATGGAAGTAATAAAAGGTTATTACTAAATTAAGAGATTGTTAACTTCAAACAGGTGATATCGGAAGGTGATTTCAATCATTATTTGGTTCAAAAAGCAGCATGCAATGCATTGTTCTTCACGAAAGACTGGAACAAGACGGTGTAAAATATTCCTCTCGTGGAATTGGAGGAATTTGGAGGAATTTCAGTGCATAAAGAGGAAAGTGCACAGGAAATGGGTGCTGTAAGCTCCAGAATACAAAAAAAAAACATACAAACTTTTAAAAAGTCCAAAAGCCAGGTTTTGTGATGGCAGAGAATCGTATTGGTGTCTTTAGCAAAGTTAATTTAGACCTTCACGATGAGGCACTAATGCAGAAGCATACTGAGATCTTTGAACAACACCTTTTCCAAGGACGTCCAAGACCATGCAAAACCACATTCTGCAAACATTACAAAGGCATGAAGAGGAGAACACGTGAACTATCCTGGATGTATGCTGTATGAATGGAACAAAAGCCAAAGTAAATATATCTTTTTATTAGGTTCGGAAGTCTTTGGAGCAGATCCGAATCTTTACGGAGTACAAAGACATCTTGGCACAAGAGATACAAAACGAAAACGATCAGCTCAGGGAGCAGCTGCGGCATCATTTATCCCTTCAAGGTTGGGACATTTTACCTGCTCGGCATTTACAGGTTTGAATGATTATAAGACCCGTAACGCAGCATTCCCATCATTGTTTGGCATTAACCAAAAGTGATTGTACTGTCCTAAGGTATTAAAAATGATTATGATGGAGGGGGTGGGGGGGGTGGGGGGGGGGGGGTTGTGAAGCAAGATACAGTATAGCAGTAAGAAATATAAATTCTTCCCTTTGTTCTCTCTTTTTTGCAGACGCTCAGACAAGTGAAATGGCTAAAATGCTATATCATCAGGGTCTCACAGAGTTGATTCCCAGCAGCCCGAGTGAGCAGGTGGCTTACCTCCTGGTGGAAAGGGCGTCCCTACTGGAGACGAGTCGGGAGCCTGACAAGCTGACGGGTGATGGACACCCCGCCGGCCTTTTGGGAACACAAGCACCAAACACCAGAGTATGCCAGGTTAGAGGAAAAACATCCCAGAATAACGCTTTCTCCTTGTGTCAGTCACTATTTCAGCCAGACTAATACCTTATAAGGTGACTTTAAGCATTAAAATAAAGAGACTTCTTTCATAGAGTATGCTACAATTTGTTGTTTTGTTGCCATTTAATTAATTTAAATATAGGCAAATTGCATACATAAATACATAAGGAATCGTATGTAAAATGCTTCAATCTGCGATTCTGTTTTTCCAATGTTATTTTACAGTCTAGCCACAAGAGGGCGCCACGTCACTGGCAGAGTTCATGGAAGAGACTGTTCGGACTCCAGAGGCCTTCACAGAGCAAACAAACTCTTATTCCTGTGTGTATGTGCACGTGCATGAATATACGGAGAGTTAGTGCACCCCTTAAAAAACTAACAAAACACTGTAGCTGCACTCAGGTGAGAAGTAACTGATGCCGACTTTAGTCTGTGTAAACCACGTAAGAATGAAAATACTTTTGCATGCCTGTTCAGGACTCTTCATTAGCATTCACATTAACTGCAGCTTCTCTTTTTTTTTCTTGTTCCAGTGCTTTTAGTCTCAGTTCCCAGCAAAAGGTAGGGAACTTTGCATGACAGAAAGACGTCAAGTTACTACACCACTGATGGGTCTCGTTCCAGTGCAGTTCACAAACTGTTTTCTCTCATATTGCATGTTTTATTATTGTTACTATTAACATTGTCCCCCATAGTGTTGTTTTGCTTCTTTGAGAGACTTTCAGTCATTTTAGCTCTGTCACTGAGTAAGCGGTTTGTGGCCATTTCTTTGCAGACAGAGATAAGATCTTTAGACGGCCAGGCGAGCAGTTTGAAGAGGGAGTGCTCGCGTCTGGAGCGGGACTTGGAGGAGGGTTCACGCAGACTGGCCATGGCCCACAACGAGATCCGGCATCTGACTGACGAGCTGGAGTCTGCTCATTTGACTCAAAGAGCATATGGTGAGAGCAGTTAAAGGCAGATAGTCCATGTCATAGTTTCATAAAACCGTAAAACGACCTTGTTGAGAATGTCCATCTTCAGCACGAAGAAGAAAATGCTTCAAAATCACTCTTCAGAAACCATCGAGTCACGTGACTTACTGCTATATCTGTTGCTTTTACCGTCTGTTATTACATAGTCGTTAGCTGTTACCAGTAACTCTGTGGTTGTTTTGTTTGTTTTTATTCCTAAATCAAGCATTCACAAATGGTAGAAAAGAAAAGACTGCATGTAGTCTGCACTGTTATGCCCCAGTCACACTCAGAAAGAGTGGCCTTAACAAAAGGAAATGACATAAATAACAATATGACTTTGCCGAAAACGAATTCAGTGAAATAATCGTGTTTTTCAGAGCCAGAGCTGCAGTCGGCACAGCAGGAGGTGGAGCAGCTCAGACAGAAGGTGCAAAAGCTGAAGGAGTACGGTGAGTCTTTTCTATTCGGCCATTTCTGTTTTCTACATTGAACCGTGTCGCTCGACCTCGAGTGTTGGGGAGGAGCAGCTGCCCCGATGGTCACACTGCAGCCCGCCGAGCAGTCAAAGCCGCCTCCACAGAACGCACAGCTCTGTTCATTTCAAATCTGTTATATTTAAATAGTTTGTTTTGTTGTTTTATTGGAGGGTAAGCTGTAGGGAAATAAATGATTCCTATTTTAATGCTCTGATTTCACAGATGTTTTACAGAATTGGAGCTCTTCTTCTTACTCATCTTTGATTTCTGATGGTACACGGAAGTCGGTTTAATTATATTCAAAATGCTTGATATTTGTTGATAACAAATGTGTATCTAACGGTTACAGGATATGACGACATGACAGAAGAAGGAGTCTGACATACAGACGTACAGATTATTTCCATCAATATAAAGCTTTAACTTACAAGTTGATGGCATCTTGCAGGCGCAGCAGCAGCATGTCTCAGTCATCTCTGCCTCAGAATTTGATTTATCCTGTTAATAAAATCATTTGAATCATTACTGTAAACAAAAGTTCAAACGGTTTATATTCAATGATATTCTCATAAAGTTGGAATATGACTGTCGTGCGGCAAGTAAATATTTTTGATGGTTTGACAGTTCGGTGAAATAGCAACATGAAACACATATGACACATAACTCACCACATAGTTCGTTTACAGTTCAGCGAGTAAGTGAACTTGTTGACTTGTTTTCAAAAGAAATGGTGGAACTGCGAAAGGTCAAAGCGCTGAATGATGGTCTGGACCTTGAGATCCGGAGCTTGAGGGGCAGGGTGCGCTCGCTGGATGCTGAGAAAAGCGCTCTGCAGCAGGCGGTGAGACTCCCACTGACAGAAGGTCGTTTGTCGAAACACATTAAACGAAGTTTCGAATAAAATAAAAGAACACGACCAGAACGTTAAATGAAAAAAACATGACATGATATCAGGCTTATTAGCTCCTATAAAAAAAAAAAAAAAGATTGATTTAAGTTGAAGTCCCCCGCCAGACTCTTTCTACACTGATCTGTGAAGTCTCGCCTTAGGTTGAGTCTCTGCAGGAGGACGTGGAGCGACTGGAGACCACCCTTCAGGAGCAGCAGCAGCTCAACGCCTTGCAGGTTCAGGCCGACCGCGCTAATGAGCTGCGTGTCCATGTTCACCCCGGTGAAAACAGCCACTCCCGAACAGAAACTCCGTTAATGACAAAGGAGAAAAAGCTCGAGGCACAGGCGTGCGGAGAAAACACGCCACCGAAGGTTGATTTACACACATTTCTTTTGGTTACATCAAACTTGTCACAGTAACGCTGCCGCGCAGAAACCGTTGCCTAGGCGACACTGATAAAGGTACTGCTGATATCATGTGAACCTACAGGATTGTCCTGACTGTCGAGGAGCAATGAAGAGTCTGCTGTCAACCCAAAATCAGTGTGAGACGCTCAAGACTGAGATCTGCGACATGCTTGAATGCGTCGACAAGCTGCGAAGGTGGAGGCAACGTTGCCACATTTGTTTTATCTTAATCTTGATGAAACACCGAAGACTTGTCTTCATCCTGTAGGGAACCCAGCCAGAGAGATGTTATGTCCCTTCACGTTAAAATCAAAAGACGTCTAAAATGAATATGATTGATTTAATGACTCGAGTGTGTGTTCATCTGCTTGCAGTAAATACCACAACATGAAGGAAAAGCACAAGGAGAAACTGGGCCGGGCCAAGCGGAAACTCGACGAAGAAACCATGTGGCGTGATGAGAGGATAAAAAGTCTAGAGCGAGAGCTGTCCTTGTGTTCCCACTCTCTGGCAAAGGTGGAAATGCAGCTTTGACTCGTTTTCCTAGGAACTGCCATCCGACTCGTAGTGTGTTTGTCATAAAAAGTAACTGTTGGGAAAAAGAGCGTGCTCACACTTGTGCCTAGTTGCATATCGCTGCTCTGATGACGCCGTTTGTAAGTGTAATCGTGCCCAAGGTTACTTCTGGATTTGAAATTTGTTTCACGTGAGATCATGTCCTTTATTAATGGTTCACACAGTTCTGCACCTTATGTCTATATACGTGTATATAAAAGTAAACACTTTTTACAACTGAAGGTTTTCAAGGATGCAGCACGTGCAAAACTGTTAGTAGCAAAGGAATCCAATTCTGTTTGTCTTTTTTATTCACTCTTAGGAGAAAGAATTTGTTGTATGCATAACTTTGGAGAACGAGAACCTGCTTTGTGAGAGGAGGAAACTGTTACAGCAGCTTAATGAAGACGAGCACTCGAGGAGAGACAGTAATGTAACGTTGTCTTTGTCCAAAAGCAGGTAATTAAATGATCAATCTTTTGGCAGAAGTTATACAAATTATACCCAAAGGTAGTGCAAGATACACACATGCACATGTTGTTTTGGCACCCTTCCATTTAAAGGGAAAACCCACAATACTCACTGAAATGACAGCACCTGCACATTCAAAACACCCCAGATGCAGCAAAGCAGCTTCAGAACATAACCGAGCCTCCTCATCTCTTGTTGCTTGTCAATGTGCATTTTAAGAAATGTAGGTCTTTTTTATGAGTTGGGTCTTCGTCAGTTGTCCACTTTGGCCCAATCATTATTGGATGGTTCAATCTGACAATTATGTACCTTGACCTCTGAGCTCAGCTTGAATCTCTTTGGAATACTTTAATGTCTCCTTCACACTGAGCTTGAATGTATTCCCAGATTGGAGAGAAGAGTCTGCTGAATGAGCAAATATTTCTGTTTGGAAAGAGGATCAGCTACACACGCATGATACACCCTCCTATGACTGTTAATATAATCCTATACATTTTATTAGTGACACATCCAATGTTGAAATATTTCCCTATAGATCAAGTCACCAGTGTGTTACGAGCACCACTTTCAAAATTCCCTCCTTTGGTTAAATTAAACGTGTGTGTACTTTGTGGCTGCAGGGGGACGTCAACAGAGACGTCTGCAGTTCAGGGCTTGTGGGACGGCACTCAGCACGGTCACATCAAAGAGACACATGCACCTACTTCCCGTCATTGTGCCGCCAACAAACCAAACAGCAAACCTGAATCTGACACGCAAGCGGAGCCTTTCAGACAGCTCAACCGCGATTCGTGGTCATCGAACTGAACACTTGCCTTCCGAGAGTTTGTCTCTCGGCCAGATAAACTCAGGAAGTAACAAGTTTAAACTGTATATTCAATAAATCATCTGTAAACTGTAACTAAAAAAAAAAAAACAACAAATAAAAGTGAATGAATTGAAAATCATATGATTTTATATTTCCTTAAAATTTAACCTGAGATTTACAGTTGATGCCATTTTTCCATGATTTTTCAGATCAAAGCGTTCAAGAGCGTGACAAGCTTTTTTTCTGATATCTCTGCAACAGAATAAAAAAAAAAGGCATATGACAGGGTGTTGCTTACTTCTCGAGGGTAGAAATGAGCCAAACAATTGACAGTAGTCTTGATCAAACCTTTGCAAAGGGAGAAAAGCGTGTAACCATGCGTTTTTCCGATCTTAATCTCGGGTGTTCCTGAACTGAAGGCGATCATGTAATAATATATTCATAATATGTTCACAGCTTTGACAGCAAATGTAAATAAATGAATGTACTTACATTTTTCTGCAGAATGAAGTCTGAGGAAAAAAAATGCAATCCCCCACTCAACTGGGTGAAACACTCGTGCGTTTGCCAGATTGTATTAATGAACACCCATAACTGATTTTCAAATTTCAAAGGGACATTAGTTTGTGCGCAGGGTATCGTAATGTTTTGGTGCCCACAGGAGTCGTCTGACACGAATGTCCCATCTGTATCTGATGTTTGCGTCCCAGCAGTACTCGGGAGACAGAACCCTGCTCGGTTTATGAAGCCAGAGGTATTTGTTCAGATGGCTCTCGTCGTGCCACAAAGCCTCCACATTATTCTTTTTATCCTCCAAGATGCTTTTGTAGCAGGACTCAGTCAAGGCCTTCACACTCTTCCAGGAGCCTCCAAAGATGGCAGCGTGGTAGTAAAAATCCCCTGTTTCCATGTATGCTTTTGACTTTGGGTTGTAATCATAGGTAAAGTAGATCTTTAGAGCGTGGTAGTAGTAGGCGTGGAGCAGAGCGACCAGGTCTCCCAGAGCCTCGGCGCCAAATCTCCCAGTAAACACCTGATCGACATCGAAACAGAAGACGTGCGTGCAATGATGGCGAATATCTGACTCGATGAAATCTGATATCGTCTTCATTCGCGTCATCGAGATATCCTGCCACCTGCTGTGCCTTTCCACTTTGATTATTTTCAGACTTCGCTGAGCACCAAGCTTGATGTTTGGCACCTTCTCAGGTGTGTCTGTAAACACATAGTATGTGACCGGCAAACCCAGCATGAAGTGGAGTTCTGACGACTTCAAGAAGGTCTCCAGGTAAGCATCCAAGTACCTTTGTTGGGAACAGAAAAAAGAATGGGTTTACGCTTTCTTTTCCTGTACTAATAGTAACTTCAGATATTTTTTTAATGAACAAATCAGTGGTAATTTAAAAACAATAAAAGTAGAAATCCTAAAACGAGAAACACACCTGCCGATTGCAAACACCGTTAGAGCGACAGAAGATCCTTGTTTTTTGTGCACTTGGTCATAACGATCAGGGTCAAACATTCCCTCCCAGATGATGGGAGCTTTCCAAGGTGTGCATGTTAAAACATCTCGCCTTGACCTGACAGGTCGAAACAGCAAGTCAGGCAACTAAGCTTAACATAAAACATGATGAAAAAGCAAAAAGACAACAGGAAAAAAAGATTCAAAGTTGACAAAACAGGACTCAAAAAATGAATGAATAACACATGAACGGAATATCTCTTCTGAGGGGTTTCGATAAGGTTCCCTGTTGATGTGTTTAGTCAAGAGGTTTTCTTGTGTACATCTCTTTCATCTATGCTTCCAGACGTGTAGACTTAGGCCATTTTTGATTTGTTGGCATGACGAGTACCTGAGAGGGATGGTTTTTCTCATTGGTAAGCATCAGAGTGACACGGGGAAGAAGCTGTGACCCTTAAACTCTGTAAAGGCAGCAAATAGTTTTTGAGCCTCTGTCAGACATGCTGCAAAATGTATAGTATAAGTTCAGCCTTTGCATTTGTAATTTGTAATTGCTATTTTGATTTGAGCATGATTCATTGCTCAAGCCTATTTTATAAGATTATTTTGTAACGGCCTAAAACCAAAGGCGCAGGATGGGTTCAAACCCGTGGTGCCGAATGTAGCACACAATCACAAAGGAAGTTATGCACTTACACGCACACAGTTTTCTGAGACCACTCAGCCGAAAACACAATGACTCCTGTCATCACAGTACTGAGTCGGCGCTATTAAGGGTTTCTAATGACATTCTTTTAGCAACAGATGCTGGTCACTGTGTTGTTTTGGTTCTGTTGGATCTGGCAGCTGCCTTCGACACAATAGACCATCACATCCTTTTGTCTCGCCTAGAAAGCTGGGTGGGCATTCAAGGTAATGTTTTAAAAAGGTTCAGATCATACCTAACTGAAAGGAGTTTTTGCGTCCGTCTTGGACGTACAGAGTCCTGCAGGACACCTCTTACATGTGGTGTACCTCAGGGTTCTGTTCTCGGACCTCTTCTGTTTTCATTGTACCTGCTTCTGCTTGGATCAGTTCTGCGTAAACATGGGATTTCATTCCACTTTTATGCTGACGACAGCCAGATTTACATACCACTAAAGCAGGAAGAAGCATATTCTGCTCAACAGTTATTACAGTGCATTGATGACATTAAGGCATGGATGTCGTGTAACTTCCATCCATTATCTATTCCCGCTTAATCCATCACCGGGGTCTGTCGGAGCCTATCCCGACGCATAGTAGGCAGAAGGCAGGGGTACACCCTGGACAGGTCGCCAGTCTGTCGCAGGGCCACATACAAGACAAACAATCATGCACACCACATTCACACCTACGGGCAATTTAGAACAATCAATTAACCTACCCTGCATGTTTTTGGACCGTGGGAGGAAGCCAGAGTACCTGGGGGGAACCCACGCAAGCACGGGGAGAACATGCAAACTCCACACAGAAACCAGGAACCTTCTTGCTGTGAGGCAACAGTGCTGACCACTAAGCCACCGTGCTGCCTGTTGTGTAACTTATTACATTTAAATCAGGAAAAGACAGAGGTTCTGTTATTTGGCCCGAGTGACATCTCTAAGGTACATGTCAATTTGGGTGTTTTAAATGATTATTTGAAACGGACAGCAACGAGTTTGGGTGTCAAACTGGACAGCAACCTAACTTTTAATGCTCATATTAGTTCAGTGGTCAAGTCCAGCTTTTTCCATCTGAGACAATTGTCCAAGGTTAAACCTCTTCTTTCTCGCTGTGACTTTGAGATTTTAAACCATGCTTTTATTACAACTCGTTTAGATTATTGCAATGCTCTTTATGTTGGAGTTACTCAGAAATCACTTGCTCGGTTGCAGTTAGTCCAGAACGCTGCTGCCCGTCTTTTGACTGGTGCGCGGAAACAAGAGCACGTTACTCCAGATTTTAGCATCACTTCATTGGCTCCCAGTTCGTTTACGCATTGATTTTAAAATTCTTTTATTTGTTTTTAAATGTCTTCATGGTCTCGCTCCAAAGTACCTATCTGACCTGATCCAGGTGTACACCCCTCCTCGCTCCCTCAGGTCACCAAATCAGATACAGTTAGTCGTCTCCAAGACCAAGAGGAAACTGAGAGGTGACCGAGCCTTTTCAATCTTCGGACCAAACATCTGGAATGAGTTGCCCCTGGACCTCAGACAGATGGACTCATTTTCCACTTTTAAATCTGCTCTTAAAACATATTTTTTTACTTTGGCTTTTAATTGAGTTGGAATCTGGAGACTGTATTGTATTTTAATTGTCTTATGTCTGATTATTGCCATGATCTTTTACTAATTTTATGCTTTGTTCAGCACTTTGGTGAACCTTGTTTTGTTTAAAGTGCTTTATAAATAAAGTTGAGTTGAGTTGAGTTGAATCAACCTAATTATTTATTAATGATGTCAATATAAAACTACGAGTAAATTATTTTGCTATTCCAAGATAACAAAGGTCATTTTGCTGTGATAGCCAGTTCATTTATGTCATTATCTCCTGCGATTTGTACCATCTGATGCCTGAGACAGAAAGGTGTTCAATTTTTAATGTTTTAGAGAGCATCGCCTGCCCTAAAAACAAAGATAAGGTTTAAAAAAAAAACAACGCTACAACTAAGTCTGCTCTTCTACATCTGCCCAGTTGTTATTCATAGACCTCCCTCCAAAGTAAAAGCATGTATATTTAAAGCTGAAATCTAATGTAATTAAATAAACTTAGCACTCATTTTCAGTTTTCACAATTGTTTTGGGATGTCGCAAAAAGAAAAGGGTTTTTGTTTTTTGTTTTTTTCAAAGTAAGGGGATTAACACAAATCCTTTTAGTCACTGCGGTTTCCGACCGCTGTTATTGAGTCAGATGAAAAACTATCTTTGTTTTTTGTTTGTTGTCTTTTACTCCCTTACGTTTTCTAACTGCGTACTTCAGTTTTGTGGCTGAAAACGTTACAGACATTCATGAGAACCGTGTGGTAGCTGTCTGCAAGTGTCACTAGTGGATAAAGTTATCTTACAAAAGATCAAGGCTGCCATCAACTGCGTAGTCCAGGTTCAGCATCTCTGCACTTTCCAAAGAGCACCGTCCCATCGGCATGAGACCTATGAAAAATCTGATATCAGAAACATTATATGCATGACGTTCATGCAGATAAAAATGTTTTTTATATATATATATATATATATATATATATATATATATATATATATATATATATATATATATATATATATATATATATATATATATATATATATATAATTTTTTTTTTTTGGCCATTTTGGATAATACAGTTTGTATCTTTCTTGAGTTCTGCATTATTTCCTCAATGACACTGATATAAAATGGCATTTTTAAATGATGGTAACAAGAATTTTCATTATCCAACAAAACCACACTGTTGTATCGATAATGCTTTTATTGCAGAGCTGCTGTATTGACCTCCAGTGTATTGCGCCTGTGATGTATACGTCCACTTTAAATGAGGTTCCTCTGTTACTCACTGGAGTGGTTGTGTGAGGTAGACGACGAGGGCGACAATCACTAAGTAAACCAAACATTTCAAGTTGTTCTTCATCCTCTGAAAGTACCTGAGGGGACAAAACAAGCACGTTCAAATTAAACCTCAGAATACCAATAAGGACGGACGGACGGACGGATGGACGGACGGACGGACGGACGGACGGACGGATAAATAGATAGATAGATCCTGGTTTACCCCATGGATGATTCCCAGTTAGTTGACTGTTGTCCGGGATGCTGAAAGGATCTGAACCCTTTGTTATATACGTATAGTAGGTCAAAAATGCCCAGAAGTAAATTAAAAGTAGGCTTCATCACCTGGCGATTCTTCTTTGCCTCTGTTAAATTACGGGATGACTGAAGACTACTAGCGTAAGAGCAAAATGTTTTACTCGTTCGATGTCAGAGAGCAAAGTTTGAGGAAAGTCTTTCAGAAAGGAAAAAAAAAGAAAAAAATGCTTGAGCCTGAGGTTGAACTTGGTGTTTAGTTGACAGCAAGAAACCTTTACCACTTCCTTCCTCATGTTACATTAGAGAATATGGTACCAGTTTTGTAGTTTTACTTTTATGAAAGCCTTACTTTGTTGGTTTTGTTGAATATCATTTCATCAAAATATTCTGATAATCCAAAAATGAAGACAATTTAATGACGGATAAATATGTCGCTATTAAAAAAATTGAAAGCACAGTTTGGCTGTCTGGTCAATGAGTAAAGGAATAGAACAATACAAAAATCTCACAAATATCTATATAGCTGTAGAAATTAATGCCGTACATTACTAAATAAAGTTCTGTACATATTCTATATATTCAATTGTAATGTCATGTACTTTTTTCTCAGCTTGACCACAGTGCTGAGCTGAAGCAGCAACAGAAAATGCAGAAAACAAACAAGTTGGTATTACAAAAGATCCCATCCAAAATATTGTACACATGCACTCAAAAAAAAAAAGAAGAAAGAAAATAAGAATATATAAAAACCTTACGTTGGTATTTAGGTAGGGTTTTTAGTTGCCGACATCCGTAAGTCTCAATAACTTGTGACAAAGATGTTTCGACACATCCAGTGAAACATCAAATACCTAATTGTACCACTGATGGGTTCACCACAGGGGCTGGCATGAAAGATGAGAAGGAAGACAGCGACACCCACTGCCGTTTACCCGAAGCGAGCTGGGTTAGACGCCAGCAGATCCCTGTGAGCTCAACTTTGGGTAAACGGTTGTAGATAATAGATACATATATTTGTGTATCCATTACAATTTATATTAAATTAATCTTAGAATGGATGTTTGGATGGATGACTTTCAAGCTCTAGTGAATCTTAGTAACATTATATTACTTGAATATAAAACAGACGTAAAAATGTTTCCAGTTCCTCTTTGAATTTAATTTGAATTTAATTGGTTGGTTTAATTGGTTTTTTTCTTCTTCTTTTTCATTTGGAGCATCAACTTTGTGACCATTTTGCCTCAAATTGTAAGAGTGTGTGTGTGTTTTCCTCCTATTTTTTATTCAGTTGTTTTCCATCATCATTTTTATTTAATGACCACAGGTTATAACAGACCAAATACTACTGTGAGACTCTTAAGCTTCATTCAAGCTTCAATTCTAGAGCTAGAGGGGTAAATCTGTTCAGTTTTCAACCTCAAAGGTTATTTATGATAAAAAATGGCAGGTATTAAATAATATCAGGTCACTTGTTTCATATTCTCATAATGTTAATTAATATGCCCCTAATTTAAATAATCCATAATTTATGAACAATTTCTTTAAACTGCCTGTCCTTCTTAAATTATATTTTACTCATTTTTGGTGGGGATGTGAACTGTTTTACCACCTCAGCCCTCGTGACTTGCCAGCATCATCAGCGCCAAAAGTTATTTCAAATTCTATGTCTACAAATGGCTTTAGGGTGCAGAGCTATCTCTCTGAAATGCATTTTAGCAACTTGGAATGTCTGCATAACGCGAGATATCGCATTTTGTCCCAAAACACCCTTTCCACATCACACCCTGACCATCCACTTATCAGCACAGTGACTCAGCAACGGAGGGTCTCCAGTCAGAGGTTTCTTCACATCCACTGCAACACAGACGCTGCAGGAGATCCTTCCTGCCCACAGCCACAAACCTCCACCATGACTAATCAAGAGACTCAAGTCATGACAAGTGCAACAATGAATTTCCCTTTATGGTTAATTCAAATATGTTTTATAATTTGAATGAATTAACTCGTGTTTTTTTCACATTTCTATTTTCAGTCATATACGCCTGAATCCCCTGCTGATTCTACTGAGATGTCCTTTTTTTTAAGATAATCTTGAGTCTACTGAAATAGATCCTTCTGTTGCTGACAAGCGTGAATCACCGCTTCAGGAGTTTATCATCAAAGATGATCTGAATTCGGCTCCGCTCTGCGCTCCATTTATGTTGAGTGTCTTCAGCGAGGGTCTCTCCCTCCTGCCCCAACACAAGGATCCAGAGCAATGCGCTCACTATGCACCTCTTTCTTTGACTAATGTGGATGCTAAGATCCTTTCTAAAGCTCTGGCTAAATGTTTAGGCCATTAAATAGGCAGTCTGTGACAACATTGTTTTCAAACAGAAAGCATGAGTGACATCAGCAGAGAGGTCCCCACTATCAGCATCCTGAAGATTACATCCCTGTAGAGCAAGCCAATGTTAGAGAAGTGCTGAAAACAGATGCCTCGTTGGGCAACAAATCATTTGCTGTGACTTAAAACTCCAAATTTTTCCGCTCCATGTCAGTTTTTTTTTTCTGCAAGTTTAACTTGCAGTTTAACTGCAAACGTTTTGAGAAGGCTGTAAATATATTTAGCCACTTTTGATAGCATGTCTTAATCCAACAAGTGAGAAATACAGTTAATTAACTGTGCAGGAGGCAAACAACTGAGAAATTCTGCTCTGTTTCATTGACCGGATTGTGCCGTGTTTTTCACATTAACCTTTATCTTTGTCCTTCATCAAATCGACAATACTTTGATTTTAAAGAAGTTCTTTGGTTCTCATGTTTCATCTTTGCTTTCAGGTTAAACAGTAGACATTTCTCTGAAGAAGCAGAATCACTTTTATTCTTCCGGATGTTTGGGCTTGAGCCCATTTCTGATATGTTGACATGACTAGTATGTGAGAAGAAAGGTATTCTTTATTGGTGGCTATGACTGCACAAGGAAGTCCTTCTGACTCAATAAATAGTTTTTAAGTCTCTGCCACTCATGCTGCAAAACTGATAGTAAATCAATAGTGTATAATAGTGTATAATTGCATTATTTCTATTTGCTGTTTTGATTTTGATTTGATTTAATAATGCTACTAATATTAGATATTAGTCAAATCTTTTAGTATGGCCCTAACCTGCAAATGCACACTTTTGTCCTATGATTTGAAGAGTGTCTTTTCTCTAGAAACCTCACTAGGATATTAGAGAAAAGACATTTATTTTTTGTTATTTCTCCCTCAAATGTATATAAACACACACAATACAGCAATATGACGCTGCTTCCTAGCGTCCTGTGCCAATGTCATTATTTTTACTGCCTTGCTGCATCTTTGTCTATTTTATTTTTTATTTTTTTGGTCTAATTACGTTTAATGAGAAAGAAGAAAGTGTCGCAGTCCTTGTGTCTGGTAAAGCAGAACAAGTTGCCGATCCACCAGAGTTTTTAATGATTTTATGAATATTTATTATCGCTTTTTTTTAATAGTAACACCAACCATTTCAGAAGATAAACAAGTAGATTTCATAAAGAAACTATCTAAAAAAATATTTTACGAAAGCAAAAAAAATATATATATTTTTAAACAGGATAGAAAACATAGCTGTTGTTATCCTACCTGGGAGTCGCTGCAATCCGTAAGAATTAATTCAACAACAACAACAACAACAACAACAAAAAGACGAATTAAAAATAAGAGTAGAAAGGTTTAAAACGTAAATGGTTTGGTTTTCCAGTTAAACATTAAACCTAAGTGACCGTAGACTGTTACAAAACAATGTCTTGTCGTGACTGATGCTCCCCCACGGAGAACATTCGGGTTTAACGAGACGGCAGACACACGCCCTCAACTTTGAAGGGGTGTGCTACTGTGAAACACCACGAGACGGGACCTTCACCAGTGTTAGACTGTGCAAAACAAGGAAAGAAAACGAAAAAGACAAAAACAAAAACGAATAAGTCAAAGGTCTGCCCATATCGCGACCCTCTTTTCAGCCCAGAATGTACGAGAAATCATGTTTTTGTCCGTTTGAGGAGGCACGCACCTGGCTGAAATATGTGAAAGGTGCTCATAATATTCATATTAATACTGTTAATAATAATAATAATAATAATAATACAGGTTAGCGGAAGTTCTTATTTTAAAATGACTTGTAATAGATTTTTTTGGATTGTTTTTATTCATAATAATCGTTATCATTAGCTTTGACATCATGAGACCCAGTGGCTTGAAACCTAAACACACTTTTCATTTCATTTCATTTCCTTCATTATATAATAATATTTTTTTGTGGAAGAAACAAGTTGTTATTTTGCACTGTTGCACAATAAGGTTGCCAGTCCACCTGCATTTTATTCCAATAGGAATGATATCCCCAAGACCCTTAATCGAAATAAACAGGGATGGATGGATGGATGGATGGATGGATGGATGGATGGATGGATGGATGGATGGATGGATGGGTGGATGGGTGGATGAATAATTAAGGTCTATTCAGGACATTAAGCTCTGGATGTTCACCAATTGTTTTGCTTCTAAAATCCGATAAAATAGAGGTTGTTGTTTTGGTCTCCAACACTTTAGGGAGGGATTAGATGGTGTTGCGATGGCCTCCAGCGCAACTGTGCGAAACCTTGGTGTTATTTTCGATCAGGATTTGTTATTTAAACAGAATATTAATCAGGTTAGTAAAACTGCGTTTTTCCACCTTCGTAATATTTTAAAGATCAGGAGCATCCTCTCTCAGAGCGATGCTGAAAAACGAATTCACGTGTTCGTATCTTTTAAACTAGATTACTGTAACGAGTGCTGACAGGAGGAGACCGCGTCTCTCCCGTGTTAACCTCCCGCCATTGGTTCCCTGTAAAACTCAGAAACCAATTAAAAATGTTATTACTTGAATATAAGGTCCAAAACGCTCTGGTTCCGCGATATTTGCAGAATCTGATAGAACCACTTGTTCCTGATAGATCTCTCCGTTCTCAGAGTGCAGGTTTACTCGTAGTTCCTAGAGGATCCAGATGTAGATTTGGAGGACGGGATTTCTGTTATCAGGAACCAACTTCCAGTTTGGGTGAAGGAGGCTGACACCACCTCCACCTTTAAAACCAAACTTAAAACATTTCTGTTTAATAAAACATATAGTTAGAGTAAACTTTAGTGTGTTAGGAACAGCAGTCACAGCTGCAGCTGCAGGACCAGACTAGAGCAGCTGGTCTTCAACACAGCTTCATCCTGGATCTGCTGTTGTAGACCTGCTGCAGGGGGACCCCAACATGATCCACTGACCTGCAGTCTATTAATTATAAGTATCTCATAAGTATAATTGTTCTCCATTGTTCTTGCAGTTTGTTGTGCTGGTCTGTCTCCTCTTTTTCTCTTCTGTACATGTTTGCAGACCAGAACCTCAGGAGCTGCATGCTGACCTGCAGTCCCACCCTCTGACCACCCCAGTGTTTACCTCCACCTGTCTGTATTGATGTCTGTGTTGGATACCTGCTGACATCCTGACCTGCAGTCCCACCCTCTGACCATCCCAGTGTTCCCAAACGTTCTGAGTAGCGACCGATGTGATCTTTGCAGCTGTTCTTCTAAGAGCATATAAGATATTATCTCTCATCTGTCACCTGTCCGCTCTATGACTCATCTCAGCCAATAAAAGGAAAGAAAACGATCCTAAACATTTTTTCTTTTTTTTATTATAAATGGGTTGACAGTTAATATAGTTTACAGTATTTACAGTATATCTTATATCTGACTATGACATAAAAGGCAAATGTTCAGTGAACAAACAAACTCATGATTTGTAGCAAAGTTAAGGCTTAAATGCATATAAAATGACGTAAAGTATAAATTTACAAATCAGTGGAAAAGTTAATGTTTGATACTTCAATTACACATTAGAAGCGGAAACCAAAAGCAGGAAAACCGTGGCAAAGGTTTGCCTGAACAGTAACATAAATCCATGTGTGTGCGTGTGTGCGTGTGTGCTGTTGGGCGGAAGTGGAGGGGGCTTACAGTCACATTGCGATGAAATCTTAGTAATTTCACATTCAGTTGAGTATTAATATGAGTCAAAATAACGATGGTATAGTGCATCATTAAATATAACAGAGACACACAAGCATGCATGAATCAGAAAGCTGAAGTAAGCCAGAGCAGTTGCAGATTCAACCGACTTTAGACTCGTTTTTGATCGACTCGTAAGACTTTAATGAAACCATAAACTTCCACAGTGTCATTTACAGCTGCTCCATTGCTATTTATTGTCTTCACGGAGTATTTAAATAATGCGGATAATTTAGATCTTTAAAAACGTAATCAAATTAAAACGAGAACTCAGGAACTGCCTTGAGCACAATATTGTAAAACGCAAGTGTGGAAATGGATATAAAACCTGCGGAAACTAGACTATTAAAAGTTCAAATCAAGTTGATCTTCGGGGAAACGCTGCTTATGAATGATATTGACTGCTGAAACATGTCACATAAAATTGATACTTCAGTCTTTTTTCATTATCTAATTGATGAAATGAAATGCTACAAATGGAACAGTCAGCAAAAAAAAAAAGAAAATGCAAATTCCTAAAATATGAATTGGGGTGTTCATTTAGGTGCCAACGATTATATCAGGTTAAGACCGTTAAAGATAGGCCTCGTCTGATTTAAATGACTGATTCTGGCGCTCTCGAGGAGACAAGGAGGCCTTCAGGATGAGGCCAGACTCATCCTGGAATAACTTGGAGTGCAGCAAACGATTAAAAATGAAGAACCTTACATTGAACCATTTCGGTATAAAAATCGACATACAGTGAATTATCCAACAGACGGTCAATGCTGCTGCCAAAGTCCCCTAAGAAACGGCGCAGTAAAAAAAAAAGCAATAAAACCAACCTGATGTGGAAATGATCTCTACAGGTAAGACTTGCTGGTGTGGGACAAATCTGATCTGTACGGGAGTTTGGCCATGAAACAAAAAACAACTAAAAACCTTTCAGTCAGAATATGACATTATGTTTTGTTCCATTTACTGTTGGTAACAACACTGGTTCATACCACACTTGATGCAGTTCTTAGGTCACATAAACAGCGTAGCAATGAGTGTTTACTTTGTTAACGCGAGTCGCAGCCGCGTTGCGTTCTGAAATCAGGGTAGGTAACTTTTCTCTGACTTTCCGAGTTGGAATTCCGACGTCGTTGATTTTTTCAGATAAAACCTCCTACTAGGAACTCAGAATTTTGGACTTCCGGCTACAAAAGGGAATGCACTATCAGATAATAAAATTGGCTTTTGGAGTTAAGCAGCAACTCCCACTGATTGATGGTGGCCTTTTCTTTAAGAACAACCAAAAAACGACTAATTATTTTCCATGCGGTCAGATGTGGATATTGTGGTTTACAAGGTGCGTGCGATCAGGCTGGTGATGACCTTTGCATGATAAATGAAAGGATGTAGATGCACGAGACCATTTTAATGTCTAAAATAGCAGTGTGTGCCAGAATTAATGTTGGACAATTAAAGCCAAAAGAATTCAAACTTGCCTAACTTATAATATCACTAATAAATCCCACCAGTACTTAGAACTTTGTATGGCCCCACCGAAACGTTGGTGCATGCTCCTGATGAGACAACGGATGGTACCCTGGGGTATCTCCTCCCAGACATGGGACCAGGGCATCACCGAGTTCTTGAACAGGTGCAACCAACCGACACATAAGGTCCCAGAGGTGTTCAGAGCTCAGGACGCCTGTGGCAGACCTGTCAATTCTGGTGCTCTATGGTGAATGCCAATCGAGCGCCACGATGGCGGGCACGAAGCAGAGGGCCCACGAGAGGACATCGGGGCCCTCTTGAAGTTTGTTTGGTCAGAGACATTCACATCAGGGGCTTGCTGGAGGTTATTTTATGGGGCTATAGCAGTCCTCATCGTGCTCTTCCTTACTCAGAGGAATGGGTTAAGAACCTTTAATAGCCCTGTCCAGTCCTTCTGGAATCTCTTCCATATTCTTGAGACGGAGCTGGAAGACACAGCAAACCTTCCGTCTTTGGCACAAGGTAAAAAATGTCAGAGGCCTCCACCTTAATCTGACTTGATGCTAGACTCTGATTGAAAAGCCTTCTTTTGATTTTTTTTAATACAGATAGCCAGACTAAGCAGTTCCTGATGAAATTGTGGTGGGATGGCTGCAAATTACCATAACTTGTCTGTTGGCGAAAAGCCCGCGTTGAATCCAACAGGGTCTTTCTAGGAGCAGCGCATACCTGATCAGCTGTGAAATCGAAGAGACAGTCAGTCTTTCCTTGTTATAAATAACACTCATCCCTGGTATTTTCCTTAATGTTGAAAAATTTCGGATCAACTTTTACAAATGTGTAAAAGTTTGAGATGAACTACTGGAAGTGTTTGTAATATCTGAAAAAGCAGTGGATTCTGAGTCGGAGTCAGATCTTTCTATGTTGATGAGTTCATGGTTTAATGAGAAATTGTTACTCCAAACAAAATCTTTTTGCCACATTGAGAGCCACAAAAAACAAAACAAAAAAAAATCAGTGTTGCCTTAGAAAGATAACTCATGAGAGTTTTCTCCATTTTGATGAAACGCTACGCTCCAAGAGAAATGTTTTCTCCTAAACTTGACCTTTCCTCCAGTCTACTCAATGTCAGCGACGCTCCGACTCATGAAAATGAATTTCTTTTCATTAGTGAGGGCGGTTCTGCAGATAAATGGCTGGTTTTTTTCAGCAGCTGTTCAGGAAAAGTCCCAGTACGTGTCACACGAACTAGCGTTTCACTTTTGCTATTTTTACAAAAACAAAGTTTTCGATCTTCTACACCACACTAATCAATTTTTTTATGTTACAAATATGTTGGAAAAACTCAATGATTTCCTAAATGTACTTACTTTTAGAGGTGAATGTATGTGGAACAAAAAATAAAAATATATGATTTTGATGTGGAAATGATTGACAGGTTAAAAAATGACTAACTTAAGATGTTTACATATCATTAATGTGCGCATTATTGCCATATAAAACACTAACAGGAGAGGTGGCACGACACACATTGATACACATACATACACTTTTATGTTAAGTTGGCCACACAGCAAATGGAAGACTATTATGATCCCAATATATTTTTTGCAAAGACTTGAGGAAAGAATGTAAAGGAGCGTATAAAAAAAGACAAAGTAATCCGTAAAACAGATTTTCCATGTAGCTGCCGGGAGCAATCTTTTTTTTTTCTCTTTTTTTTTTTTTTTTTTTTTTCCTTTTCTTTTCTGTCGAGTCACATGGAAAAAGACATTTTTGGCCTGTTAAGTCTCAAGCCTGAAAGTGCTGAGAGATCATCTTTGGACGTCCCCGTTAATACTATCTGGTCAGCAAGAAAAGGAAATTGGGATACACTCATCAAAGGAGCACCTCTTCTCAAAATACTGGCATGTATTTGGAGCCTGTTTGTGGGTCAAACGGGCCATCTCGGCCCAGCGGTGCTGCGGAGCTCAGATGAGGGAGATCCGTATAGGGATGGAGGGAGAGTCTGTCCTGTGTGGAGGTGAATGATGGGACACCACATGTTCCACCACGGCGTGTTTAGACATGTGCTTCATAAGGTACGTTTCCTGGGGGAGAAAAACAAAAACAAAAAGGCAAATTTTGTGTTTAATTAAAACCAACAGCTTTTAGTCAGTCTTCAAAAGCAAAACTTGGCTTGCTCACCGAGGTGTATGCCCTGCCGCACATGCTGCAGCAGTAGGCCTTTGCATTTTTGATTGCGTGTGCAGACAGGTGGATTTGCAGCGAGGCAGAGTCTGAATAGGCACGATAACAGTTGGAGCATTTGAAAGGCTTGTCTTTGTTGTGCTGCCTCTGATGAGACTTAGGAAAAGAAAAAAAACACAAACACAAAGGGATGATGACTACCCATCTCAAAACCTGGAAGGGGGTACAACAGAGCAACGCCCTACGTGACTTTCAGCATCGGCGAATAGACTTCAAGACTCCTGATGACAAGACATTGCATCTTTAAGCCAAATTAAAATTGGAGTGTTCACACTACATGACTGATGACAGACTCTGACCTTACTGTGACTTTCCAGATATAAATTGGCCATTCGTAATGGCTTGGGGACTGATGAATCAGGCTTCAAATCATGTAGTGGGAAAATAGTTTAAAAAAAGAGAGAGAAATACTGGCAGAAAACAGTTCATTGTGTAAATGAGCCAATCGGTAAAGGCTATTTATTTAGTTATTCAAATCTATAATATAACAAAAGCGAAATTCATTTAACATTCTCTGATAAATACTAAGAATTTTCCATTTTCGGTGTTCGATTATCAACACTGAATTATCAATGACTGAATGTTGAAACACTGCTCCCTCCAGAGCAGGTCGCGTGCTTGGTTAAAGTCGTCACGGGGAGCCAGCCTGGTGAAATGAGAGCCCGCTTTGTCATAGTTGTTGTATGATGATGCTTCCCTTACTCATTAATCTCTCTTTGTAGTACATTGTTTGTCGGATGGTTCAACAGAAGAAATACGACTCATGTTTACCTGCAGATTAGAGAGTTGGGTAAAAGCCTTTTCACATCCTGGATGGGCGCATTTGTATGGCCGATCCCCCGTGTGGATTCTGAAACAGAAAAATCAGCCGGCTAAAATAGGAGTCGGACAGGAGGTTGGAGACAACAAAAAAAAACAAACAAAAAAAAAACATCTACATTGAAACCCCGACTGATGGTACAGGATGCAGTGCTTTTTGAACAAATTCAGTTTAATTCTAACAGTACTTTATTAACCCTTGATGCGGAAAATCAAATGTTGCTGTAACCGTCATAATATGAGTTTATAGATGGTTGAGGCTGTAGGCTGCACAGAATGAAACAGATGCAACAAAAGAGACACGCCAGGACTAGTCCTCATTAGGCTAAACCGGGGTCTCGTCTATTAATGCTCTTTTCTTCCAAAATTACCACGTCTCCGACATCCTAACACGCCCAAACTCAAAGAATCTGACTAAGCTTGGCTGCGCTCATGATGAAACAGTAAATTACAGAATTTTCTGCCAGAAATAAAGATTTTATTGTTGCTCGTCACAGCTTTAGTGGGCAACAACATGGCAAAGCCACCTGTCACAAACGAACTGCAGTTATGTCAAAGGTCAGACCTGGTGTGCTGCTGCAGGTGGGAAAGCTGGCGAAAACACTTCTCACAGTAGGAGCAGCGGTAGGGTTTGGTGCCCAGGTGTATGCGCAGATGCTGGGCAAGGTAGGAGATGTTTGTAAAGGTCTTGGTGCAGTGAGGACACTTGTGAGCCTTCGCCTCCGTGTGCGTTTTGGAGTGAATCTGCATGTCTGACTTGGAGAAGAAGGTCAGCGGGCACACTTTGCACCTGTAACGAGGACACAGCGACACAGATGGAGGACTTGCATCAAAAAGATGCGCAGAATAGAATTTTCTTAGTGAAGTTCAGCTGGAGATCACTGAAAAAAATACTTGTACTTTTCTTATCTCACAATGAGAAAGATATTGATGATGAATAAACCTCACGGTGCTACACCCCACTATAATAATTTAGTGGGATCTTTCAAAACTGCTGTAGTGATACCAAGAATGAAAAAAAAACCTGGTTCAGACCCCAGCAACCACAATAACCTTCGTCCCATCTCCAACCAGCCGTTTCTCTCAAACATACTAGAAAAGGCAGTGGCATCACAGGTTCAAGCTCATCTCTCCAACAACAACCTCTATGAACAGTTTCAGAACGGTTTTCTCTCCTCGCCACAGCACAGAAACGGCCCACATTCCTTCTCGCCTTGAGTGCAGCCTTCAATACCATCTCTCACTCCATCTCTGTCCATACTCAGTTCATCCAGTTGAAATCATACAGGTCTCATGTACCCCTGCTCCCCCTCCGGTGTTCCCCAGGGCTCTGTCCTTGGCCCTCTTATTTATTATTTACATCCTCCCACTTGGACTGATATTCAGTAAACATAATATTCATTTCCACTGTTATGCGGATGACACCCAGCTCTACCTTTCCTTCAAACCCACTTCCACCTTCCCACCCTCCTCCCTTTGTACCTGATTATAGGAAATCAAAGCCTGGTTCGCCTCAAACTTTCTCAAACTCAACAGTGATAAAAGTGAGGTAGTCCTCGTTGGTCCACCCTCTCTAAACATCCCAGCTTCACCCTCTACATAGACAACTACTCAGTTTCCCCCTCCCCTCAGGCTGGGTGGCCTGGGTGTTGTCCTTGACAGCAGCCTATCATTCCACACCCACAACAACACAATCCGGTCTGCCTACTTTTACCTCTGAAATATCAGCCGCCTACGCTCTTCACTCACTTCTAACAGTGCAGCAATCTTCTTTCACTCCCTAACCAGTTCCTGCCTGGACTATTGCAATTCCCTACTGTTTCGTCTCCTCCACAAACTCCTCCATAAACTTCAACTGGTCCAACTGGCCTGGATCATCACCAAAACACCGTCCATCAGTCATACCACCCCCATTCTACATCAACTCCAATGGCATCCCTTCAAACACTATAAAATGCTCCTCCCGTTTTCGTTTTCATTTCTTTGATTCATTCCAAACATGTCAAAGCCATTGTGTAAAGCACAACAATGTTAACACAAGTATGAATCTATAAATAAATAAATAAATAAATATACACATGTGCATACACATCTATATAAATAAAGGGATCTGTTATAAATTTGACAGTACGAGAGCAGAACCAGGAGGTCCCCCGACCTGGTTGGCCTGCACAAGACACCACACCAACACAAGCACCCACACCCCTGACAGCAACACCCACAAGCCAGCCCAAGCACCACCCACCTTCCCTCTTCCAGCCCCCGAGACCCCCCCCCCCCCACTCCACAAAGGAAGCCCCCGCCCCACCACCAAGTGACACTAAAAGTAGACCAATGATGGAACCCAAACCTAAACAACCCCAGACCCAGACCACAACACAGAAGGACCAGAAGAAGCAAGGAGATCCAACTTCGTCCCAATGCACCATAACTTATCCACATACACACCCACACAGAAATATACAGTCACACTCATATGTACAATCGTATTTACAGCGTTAGAGACCCCCGTTCAGGTTCACCTCAGATCATCGTCCCTGTACTGGTTAAAAATCATCAGTCTGAGCCTTTTCTTAGACACACTCCTGCTTGGACGTTGCTTCAGTTCTTGGCAGAGTTTATTCCAAACCTTCACACCGCTGACTGAAGTGCATTTTCCTCATGGTTGTTCCAACACTCCTGGTTCTGAAGTGAAGGTTTCCCCTGTAATCACAACCCCCGTCTCTATCAGCAAAGAGTTTCTGTATATTATCTTGTGGTTGTCTGTTTCTAGATTTATACATCAGCTGAGTTATTTGAAATATTCTACTAGATCTGAGAGTTTTAGGTGGCAGAAGTTCATAAATGACTCATTAGTGTGGTCCTGGAAACCCGCCTAATGAACCGATCTGATGGCTCTTTTCTGGAGTGTCGGAGTCAGGATTTGTAGGTGTTGCCCCAAACTTCCAAACAATAATTTAAATATGGCAAAATAAGTGAACAATATACAATATGTAATGCCTTGTTATTTAATAAATATTTGGCTTGACTGAGGACTGAAATCCTTCTGGATACTTTGGTTTCCAACAGATCTTGTGGTCGATCTTCACACCCAGAAACCTAATTTCATTAACCCTCTATCCAAACTTTTACATTACTGTTGCCCTTACGATTTCCAAATAACATAAACTTTGTTTTGTCCAAATTTAATGATAGTTTCTTTATATCAAACCACTTTTTTTAATTTGTTCAGTTCTGAGGTGATTTCCTCCATAAGCTGCTGTAAATTCTCCCCAAAAACAGAGAATATTTGTATCATCAGCAAACAGAACAAATTGCGGTAAAGTCACCTATTTTTATAAACTGCTGCCTGTTGCTTAATCTTAACTTTTCATCCAGTGTAAAACCACTCCCCTGACACCATAATGCTCCAGTTTTTTTAATTAATATGTCATGATTTATTGTGTCAAATGCTTTTTTAAGATCACTGAACACCAACTGCAAATTTCTTTTTGTCTATGGAGCTGGTGATTTCTTCTGTTAATCCCAGGACTGCCAAGGATGTGGATCTGAATCCATACAGGCTTTTAGAAAGCAGTAAATAAATTGTTTTTTGTTTTTTAATTTTGGAAAATTGTGGGAGTAAAGAAGCAGGCCTGTAATTAGTGAATTGGTGTGTGTCTCCAGTTTTGTGTAGTGGGACGACTTTTGCAGTCTTCATTTCTTCTGGAAACGTCCCAGTTTGTGATGACAGATTACAGATGTGTCAGAACATCTGCCTCCATAACCTTTTTGACTATTGTCATATCAATACCACCACAGTCCATACCTTGTTTTTACATTTATTTACACCGATTTCTCTCTCCTCCACTGCTGAGACTTTGGTCCAACACTTACAAAATACCTGTTCCACATCATTCATATAATTAATTTCATCATTATTGGTAAAATATTGTGCATAATTAGTCTGTCTAGAACTTTTCCTAATGACATTATTCAATATGTTTTAAATTCTTGTCCAATAACTAAATAAAGCATTCCTCTTTTGAGATGCATAAAATATTTGTCAGTTTATTTTGATATTTTTTATATTTACTCTCAGCTTCTTCGTTTCTATATTTTATGAATTCTTCATAGAGTGGGTTATTTTTATTTTATTTACTTTTTTACAGGCATCCCTTTGTGATTCTATGGTGTTTCTGAATATTTATTTCCTTTATTTATTTATTTTTTCATGACCATTCTTGTCAGTGTGGACATCGTGCACACGCTGAATGTACGATGCACACCGAAATTGGACCTCTGCTTTTAACCCATCAACTAGTTTCACTAGTGAGCAGTGGGCTGCTAGAACCAGCGCCCGGGGAGCAATAGGGGGTTATGGGCCTTGCTCAGGGGCCCCCAGTGATTTACCATTGTGGGCAGCCCTGGGCTTGAACCTGGGTCCTCCACACCCAAGCCCACCACTGTAACCACCTCTCCCATTTTATTGTATTTCTTTATTGAACAATTCCTATCATACAATAATTTGAAGGTATACTGTCAGAGTTATGAACATATTATGAATGTATTATTACATGATTGCCTTCAGTCGTAATTCTCTGTTGTCTGTATTCATAAGATTGTGGTGCCATTTGTGAGTGAAAGGACCACTCAGGATTATCTCGATGTTTAAGGCCATCCATAACCTCGCTCCCTCATACCTCCCTCATACCCCTCTCATACCGCCTCCGGTCTCTCAGATCTGCCTGACCTGACCACGTCAGTCCACTATGGGGTCTACAGCCTTCAGCCGCTCTGCCTCCCATCTCTGGAACTCCTTCCCGCCTGACATCAGGAATATTGACTCTGTTTCAGTTTTTAAATTGGATCTTGAAACCTATTTCTTCAGACAGACATTTACATTTCAATATCTGTCTGTTTTATGATCTGGGGCAAACTCTGCTGATTTTTAATGTTTTAATTGCATTTTCTATGTTTGATTGCTGCGTGGCGACCTGGAGTGCCAGGAAAGGCACCTTACAAATAAAATGTATTATTTATTATTAAGATATAATCTTTATTATGGCATATTTTAGGTCATATTAGGGCCTTGCAGCTCATGTATTTGTGCTTTACAGTACATGAAACGATCATAAACCTTTACGACTGCCTAACTCCGTTGCTCATCAAACCCTCTGGTTTCCTTGTAATACCAATGTCATGAGTCAATGCAAACTGCAAACTCTTGAGTCAAAGAAACTGCTTAAATAATGCAGTTTTGCCATTTCCTCCCCTGAGAAAAGCTCCCTCCTAAAGACAGTTAACCAAGAAAACACACAAGCTTTTCTTGTGTGTTCATGTGATTAACTTCCAGCATCCCACCTCCTCTTCAAATGCAGCATGACTCACCAGTTCAAGCAAAGAACGGGGAAAACTAAACCTTTTTTTTTTTTAAGAGTGGGTGGTTTTATTTTTTGGGTTTGGTTTGTTAACCAATGTGCATTAACTAAAGAAACAGAGGTTTACTTTTGAACCTTATCAACGTGTTTAACCATGTGTGTCAAAGGTGCGCTCTAGTACTTTAAGAAAACAGCGCTACATGTATCCTCGCGCACGGCAACAAGACTGAGCGCAACCCACAATGCACCAAAAGATCTCTTTCAGACACCTGTTCACATTTAGATCAATTCCTCACCAGTTATCTGCAGTGATGAAATACAGTTCATGAGGAACATACCGTATATATGCATACGCTGCTTCAATAAACGTTAAAGGTGGACAACGCGCAAAACACGAGCCCCTCAGATTGACTCACTATGAGTCGGCGCCACCAGTTATGCGTTCACGAGCCTGGTTTCCAACCGTTATTGAGTTAAAAAAAACAAACAAAAACAGGTAGATCTAGAAAATAACTTTCTTACCTGTAGGTCTTTCCCTCTTTTGTAGGGATGGTGACACAGGACTGGTCGTTGCCAGACGCGAGGATTGGGTAGGGTACCACCAAGAGAGAAGACCTGTTCTCCGCCTTGATCTTCTTGCGCCCTCGCTCCACCTTTGGCGGAGGGCCAAGGAGACCTAAAAGACCCCCACTACCTTTCCCAGGCTCTATCCCACGGCCGCTGGCTAACCCTGAGATGAGGTGTGGGGTGGGAGCGCCACCCAGCCGGCTGTGGCTGCTTGAGGTGGGTGTTGTAGGGCTGATGATCTCTGAGGTGTTGAGGTTCCCTGTTCTGGACGCCAGCGCCACACCTGATGGGCATGAAAGGGAAGAATAAGAGTTCATATTTTTGAAGTGATTGCAACCAAAAATTTTAAAAGTTTATTTGGCTTCAAATAAGAGACGGCCACTTCGGGGCCTTGATTTTGCAGTGCTTCGTAAGGTTTACGGGGAATTTCAACAGAAGTTGTTGGATCATTATCTCATTGGAAAATCCAGGTGTGACTTTCAGCTGGTCTTATCTCTCAGAAGACCAATGTTTTTCATTTTTTTTCACAATCCCATATGCCCTAACATGTTTCCCGGTGCCTGAAGCAGTGCAGCAAGCCCTACAGGAACTTGTTTCACCATGGGAACTCCGTTTTATGGGTTGAAATAATTGCACCATTGCAAAGGTTGTTTGTTCATAAGGGCGCTGTTCGGAGGAACTGAAGTTTCTTGCAGTTGGTGCGAGTATAAAGAAAAATTGGCAGTGAAATATTTGGGCTCACAAGATCATACAAGTTTCTGCAAAGAATAGGAAATTGTACAGTTGTCGATTTTCAAGCAACTAGTGTGATTGCAAAAAGTGAATGGGTTCTTATTGACGTAATGGTCCTGTTATTCCACAAGGGGGCACCATAGTGACTGAAAGTTTGGGTAAATAAGTCAAGAATTTGCTTAATCGGATTTTGATTTTATTATCATAGTCACCGTTTAACTAATTAGTTCAATCAATGAGTAATTCATTCACAATCACCAGATAACTCATTTACGTTATTGCTACCATTGTTGATATTTTATTGGTAGCAACAAATTGCATTTCTCACAAGGAATCAATTGTAAATATATTGTTATCTTGTGGTTCATCAACAGCTTTGCCTGGACAGGGTTAGTTTTCCGGAATAACCTGAACTCCTTGAACTCAGGAATATGGAAGTTATTCAACCAAGAATTAGGAGTAGTACCAAAATAAGCTGGATTTATTTGGCATATTCGCTTTGTAAGACATGCTCTTAATTAAAACTGGACCACAGGAACAATTTAACTGAAGCCTCCCAGAAAACTGAAGGTTAGTGAAAATAAAAGAAATTAAATAAAAATACCCCACAGATTTAAATCTGTCATGAGCACATACACAGTGAGCCCAAAGGCGCCGTTCCTATTATAAAGCACAAACCACATCTTGTGGATGAGAACGTGAGAAGTGAGAAGAGTGAAGAGTGAAGAGTGAAGAGTGAAGAGTGCGCTGACCTGAGACGTGGTTTGTTCTGGTAGGATGGTCTATGAGCTGACGTAGGTGCCAGTCTTCCCATAATCCTCTGGCTTTGATAGCTGCCTTGTCATCCAAATTCAGGTTTACGTCTCCTAAAATACGGCCTAGTCAAGAAAACAAAAATGTATATATTTATATATATATATATATTTTCTGGCATACACTTAAGGTATATTTAGAGGAAGTGTCATTAAGTTGTGTTGTATTGACTGCAACATCAGTATTCAAACTCCGGCCTGGGGAGGCTGGCAGTCGCAGTACCTGTTACCGAGCTGGAGGCGGGCCGGGCGTGCAGGGCAATGTCTGGCTGAGACGGGCTGTTACTCTGGTGGGCCGGCATCTGCTGAGCTTTGGTCACCCCATGCTGGCTGCCTTCAGCCTGACTTGGGGTAGCCACTAAAGGCTGCTGGGAAGCAGATGAAGCAGCAGGCAGATGCGGTGGTCGGATCTTCTCCGCCATAAGCTGCTCCTTGATTTTATTGATCAAGACTAGGTTATCCAGCTGACAGCCAGAAAAAAGCATTAGTGAAAAGAGAACAGGCAGCATCAGTTCACTGTTATTTGCTGAGGCGGCGGTTCCCTCTGAAGGCTGAAACCCGACATTGCTTTCATAAATTTAGAAATTTCACGAGCTGAGGATCTTGTATGTGTCCAAGAATTCCGTTTGGAGATGTGACCACAGAGTGGGAAACCGGATGCAAAATATTGTGGAAAAAAAAGTGAATTTTGTCTTATTTAATTTATTTTTAGAGGCCAGAAAAGTTCACTAAATTTAAGCCCCCAACAGGTGGATCTTGAATCTGTTTGGGGCATCTGACTCTCAGAATATCCACCAGTATTATTTTGAGTAAAACAGTTTCCAATTTCTTTTTTCATGCATGCAAACATTTCTAAAGGCACAATTATTGCTTAAAAGATATTAAAGAACACATGCTGCCGTTCAGATGAGATCTTTTACAGGGAGAACATTGCATATTTCAGTAAGACGGTACCAAAAAACACTTTGTCATTGCTACAACAAGATGCTGTGGTAGAAGAGTTCAGGTGCTAGTCCAGACCGGGATGAAGGTAGACATGACCCACATCTGAGCCAAACTGCTTCATGATGTTAAATAAAAATTAGATTGTCTAGGTTCAACCAATGTGATTGAAACCTGTGGAGAAGATTCACGTAGTGCGACACCCTGTGGTCATTTTCTGTAAATGCACGTGGTCTCTGCCGATAGGGCCTTCGTTTTTTTTTAAAATAAAAAACAGACTGTTAACAAAAACTCTGGAGAAAAGTTAATTAAATCGCTTTAATTTAGGAAATGATTGCAGTTGATGGAAAGTCATGAAATATTTAATTGCTGCTGCTCTGTAGTCCAAACCCTGCACCAACAGAACATTTAAGAGGCAACAAGGCAATTTAGTATTTCTTTATTTATTTTATTTAATGAACATTTTTATCTCTATTACCAGACATATTACCTTACACTTCAGACAAAGCTTATCATTTTTTAATTTTTTTTTAAAGGATATTATTTGATTCAGTGACTTCATGATACTATGGGCACCGGTGCCACCAGTAAAAGTAGTTCTCTGCTTATAACGTCTTTGCATCTTTGAATATAAACTTAATTTAAGGATAATATGTTTGTCTGAACTTTTATTCTGAAGGCTGAAGCTCAAAACAAGAAGCCCCATCCACTAAAGAAAAGAAACGTCAAATGTTAAATTTTTTTTGTCTATAAGAACAGAAAAGAACAAATGAAACTTTATTTTTGTGTGGTTTCCAGATGTTGGAGCTGATTTTTTCCCCCCAAAACATTCAAATACACAGTTGTAAAGATCCACTTTTCCCAACTTTTGTTATGAATGTTTAGTACATCAAGGTCAACATGAATATATATCTCCTAGGACAATAAGACTCCCAGTTTAAAAGGGACATGTTATGAAAAATATACGTTTTTAAGGCCTGAGCATGAAATTTTGGCATCTGGGGCATCTACCGGACCGTTTAACGTTTTATCAAACAAACGGGAGAAATCCGGCCGTTTGGTGAACGTAATGTTGTGTATGTATTTGGCTGCTTCACACAGACTAGCAGCAGACGTGTTCAAAGTTCAAAGGTGTTGTTTGCATCACAGAAACAAGCAGAACCGCTCACCTGGCCAGGCATGGCAGGAGGTGGAGGCCAAAAATAGGGGTTGTTAAAACGGGGTTCAGCCATCCTGAAACAAAGACAGAGACAGTGCATAAAGCAGGTGACAGCAGCTTCTCCGTCTGGGATGAAACACCGATCAGCACTCGCTCTGAGCACAGATCCACATCAAACTCAACACTTTATGGCAGGCGCGTGTAGATAACGGATAATTGGATACAGGTGAGCGTTTTCCTTTTAACTAGAAGGATTTGTCTTGATCCAGCTTTTCCCTCAGATGCATGCTGCTTGTTCAAAGACGAGAACCGTTCATGTACGATATTCCTCGACGCTGACCTTATGCGCGACTCCGTCGTTAGTGTGGAAAACAGCCGCGTGTGGCCGTCCACCCGGAAAGCAGCTGACTGATGCAATAATTAGTCTTGTGATGGTGTATTCTGTATCAAGCCTCAAGTTCAACTCATCCTCAATTCCTCACACTTTCTCCAAGCCACCACTTCGCGAGGATGTTTCTGGGCGTCCGCGGAGAGTGAGGTCAGCAGACTTTTGTTTGGAAGATTGCGTTTCTGTGAACAATGTTACGTCTGGTAGCTTTTTCTTAGGAATCTTGACCACATCCATTCACGATGGGCATGCTGCCTTGGAGATAAGCCCTCACATGATTACAACAGTTAGGCGAGGAACTTGCTGAAAAGGTTATCAGAGAAAACAGAGAGAGATGTGGCGCACTTGGGGCCCTGACTCGTTACGATGGAAAAAGGAGGGCAAATGTTGCACAGTGTCCCCTTCAGAGCGCACTTAAGTCCAGCTGCTGTTTCTCTAGAGTCTAACGCTTTTTAAAAAAGAAATAGTGTAAAACAGAGGATTCGTCTTAACCGGGATACTTCATGGAAAGAACGTGCTGCACACATTTGTAAGTGACGCATCAGTTGATTGAATTTTCGCTCACATATCTAACTAGGAATTGATATATAGGACATGTTTTTGAGAAAAATCTCTCTTGATGGGGAAACACAAAGCTACGGTAAGCTGCATGTTTGACCAGGTGGCAAGAAATGTTCCTATTCTTGAAGCAGAGCGAGATTCTGAACCGTCGGAGTTGTGATCCGAGGGCCTTTCTTTCCACAACTTCTCTTTTCAGCCCTGCATGAAGTTCTTTTTCAAACATTTTGCTTTGCATGCTTTGGCACACGGCACCATTCCTGAGTCTGTTTGGCTTAGCGGAGGCATAACACAGTCTGCATCTGCGAGCCAAAAGAAACAAAACCGATACGTCTAGAGGTACGAGTGTACAATGCACCTCACAAAATATTTCTCCAGCGATGCCAGTGGGGGTCAGTTTCACTTCCTGGACGCTCTCTGTCTCAGGGAGTTTGACCCCTGTTGCACATCTTTTTTTTGCCACTTTCTGATATGGAACATTATCACAGCGAAGTCCTTTATATATCTCAGCTGTTGATGTATTTGAGGTTTCTTTTAGCTGCTTTTCAGAACAATAAACAAAATCCGTCCAAAATAGGTTCATTTTTGCGTCCTGTGCAGCTGGGGTGTTTTTTTTTCTGACTTACACAACATTTTGCATCAGTAAAGCTTTTTTTCATACAAAAGCATCTGAGTTTGAGTATGGTGAGTTATCAGTAAGTTCTTGACCAGGCTTATGAAAAAGAGTTAAATATCCACTGTATGCGATGACGGGAAGTTTAAAGTGGATGTCGGGACCTTCTACAAACTCTGTCCTGCACAGTATTCTTCAGAGCTGCTAACGGAAAACATTTTCATGGTCACATATGAATGTTCTGCTTTCATTAATAAACCACCTAATCTCTGTAATGTCAAAAGATAGAAAAGTGTCGTCTTGGTTCACCTGCCTCAGATTTTCACATTATTTTATGGAAAATTGGTATCGAACTGTCAATTTTAAGAAAACCTAACCTCACAATGTTTTACAGTTTTACCTGAAACATTAGACCTTTAAATAATAATCAGATAAGTTATGGTTTGTAACTGCTGCTAGTAGACCTAATGCCAGACCTTTTTACTTTATAGCTATCACACTTTGTGCATCTTTATAGATTTTAGATTCAATATTTTCAATACTTTTGAACGAGTGGGAAGGGGCGACAGGTTTTGTAATGCCACTACGTCCCACTAGAGGGGGTATAAATCAGTGAGGCGCTCGATCTTCCTTCACACACTGAAATGAAGCAGTAATGCTAGATCAGGAGGTGTTCCTCTCACATGTCATCTGGTTGAAAACACCCCCTGGACAGACCATTCACGCCGAGCTCACAGACTCGCCAATTAGTGTGTTGTCAGTAGATGCGTTTCCATTACTTCTAGATTTGCACAAAACAAAAAAAAACAAACCTCCTCAACACACTTCATCAAATAAACCTTTTTACGCTTCGAGGAGGTGGTTTTTCAGGTGATTCAATAATCCCTTTATTCCCAAAAGTGCAATGGGAAAGCTTTTTACGCACCGGTCAATCTTAAGTAATCAAAATTTAGTTTCCAGCTGTTTTTGGCCTCATTAATACCATGAAGTTCTCCTGTAGGAGCAGGACGAGATACAGAGTGATAAGAATTAAGCTTATTCGAATAACATCGATCAATGGAAAGACCCCCTGCAGCGCTGCTTTGATCGAACTTTCAGACTTTTGATTTTCTTTTGCGCAAAAGTGTAATGACAATGCGACTAGAGCTCGCCAGTCAGCACATGATAAAATGCTGATATGATGTCGTCTTTTCATTTTTCACTTGTGTTCTGAAATCATTGCCTGCACTGCTGTTTCTTCCCTCAGTTCCCTCGATTTCTGTGCATGGCTCATTTCCCATGTGTGTTTTGTTGATAAACGTAGTTGGGAGACCAGTTGGCTGACCAAGTCACCATCAGATCATGAAGCGGGAGGCCCCAAGTCAGGTTGCAACGTGGATAAGCCACAAGCAATGAGATAAAAAGAACCACCTCCACCAGCACCAGCATCGTCTCACATTTAAAAATGACGACTGGAGGTGAAGGGAATGAGCTCTTTCGTGCACCACGAGCTGATGCATGACTTTCTCGTGCTATACCTAACACATGTGGTCTGGAGTGGTATTGTTAATTACTGGTCAAAGATTTACGAGGCACCTCTCATTTATTAGGAAGGCAGATGTCACGTTAACACTGATAACACTGACTATTACTTGATTTAAAGTCAACAGTTAAACAGGTGAAATTAGGACTTCAGGCTTGCGAAAAACCCAATAAACTTTGATCAATTTGCAAACTTGAGGGAATTAACCCTAGTGAAATCTTATTCACACAGACAACATTAAAAAAAAACATTTAAAATCTTTAATAAAGGTTGTGAAACTAAAATGTATTGAATAGTTACAGCAACTTATTAGCGCAGAATAGACATAAGGGTTATAGTAAAGCCTTTTCAGAGTCTTAGAATTTGTATCTATTTATTCAATGACAAATAAATACTCTGCAATAATAATGATTAAGAGGTGCCAAACCATTAAGAACTCCACTTTTACTATATTTTGAAAATTTAACATCACATTATCTCACACAAACAATATTACAAAAACAAACAAAGAAATGCAGTAAATGGCATTTTCCCGAGTGCAATGCATTCACAGTGAATGTTTATAATATATTCAGCCTTGAAATTAGAATCTAAATTAGCGCCGTGTGTGTTGTTGCCGCCTGCAGTTTTCTATTTATTTATGTATTTAGGTCAGTTTTATTTTGTGAAGCAGAACACTGAACTATAGTTCATATTATATATTGTTTATATTGTATGTCGCAAGTCATATTGTCATCCCAATTTTAACCAAGATATCACATGTTTTCCTCATATTGTGGAGCCCTACTTTCTGTAGCCTACTAAAATGTTGGCACATCTCATCTCCTGCAATTTTGAGAAAAGTCACCAAAAAGAGCTCACCTGCAGGAAAAAAGTGAATTCCCGAAACATTCAGTGACAAAAGCGTCAAAACGTTCATAGTGCTGCAGGAGAAAAGTAAGTAACCCCCTAAACACAGTATTGTTGGTAAAAGTTAGTAAACGCCTGCTCTTTTACCCTCACTTGTTACCGTTTAGTTATGATGTCAGAATGAGAATTAGCTGCGTTGGCAAAATGTCACCAGCAAATGTTCTAGTTAATAGTATTATTACAGGAGAAGCTCTAGAGCAACGACGCTTTTCTTCTCAGATAGGTGACTTGATATTTGTTCACAGGGATTTGCAGCTATCACGTCCCCCCGCGGACAGAAAACCATAGTCGAACCTCTCCTCAGCCTCTAAATGCAACATTCCCAGATTTCCCATACAAAGGAACACTAACGCATCCCTGAAAACGAAAGTTAAGAATAACTTTCTAGCTTTCGTCCCCAGTCAGATGAATTATTTCACCTTTACAAAGACGGATAAACACACACCGCTGCTGGAATATGGGTTTTAGTAGCTCTGGAGCCCTTTTTGATGCGTATTTTCGCCTCCAAAGAGGAGCGATCCTCCGCAGCGCAGCAAAGCGCAGCGCATCGGTCCGTCCGTCGCCTCTCCCACATTCTCAGACAGTTTATTAAAAAATTCAGACAAAAGGAAAACAAAAATGGCAGCCCTGTCTTATTTTTACAAGCAACGGACGCCATATTCTGCAGATCCGAATATTATAAACGCAAAGCTCTCCGGGTTAAACGCGTCTGCGACGGGGCCGCGTGCGGCATATTTGCATTAGGCGTCTGAATGATTGTTTACTTTGATTTGCAGGTTTGAATAGCCCGGCTTGAGCAGGAGAGAGAAAAAAAAAAAAAAAAAAAAAAAAAAAAAAACCCTGACACTTCCTACAACAATCAGCATGCCTTTGCTGAGCGCTGCGCAGATGCTGAGCCATAAACCCGACAACACGACGGTGATGATAATGACGCATTATGAAAGCCTTTAATTGCACGGCGGCTGAAGAGAAACGACCCTTTATTGCTCATTGCTCTGCAAACGCTTCTTTTCTCCAAAGCCAACTTTCGCACGACTTAAGACAGAAATGGTGGCGAAACAACACAGAGCGGCTGCGGGTGAAAGGAAACCGGGGGGGAAAATAGGCAAGAGGATTTGCATGGAGTCATAACATACCTGCGCCAGCGACGGAAGAAATATTTTATAAAGGACCCGACTCCTCTTTCTGCTCGCTTTCGGTCGGACTTCAAACCTTCCGGGTCGCCTGCTGTTCACTTCTGGGTGCTGCAGGCGTGGAGTGAAAAACACGGCGCTCAAAGAGATTTTTAACCCATTTTTCGGCTTCTTATTTGTACGATGACTGTTTTACTTACATACGCACGTTTATCCTTGGTTAGAACCGGGGGCGTGCGTGACAAGGTGGCTCCTGCAGGTTATTATTATTGTCATTTTATGTATTTAAACAGATCTGTTGGGCGACTGAGGCTCATGTTCGGGTCATCACTGCAAGCCCTGAAGTGACAACACACAAGCGTGAAAATGAGCCATTTCAATGCGAGCCACAGAGAGGAAGAAGAATGTTTTACACAAAGGCAGCTTTGGCTGTCATATGTGGTAAACATGAGGTGTAATGCTCAGCAGGACAGGCTGTTAATATGCTCTGTGCTTAGCTCAGCAGGAGATGGCACTGCTGCCACGGCAGAGACCAGGACGGCTTCAGCTGCTGGTCAACATGGTGCCTGGCTGCAGCACTGAGCAGGATGGGATGTCTGAAAAGTAGCAACCCGGAAAGGGACTCAGTAACCATGCTGCTGTTATTATATAAAGTGTATAATGCTTCCATAGGTTGGAACCTAAAAAAAAAAAAAAAAAGAGTAAAAAGTCCAGCCCCACACCCATCGTACCGCCAAACAGAGGCTCGTGAAAATGCTTGACTCCTATTTCCAAACCAAAGTTCGATAGCCTACTTGTGCTTTATTACTTATGTTTTGACAAGTCCAGAAATGTCAGATCTGGAGTGTGAACTTAAGGAACCACCGCAACACACTTCACACGCCAAGCTGGAAAAATGCTTGTCGCATCCTCACAACCAAATACACATTTCAGAGCAGACAGTGAACAAACATACACAAAACACAAACATATATACGGGCCGCTTTCCACTGGCTGGGCTGCTGACATCATGATTCATAGCCAGAAGCGGCGTCCTTCTCAAGAATTGGCTCTGCCCCTGCAGTTGATGATAGGATCTGACCAATCGGCGCAATCTCCACCTCATGACGTAGTTACCTGAAGCCTCGCACACAGAGTTTGTGAGATTTGCTTTTATTTTGCATAGAAATACAACCACACTCACATGTCTGTTTTTGAGCTTACAGTGATGTCAAGGTAAGAATTCATTGCTGCAACACTAACACACACACACACTCACACACACTTAAAAGAAAAGAACCATGCCATGTTGACTTTCACGTAACTCTAACTCTGACCAGGATCCCAGGAATTATGTTTTTCTGCCTCATTAAGACCAGGCTTGGGTCCTTACAAGATGCTTACAACCCTTGGCCCATGTCAACTCTCAATGCCATGCAACAGGTTTTAATCACTCGTTGTGGCTGTTGGGGTACGCTTCCAGGTCTAGTCAGTCTGTGTCACTTAAAAGGTGTCCCCTTAACCCCGCTCACAGGCACAAGCATTAACAGTGTTGCTGTACAATGACTTTCAGGTTCAAGTTGAGAGATAAAATCATCAGTTCTCAAACATTTTTATGACGAAATGATTCATTAGATGTCCTTTATTTATTAAAGTGAGTTAATATTACTGCTTTGGTGGATGTAAAATCAACTTTGTGGCTAAAACAGTCTATTTTCTTGTAAGATGTAACCTGTCCTCACTCCACAGGGCCAATGCTGACATCATCACACACTTGTAGGATCAGGTAAACCTTTAATGTTTAGACCTGGCATTAATATGCATTCTGATAAATCCGTTCACTGAGACCAGCCTTTTGTCTCTGTGCTCAAATGAAAGACACATAAACAGAAATGGGCAGACGGCAGACCGATGCTGATGCATTTATTTGAATCAGGAGTGTTGGAGCACTGAAACATGTAAAACATGCGTGGTAGTGATCCGGAGGGACCTGGATTGGGGCAACCCATTCGTGCCTCCATTACACTGTAACGCCACACGAGAACCACTGACCGAACAAACAACACAGGTGACCACGCGACGGAAGTGAAGCACCTTTTTTTTTTTTTAATTTAACTTCACACTGCGGTGAAAGCGATTGAGCTCAAATATGTGCATTTCCATTGTAAAATTGGACATTTTAACATGGAAGTCAGTGGAGGTCGACTCACTTTTGGAGTCAGCCCCCACTGGCCAGCCAAGGAACAGCAATTTATTTTCCTATTTCCTGGAAAGTTTTAACCGACATTAGACTGTTGGTGGTTGGTTGGTAAATGTTGACCACAGAGAATTCCTCAGAAACCTGGTCGAGCTCACTGAGAGTATAAACACTAATGGCCTTTACACTGGGCACAATTATTACCACGACTTTGCTGTGTCAGCTCTTATCAGAGGCTATTTATAACATTTTTTAAAATGAGATTCCTACTTACGTCTCCTTGTGTTTATTATGAGAGTACACGCAGGGATGAGCGAGGGCACTATGCTGCTGGTAAATAAGGTTGGAAGAATGTGTCATCTGTTGATCAAAAGCGACCATCCTGCCTGTAAAAACAGTTACTGGGAGCAGGTGCAACGGACAGTTAATTGCTATTCATGAAGCAGAATTACATGGCAGAGCACTGAAGTGGCTGAATCCTATTTTATATGACCTCTTTTTGGGTTTATTCAACATCTGAATTTATGCAGTGCATTCTGGGCAAACCGGGCTCTGAAGGACAAAGATCAGTCTGTATGTTTTTACTGAAAAGCGTGTCCTTTGTGCACATGTTGATTGTGATATTGCTGGCTCCTTTGCAAGTCTCAGTGTTGGTGAGTTAGTTAGTTGTTCAACTGGTTTTCTTGCCTGCACAAACAGTGCCACACCCTCCAAGACGCACATGTTCTCTCACCTCTGCAGGCCAGGTGCAGGGAGGACGGGAGGGGGTGGGGAGACTCATTATCCCTGTGAGGGTGGAGCAAAGGGGGAGGTGAAGAAAGCGGATGAAGCATTTGAAGCTCATTTTGACATGCTGCTCTGAGGACACAGGTAAGAACTAATCAAATTCATTCAGCTGTTATTTGTTTTTTCATATATACCATAAGTTTAGCGTTACTTTCTTTAGTTAAATGTAATCTAAACAGTCCTGAAGACTGAAATGTTTTTCCAGTTTGAACCCATCTGTTTGCACGGTGTCATGGTCAGGTCTGTGCTGTCTACTGAACATATGTCCTTGTTCTCACTGCTATAAAATATATATATATATGTCAAAGCATTTCTTTAATCAATGGTAAATATCACGAATAGTGAAACAGGCAGAAAAGGTCAAGTCACACCAGAGCGTCATCATTTTCTGACCAGTGTGTCCAGGGTTCATTACCGATGTAAACAAATCCTGGAATACTGACCTGAAACTACGGGGCATTGGGAAAGATCACGTCCATTATTTAAAGGCAGTGTTTGGGGTGTGGGGGTGTTCTTTTAGGACGGTGTCTGGAATTCCTGAGCTCTTTCACCCTGAGGCAAAAAAGAAAGAACAGAAAAACCAGTTTTCTTTAAAATGCTGGCTCATGTGTACCGCTTTGTTGCAGTCATGGATGGCGTGTTGGATGGAGCAGTGCTACAATGCGTATGTAAACTGGCCTGCAGCTTTCTCTTCCTGCCCTCGCTGGCTCCATCCTGCAGTCCTGTCAGCTTCTGCTGCTGCTGCCTCTTGATCTTCACCGACTTGCTGGTCACAGGTGAGAATATTACCAGGTGTACTACTCAGCACAGGCCTCCACTCCAGACTTTGCCTGTTTGTTTACATCAAGCTCTGGCATGGCCCCAATCAGACGAGCTGTGAATTGAGATTTACAAGTGCACAAGTAAGAGCTGCAAATTGAACCTTCGTTCAGCTCTACTTGTAAATCTGGGATTTACCCCCCACCCCCCCCCCCCCCCAGTGGAGGCATTTCTCCGTGGGCTGCCGTGATGCACGGGTGGACTCCAGCACCTTGTGGCATCCTGTCTAGAGAGAGAGAGCACACTTCTGATGACACCCAGATGTGGTTCAGGTACTAAACAAGCAGGACATTTACATTTAGAGAGGGGCGGCTAAACTATTAAGGTGCCATTTAAAATAAGGTTATATGCAATAAATCTATTCAAATGAATAAAACAAGAATAGGCACAGATTTAAAAAGCAGTGGCAGGTTGTTAAGGTGTTGGAGCTGTTCGGAGAGAAGGTCTTCTTGAAACAGAAAGAGTCTTCAACAGATTTTTTAAGGTAGGGAGTAATTGCTAAATTGTACGACCACTGTGGAAGCACAAGTGAGAACAGTTTGAACGTTTCTGAGAGGAACAGAGACCTGCATGAATGAGTAGCTGGGTCCAGACCCTGCGGTCACTCTGCAGACAAGAATTAGGGACTTGAATTTTGTTTCAAGTGCAGTTCGGAGAGTATTGAACCCGTCGTGACGTGAACCGTCTGCAGGGGTTTCTGTGTTATCTGCTGGGAGACCTGCTGGAGGAGCACTGCAGTAGTTGAGGAGTGAAACAATGATGGTCTGAAGCAGGAACTGGGTGGCACGCGCAGTGACATGCAGAACAAACAATAGGAACAGATATAACATTTGTAAAAAAACAGCAAACGCAGTATTACGTTGCACTTTGAATTCAGCTCTGAAAAAAACTGCTTATCTCCAAGTTACATTTCAATATGCACACTTCCCGAACATTTGCATGTAGTTTGTTCCCACTGATTAGATTTTGGAGCAGAGACGTGGCCACATCTTATCTAAAAGTCCTCAAAAGCCCAGGATCAGTGATGCTAGGACTTCATCAGCTTGACTCTTCACAGATAATTAACCTTTTTAATGTTTGTATGCTACTTGCATTCCCTCCTTTATGAGATTATACATTTAAACTAACTTTACCAAAGTAACTGTATGTGATTTTTTTTTATCATTAGTTAGTATCTAACTTGCTGACACTGATTTGTGTTCCCACAGTTTTCCTGAGTTTAATCAGCATTTTTGAGTCCTGGCTGGCTGAACTCAGGCCATCCGGTGATGTCATCGCCCTGCGCTTCCTGCTCTTTCTCAGCCACACGTACGGGGCCGTGTTGCTTTTGACCACGTTTCTGATTGCTGTGGAGACTCTGATCAGGCTCCACTGGCCTCATGTTGATGCCAGTCACCGGGCGGCGAGCCAAACGTTGGGCACTGATGAGCAGCATTGTCATGCGGCGGATGTGAACATCCGAGACGAAGAAAGCAGAAAAACAGAGGAAGATGGGAGCTCGGCCCATGTTGTCGGCTTCCTCTGCTGCCTGTCAGTGTGGGTCATCGTTGCACTTAACGTCAGCTGGCATTGGAAGCTGGAGGAAAGGTGGGCTGCCGCCTGTTTGCACACAACCGACTCCCTTGTCAGATGCCTGCCCAGCCTGCTCAGCCCCATTCCCGGCGCCATGAATCCCTGCTGGGGCATGGCCTTCCTCTTTTTCCTTCTGCTTATACTGACCGTCAGGACAAGCCTGCAAAGACGGCACCAGCCGCCAGCACGGACGGAGAGGACACAGAGTGACTGCTGCTTAAAAGACCTTGTTCCAGCATTGCCAGCCCCCTTTAAGCCTGTGCATCCTGGGATGGAAGTGTCAGAGCCGGAGAAAGCAGAGAGCAGCCACACTGGTAACATAGCATTTTCCTGGAATGGGGTCCAGATGTTGGCGTATTACCATAGAGATTTTGCCCTCTTCTCAACTGATTGTTTCCCTGACAAGAGGCGAGGAAAACAGCACGAGGGGACAACGAGAGGTATAATTCTGACATTTGTCACAGAGGAGCACGTGGACTCGCCACACAGCAGCCAGTGTGGGTGGCAGCAGTGGGGCTTTCCGAGCCTGCAGGTGAATGTAATGATAGTGGGTGTGCTTTCTATTTTTGTGCTGCCTTTCAACCTCAGTGTGAATATTCTTCTGATCAGGACTATAGACGCCCTGCTGGAGTGGTGTCTAAAATCTCTACTTTCGTGTACAGCAAACAGCAGAAACACGACAACCTCTCACACTGTAACAGAAGTTTAAAAAAAAAGAAAAAAAAAAAAGAACAAGACACGGCAAGAAAAAGGGGGCACTGACGTAGTCAGTTTGCGACAGAACCATCATTAATATTACATGTGTGCAAGGAGCAGATCTACCTGTTAGGGCCACTTCTAGCTGAGAGTAAACAAACTTTGCTTAACGTGTAAGGAATAATATTTGAAAACTGTGGAAAAGTTCTCAGGAGGCAGGTCGGGGCGTGCTTGGTGGAGACATACTAAACCAACTGCAACAGATGGCTGGAAGGTCTTCTTAAACTATTCAGAGCTGATTTCTTCATCCATTTTACACAAGCGATTACACAACAAGCCTCTTTGGTTCGCAGGAGCAAACAAACTCATGCAGGAGTAATTCATGTTATGAAAGTTTTAATGTGACGTCAGCTGTATAGTTTAAATACTGATTGACTCGAGGGCACAACAGAAATGTCTTTTTTGTTTTGTTTTTGTAGTTCTACGTCTGCTCTGAAATCAGATTCTTTCAAATGAAATGGGATGTGAATTGTAAATGTGAATTTCATAAGGCAAAGGAAAATGGTCACAAAGAAATGTAGATTAACCATCATGAAACACAGCTGACAAAAGGAGAGAAATGGCTGAAAAAAAAAAAAAAAAAGAACCGCAAAAAGGAAAATGATGAAGAAGCGGATAAGGGTCCTGGTTTAAGCCTCAGCCGGAGATTTTCTGTGTGGATTTTGTATTTTCCTTGTTCAGGTTAAATGGTTAATCCAAATTGATCGTAGGTCTGAGTGTGAGACTGCAGGATGGTTTGTCTCCATTGTTGGACTTGTGACCTGTCCAGGGTCCAGGGAAAACCCGCATTTATGACCTGCATTAAACCAAGACAACAAACAAATAACATGCCTCTGCAAAACTTTCTATTTGCTTATTTTTTACGGAATGGATCATGCCACAGTCCCCAGGTAGGAAAAAATGATGGTGTCACAGGCAGCCAGCTACCACCTCTGAAACTGATGGAGAAGAAGATCAGATTTAATTGCTTGTTCATTTTGTTTCTTTTTATTTAACGGTTGGGTAAGCAAATTCTGGATAATGTCAAATAGATCGCTGGCTCCTCCCCCAGAAAAAAACATGTTTCATGGTGAGTTTGTTCCAAACATGTGGAGCACAGAAGCTCCATGTCTGGTTCTGACTCTGGGAACTGATAAAAAAAACCAGATCCAGATGACCTAAGGAGTCTGGAAGGTTCATACTGGGTCAGGAGGTCACTGATGTATTTTGGTCCTAAACCCTTCAGAGCTTATAGACCAGCATCAGAACTTTAAAGTCTGTCCTCTGACGGACAGGCAGCCAGTGTAAAGACCTCCGAGCTGGACTGATGTGGTCCAGTTTTCTGGTCTTAGTGAGGACTGGAGCAGCAGAGTTCTGAAGGAGCTGCAGTTGTCTAACTGATGTTTTAGGTGGACCTGTAAAGATGCTGTTACAATAATCAAGCCTACTGAAGATGAATGCATGGACTAGTTTTTCAGGTCCTGCTGAGACATCAGATCTTTGTCCTTAATATCTCCTTAGGGTGAAAGTAGGCTGACTTTGATATTGGCTTTATGTGTTTTTCCAAATTTAGGTCTGAATGCATCGCTACACCCAGACTTCTGGCCTGGTTGGTGGTTTTTATAGATTAAATACAATAAAAAAAATTCTGGCACATCCAGTCATTAAATTCTGGCACATCCTCAATGCATTCACCAAGAGCCTGTACATGGCCTCTGTCTCCTGGTGACGTTGTGAAATATATCTGCATGTCATCCGCATAACTGCGGTAGATTATTTTGTTGTTCTTTATAATCTGTGCCAGTGGGAGCATGTAGATGTTAAACAGAAGAGGTCCCAGGATGGAACCTTGGGGAACTCCACATGTAGTTATTGTCTGCTCAGATGTAAAGTAGAAACTGTTCTCGAAGTACGTTTTGATCCAGTTTAGTACAATTCCGTAAATACCCGCCGAGTTCTCCAGTTGTAAGTAACAAGTGCATCAAATGCAGCACTGAGATCCAGTAAAACTAAGACTGACATTTTTCCACCCTCTGTATTCAGGCATATGTCATTAAACCCTTTGGTCAGAGCAGTCTCAGTGCTGCGGTGCTGTCTGAAGCCTGACTGGAAGGCTTCACAGCAGTTATTTTGTGTTAAAAAGGCATTTAGCTGTTGAAAAAACACTTTTCAGTGATCTTACTTAAAAATGTGAAATTTGAGACTGGCCTGTACTTGTTTATTTGTGTCTTGAAAAAACAAACTGTTGGCAGGACGTCTGAACAGCAAGAGGAGGAGTTCAGCTGATGTAAGATGCCCTCCAGGTCTTTGCTGTTAATGGGGTGAAACTGTGTTATGGTGTTTAAACCGGTTTTCGGTGGACACAGTACACATCCTGAACCTGCTGTTGACATACCAACTGCTTGTCTAACAATTTGGATTTTGTCCGTGAAGAATTTGGCGAAGTCATTGCAGGCCGTGGTGGAATGAAGCTCACCTGCCGCTGACACAGGAGGGTTTGTTAGTCTGTCAACTGTAGCAAATGAGGCCCGAGAGTTATAACTGTTTTTGGTGATGATGGTGACTTCCTTGCATTCCTCAGTTGTAAATTATAAGAGTGGAGATTTGTTTTTCTCCATCTGCGCTCAGCTTTCCGACACTCCTTTTTCCACTTTTCGCCAGTGGAGTTTCGCCACGGAGACTTCTTCCTTCCAGAGACAACCTTCACCTCAATGGGAGCAATGGGACGAGCTCATTGACTGAACAGCTGTTACAGAGAAGACCTGCTTAAAGATCTTACTACTGTTTTCAGTTATGTGATCACTGCTGTTGACACATTTGCACTTAAATCAAACTTAAAAAAAAAAAACACAGGAATGTTCAGACAGGCCCACATCAGACACGGTAACCTTTGAAACGCTCAGACCTTTAGAGATCGGTAAGTCCAGAGTGTGTCCTCTTTAGTGCATGATTTCTGTTACATGCTGAGTCAGCCCAAAGTTGTCCAGCGTGTTACTCAGGTCTCTAGTCCCTTTGTCCTGACGGTTGTCCACATGGATGTTAAAATCACCAACAATAATTGCACCGGCAGTTTAATAAGACAGTATTTATACACATCAAGTCGGACTCATTTTCTCCTCCATGATTACGTTCTTCAGTTTCTTAGTCATCTCTGTCGCTGTTGATGTTAAACTTAAAATGAAATGCAAATATTCCAAGAGATGGCCGAGACGGGAGACGACACTGCCTGAAAGTAATCAAATGTTCCTTCAAATGAAATTCAAACTGATATTTTAACATGGAATTACTCTTTTATGCTGCATTAACATACACAAGCCTGGTTTAAAACAAAATGAACAAACACATTACTCCTTAAAAAAACTAAATTAGGTTTGTTTCTTGAAGCTGTTATTTCTTTAACTCTGTCCTACTTCAGTGTGGATAAGCTAAACAGTTTTAGAGATAACGGTCAGCAGATTTTGTTACCTTAGATGAGAACGTCTTTAACTTCTCGGGGTCCCGTGTGTCTTAGTTTCGCGTCCTGTTTACAAACGAACTCTCCTATCTTAACCTGAACGTTTATCCTCGGTCAGTCCGCTCGATTTAAATGCCTAACCAAATCTGTGTTTACTTCTCGGACACACTGCGCTGCATCCAACTCTCTCATTGGAAACTTATGTCAAGGAGTCTTGACCAAGTGTCCCTAATGTTCACTTCTTTGAGGTAAACACGGACCAGGTATCCCTGAGCGACATGTGCAGGTGTGTGCTTTGTTGCTTGACACATCTCCAAATCAAAACCACTGAGGTTTTAATTTCTAATGGAGGGAATCCTGGATGATTTGTTAACTCTCACCATAATCTTAACCCTTCTATATACCGCGAGAGCGCATGATCGTGTATTTTAAATACACATGAGAGCTTAGGATCCTCTATTTCTAACGTAGTTTTAAAAATCCCTTGTTTCAATCTTTTATGCTGATAGTCTTCTTGCGGTATCATTTTCAATAGACAGGCATATAAATCATATGTATCTGTATATGTATCTTTCGTACCTCAGGAGTCGCTGCTGCGAAGCTGTGAACACCCGTCTAGAACCGTCGGTTGTGACCAGCGTTTCAGAAATTTTACATGGAAAGAAAAAAAAAAAAAAACGACACACACCTGCAAGAAAACTGCTTTGGGAAGAAGTTGCAAGAACAGTGAATCCACAATTAGTAATGAAAAACCCAGTGCTGTTTATCACAGGCAAACTCAAAAATGATCGGCACGTTCTCCTCCTTTTTGTCAGCTGATGTTACTGAATATCACCGTGGGAACACGTGGAGCTGGGTTTAGCTTTTCTTAAATGGTTTGACATCGATTTGACTAATCTAAAGGCTAATTTCCGACTGTCCAACACAAACCTACATGACATCTCCAGCATTTTCTACATGAGGCTGGAATCTCTCCCAGCTGTCAAGAGGAAGGTCACCCATGAATAGATCACCGGTTCATCAGCGAGACGAACAGCCACGACAGGAGTTACAGGGTAGCGGAGGAAAGACACGGCTCTTTTGTGTCAGACCAGACAGAGATGACGACAGGGACACGACTTAACACTAGAGGGCGCTCTGCTACAGCAAAGGCAATGAATCCCCAGCGATGTTGCCTGGTCGATTTAACAGGCTTCAGGAGAAGTATGAGGGGAACTCGGGGAACAAAGGAAGCTGTTTCCAGGCTGAGTCATCTCTGACAGAGCTACAGGCTTTCCTGTAACGAAGTGCAGAGACCAGCGCAGGCAAATGTTTAAAACTGCAGCACACGCCGACTTTGACAAGATCCCTGGAGAAAACGTTCTGCGACTTTAGTGCAGACATTTGTTTAATGAGAGCAGCGGGCTTTCGTTTGTGTTTGAGGATTTTATTCATGGGGGTCAAGATGACATTTAGGAGGAACAGTTTTCCTAAAGTGGCCTAATATTTGTGCTAACAGTGCAAAATCATATTTTGCTTATACCATTTTTTTTAAAAATGTGATGCATATGTATGAGTTCTGTTTGATGCTTTCTACGCACTTCATATTTTCATAATGCTGATCCTCTAGAGGACTAGGATGTGCACTTTTCCTTTGTGTACCATAATATTATTTCCCCCCAGTGTAATTATCTTCTTTACCTCAAGAGAGCTTCAAAAATGATTTAGTATTTGAGCCTTTATGTACCCATTACTTTACCTCAAAGTGCAGTTTATTGTAGCACAAGAGCCCAACTGTCTTCTTCTTAACTGTGGTATATTTATTGTGTTTATAAAAGACTCCCAGAAGTGACTGAACAGCTCTCCACAAAACCATGAATCCCATGAGTCACCTACATATGACTTTTTCTGCTTTTAGTCTTCACATGCAACATCTTGTCACTTCTCCAAACCCAAAATAAACAACTTGTACTTTGCATGTGGTAATGCCTTATTTTCTGCATGTGTTTTGTTGGCAAAACGTGGTTTGGGGACCCGCTGGGTGACCTGGTCTCTTGTCAGATCATGTAGTGTGTGAAGTTGGTTAAGTTAGTAAGCTGCACACTGAGGACAAACAGTCCCCGGTTCTGTCTAAAAATGGAAAACTTTCATGATTCTTCTTGTGATTATACTCCCCATGTGGTCTGGTATTGCTACATAGAGTGCCTTTAAAACAGTAAATTAATGAATCACTTCTGCAGTGAAATCAAACGCTGAACAAATTCCTAGAACATGGTTATACACATGATGAATCTGTTTCTGTCTCCAACGCTGAAGCATTGAGGCTCTCAGTCTCTCATTCTCCAGTGAGGAAAAACTGATGACAAATGGGAGGCTCTCTTTCTTTGTTTGTCACCAACAAGATTAGAAACCTCCCATTCCCAACTCAGGAGGGGCGCAGCACACAGGAATCGGACAGAGATCTCTCAAAGGAGGGCTGAGTAACTCTTTAAATGGACTTTTCCCCCTCAGGTATAAGATGCCCATTACTGGATGGACGCCTTTCTCCTCTGATAAAAAATCTTAGGAATGAGCTGAGGAATAGTACCCAGACTCAGAGTGTGAGGATGTGCTTTGAATAAATGTCTGTTTCAAACTGTAGGGTTTTTTTTTTTTTCAGCTGTAATCATGATGCAACAAGCCCCAACCGCTTTGGAGCATGAAATAATTAAACAGAAGGGCACAGTTAAACACATAAAACAAAAACCAAGATGAAGAAGAACCTTTCTAATGCAGCTTTCTCTTGTGATTTACAAATTTAAAACGGGTTTCTTCTTAAGTTCAGAAACTATTCAGTTAGATGAGTCACAGCTGGCAAACGTGCAGGTCCGGTTCCTAGCCGTGGATCACCTGCAACAGGGGAACGTTGGACTCCAGCTGGGATTTTTTTTCTCCCCATCATTCATCAGCTCCGATGCCAAAATGAAGCAAGTGTCATGAAAGTAATTGTGCAGCCTCCCACCTCTCCACGGGAAAGCACGGAGGAGCAGGGAGTTTGGCACATCTCAACTGAAATATGTGGCATGAAGCTCTTGCAGAGCTGGAGCAGGTATTAACAAGCACAGGCGAAGCCTTCCCGCACCTCAGATATAGGACTCATCCGCCTCTAACAAGTGTCATTTTAGGGTCTCAATTTCAGCAGAAGTTCTCTATTTTCGTATAATGTGACAGATTATGTTCAGTTTGTGACTGAAGATTGTCGTTTCAGAGCTGCACCTGCACAACTCCTACTGCCAGTTATTTACACCGGCAGCTTCCAGCCATTTTTACCCTACAAAATGCAAATACCCTCCCCCAGTTTACATGTTTTACAAGCTTTGGCTGCCCCAGCAGAAGGACAGTTAGATGGAGATTTTTCCAGCAGCTTATCCAGACAGAAATAGCTCAACCACTGTTACTGTTCTGGTTCTCCACAGGACAATGAATACAGTAAACTGAGTACTTGTAAACCTTCATTTACTAGTGTTCTTATTGCGAGAATGTTTAGGAACGTATAACTTTCTGCTTCTGAATTCAAACAAAACTGAAGTTTGTCTTTAGATCTGAAAATTTGACGACTCAACGCTGACTTCCTGCGCTACTCTGAGGTGTGTGAAATTGCTGAAACATATAAACGTCCTGTCTCAGAGTGATGCAGAAATAGACCAGGTGACCACGTCGCTCTCTGAGAAGCCTTCAGCTCATCTGAAACGCTGTCGCGAGATACATCTCCAGATTCAGCCCCTCACCGTTGGCTCTCTGTGAAACCGCTTTCTTCACTCCGACTCTCCGTTTGACCTGCATGGTCAGGATTTCCTATAAAAACAACTCCACGCTTTACTCTCCCCAACATCGCATCTCATTATGCCCATATCAGTTTTTTTACTTTGTGTTCTCGTTTGTGGTATTTCTCTCCGTACTTGTTAACGGGCGTTTATCTTTGGAGCTGTACAAACAACTTGTCCCGTCACTGGACTCCAGCGTTTACTGTCCCCAGTAAGTCCGGCCATCACACGGCTCAGGAAGGAGATGGGTTCTGTGTTCCAGAGATTAATGTGCTTTGGTGTGAAATGTGTGTATCAACCATGGAACAAAAGCAAAAGACCTTGTGAAGAAGCAGTCTGGAGCTGGTAAGAGAGCGTCATGATTCACAGTGAAGAGAGTGTCCTGTACCGACTTGGACTGAAAGACCTCCCGGCGAGGAAGAAGCCACTACTCCAAAAGGAACATAAAAAAAAGCCAGATTACAGTTTGAAAATGCACACAGGGATATTTTTGGACACATGTCCTGTGGTGTGATGAAAATAAAATTGAACCGTTTGGCCATAGAGAACATCGTTCAAGAGGAAAAAAAAGAGATGCTTTCAAACCTGAGAGCATCATCCCAACTGTGACGTAAGAGGGTGGCGGCATCACGTTGAGGGGGGAGGAACGGGCCAAAGTGCTGTGGCGAGAGGCTTGTGAAAAGAAACCCAAAACGTTTGACCCAAACCAAGCCGTTTAAAATCAGTGTTATCGAATACTTCAGAAATGTACGGAAACTTCCAACATTGAAGAAAACAATTGAAGGAATAAAAAAAGAAATTCCCTCTCATTACTTTGGGATTCAGCAGAAATATTGTGGAAGAGTTTACTTTGATTCCATGTCCATGAAGAAAAAAAATGGTTATGTCTTTATATATAGAGTATGTATAGTGTACGCATCGATGGATGGATGGATGGATGATGGATGGATGGCTGGCTGGATTCCCCTCCCCAACTCCAACCGGTCATGTTGGCAGAACAGGTTGATTATTTGACGTCCAACCAAACACGTTAGACAGCATTTCTTTTTTTTTTTTATGCATCTATTTATTCTTCTCAGAACTATACCAGCATTCTGCATTTCTGCCATTATTTTGCTCCTGGCAGGGCAGAGTGCTGACATCGTTTTTATTGCCTGGCGGTGAAGTTTATACATTCATATAGATTTGTTATACTCACCCTGAGGCGACTTCAGAACTGGAGTCACGAGAGGGAAAAAAAAATACAGATTTGCTCGTCCACATATTAAAACTTAAACTCTGATGCTGCAGAGCTTTAAGTGCATAAAACCACGACACAAAGAGGCCGTCAGATTTTTGCTGTCATTTATTGTACATTAAAACATTTTCCACAAACCTCCAGCAGCAAAAGCACACTAGTGTGTGTTCACAAGATGATGGGTGTGCAGCGGCCATCATCACAAGACACAATCATCATTATATTCATTACTCATCATCATACTTATGATCATAATATTTAGCTTTAACACAATCACCGGTAACCCAACACCACCTCACATTAATCTTCCTCTTAATATTCACACGGAGCTTTAATGAAGCAGACCACTCTGAGGTCTGCAACGCAGCAAAGTGGGGTCAAATTCGGTTTAAACCTGCACAAAGCAGCAGCTGGTTGACGTTTACTTTGCAAGGGCAATTTAGCCGCCGACGGGTCTAAAAGAGGAAATGTTTTAAATATTTTTCTAGCTGTTTAGAACTGCGGCTCTACCCAACAACATAAATAAGCCGACTACATCAACATTCAGGCTCATCTGAGTAAATCTGCTTCGTACATGAATTAAACGGTGTTACTCAGAGTTACTCAACACAACCTCGGAGAAACTCGCAGGTCCCTGCAGATGTGTGCAAGTTCAAACAAACCTTAGGAATATCTTGCCGGCTGCTCACAATTTGACCCCCGTTTGCATCCGACTGCACATACCAGAAAACACACACTTCCTATGTAAGCGAGGGCACTGCCCCAATATTTTATTTATAAAATGACAACACAGAACACACACACACACACACACACACACATATATATGCAAAGACGCGCACCGGCAAAGGAAGGTTCATTTGTGGCTTTCCCAGAAAGAAAAAAAAAACAAAGAAAATAAAATTGCCGAGTTAACACCTGATCTTCAAGTATTGCGCTATTAACACTTTGGGCCACAACATGGATATGTTTGGAGAGCGAGATGGGCTTCATCAACCACAACGAAAGCTGGATTTAAAATCATAGCTAAGCCAGGCCACACAAACAAACACGCATGTGCACACCCTCAGCCAACCACAGAGGAATGCATGTGCACACTTTTATCACTACATGCAGGACTTGGATGAGCGACTAGATGCTTATAAGAGAGATTCTGCAGGACTTGTGTGCAACTAATGATAAACAAGAGCACTTGAGGCACGTGGGGCAGAGACATGAGCACGACCGAGCCTCAGAGGAATCATCTGTGATTTTATCATTATGCAACACAGCAGCGGTGTCGGGAACGCAGACGACAGCGCGGCGGCGCCTAAATTCACTGGCACATCAGCGTTTTATTATACAACTGCCATTTCTCTACACAATCAACTCAATTTTTACTTCATAAATTCTCTGTCGTAAATTAAGAGAGCTGCGTCTGTATTTTTGGGCAATAAATTATATTTAAAATCTTCGGTTTTCCACATCTGAGAAGCCGTTTTCCAACCGGATGTCTCCGCCTCATATCTGCTCTGGAAGTAGGATTAATATTCACTTGATATTATAACAAAATTATCAAAAACACATACTGGAAGAAGAAAAGTGTTTCACTCTACAACAACCTCCACAGGTGTAGCGGCAGCTGATTAGATGCCATTTTTCTTTTTAACCTTCAATACGATTTAAACTCATCAATAGCAGCATATTTCTTTGCACAACCTCCACCTCTAAACAAACATCAGATAAGGATGGACAGCATGTAGTTTGTACGAGTGTCATTGAGCGTCGAGGGCGACATGAAGACTGGCTGGTGCAGACAATAATCTCACCAACAGGAGTTTTCCTCGCAACGATAAAGACTACAGAAACGTGAGGCCGTCACCCGAGAAGAAACTAACATCATGGTTTCAGAACACGAGGAAAAACTTGACGTCTTCTCCATTTGGGGCTTATGAAAGCCAAAATGCAAAATATTACGTAAAAAAATAAAATAATCCAAACACAAAAAAAGGTGGCTACAGACTAAAAATGTTAAGACGGCATCACAGGCTGAGCAAAAACTCAAAAATAAGACTGTTCTTAACCACATTTGACGAGGAAAGCAGAGCCGTCTGTACAGCACAGAAAAATTCAAGTGGTCGGGCTTCAACATCACTCGTTTGGGATAAAAGCGAGGATGCCAAGTATGAGGAACCCCAACAGGGAGCCCCCCCGGTCGTGTGCAAGGTGGGTCTCAGCCACTAAAAACGTCTCTCTTATTGCTGCCATAGACCCTGGATGTCTCTCTGTCTCCATTAAGTGTCATCTTCTCAGATAAAAGATGCAAAATGAGGCTGAGAGCAACAAATAAAAAACACAAAGTTTTACAGCAACACCAAGCACAGAAACAAACATTTCAAACACACAGACAAAAATTTTTCTGCACACATGCCCAGTGGATTCATCTACGCCAGAATGATGTCAGGCCGGTGGTGACCTCAGCAGCATCGCTCTTAAAGACGGACCGTGTTGATGCGTAGCGGCTGCACATTCTTGCCATTGGCGTGACTCTGGCCGGGACTGAAGTAGGGGAAGACCTTGGCGGGGAATTTCTCTCTGTAGGTGTAGAGCCAGGACATGTCGTCCGCGTTGTAGAAAATGAGCAGGCCTTTAGGGTAGTCCAGGAACACCCCCACCTTCTCTAGCTTGCTCTTGACATTGAGGCGGGTCCAGGGCTCGGTGCATGCGCTGTACTGATTCCCGTCGTGCATGACGATGCAGTAAAAGCCGCGGCTCGGTTGGATCTGGATGCTGCCTTTGCGGCTGACTGTCTCACTGGCCACACCGATCATCCACTGCGTCTTCTCCGACACCATCACTTCCCAGTAATGAACGCCGGACGTTAAGCCCTCTGCTCCCAGAACGGACACCTCCACGTCAAAGCGTCGGGGGGAATCCTGCAGAGGCTGTGGGTGGAGATTCCCGTAGGCCACAATGGTGCAGTCATCGGAGAGGATCAATCTTTGGTGGGCTGTGATGGGGTCAAGGGTCAATGCTGCGGGAACTGTAGATGAGAACGCGAAAAAGTTACAGGCAGTTTTACGAAGAGACAGGATGTACCTTACTTTTAGATTTGAGACTGCAGAGAGCTGCTGGTGTGACGAGCAGATCAGCCAAGGGTGCAGAGTGACTGTACAATGAGCAGAAAAATAAAAATGAGAACACCGATACGACTGAAGGGCAGAAGTGTCATTCCCAGCACCTCATCGCTCCGTCATGCTGGGTTAAAAATGTTTTATGCCGACGTAGTAAATAAATGCATCCATGTTTTTTTAGGACAGGTGGAGTCAGAGGCTGTAAAAATCAGAAATCTGATATTTGGAGTCCAAAAGAAGAGCAGAGAGCTACTCCAAAAACACTTTTCGGACAATTCAAAAGGGTAAGACGTGCAGTAAAGAGCCACCGGCTGGGACTCGAACCACAAAAACACTTGTCTTTGCGCTGATTAACCTCGTTTCCAACACAGCAGCTCAAGCACTCGCACGCGTACGTGTAGCTGCCCTGCAGGAAGCGATCCATGCAGAGGAACGCCACTCAACAAACGAAGTAAAACCCTGTTGGTTCCTCCCCTTTATCCATATTTCAGTGCACAGAAATAACATTTTCCACATACTACTTAAATAAAACAAAACAAAACAAAAAGACATCCTCGGGGAAACGTGAACATTTTGCAGGTAAAATAACCTTTGGCTATCGCTGCGTAACAAAAGCCTCGAGGAAACAGACGCGGTCGGATAAGAAAAACAAACTTCATGAGAACTTGAGAAATAGTTTCAGCCTTATTATCCTGGATTAAAACACGCTGTTAAACAACTTTTAAATGCTTTCAATTTTGGATGCGTTTGTTTTTTTAATTCCTCAGTGAACACTAATTCCTAAATTTATTCTGCAGCAATAAAAACAACCCCAAGGCAGTATCCAGCATCATGAATTAAATGAGCTCAAATAAAATCTTTCAAGTATTTCTTCCTTGTGTGGCTCGAACCACATTAGTTGTGATCGTAAAAGAAAATAAATAAATAAATAAAAAAACATCTATAGCAACAAAAAGAAGAGTCTCTCCTGTCCTTACTATCACTATCACTATTGGTAGTTTGCATTTGGCTTTTAAAAATAAGTAAAAAAACAAAAGCCTCTGGTCCTGATGCCATCTGTGGGCAGACTCCACATCATTGTGCCGAGCTGCTCAGCAGTCTGTCGTAATTCCTCCAGATGTGTGCCGAGCTCCTCCAGATGCACACAACCGGGAAAACATCAATAACCATTCCTATCCCCAAATCCTAAAATTTTAAAGAACTGAATGAGTTCAGACATATGGCCTTTGCATCATGTGTGATGAACTAGTTTAAGACCTTAAAGAACCTGATTGTGTCTCTAATAGATTGAAATCCTTCACACTTCGTTTACTGCCTAGACAGAAGGTATGGAAAGACACTGAAATTTAAAACAAAAAAAACAAAGGCTGCGTATGATAACCTGGAAAAACCTGGATCACGTGAAAGACTTATTCGTGGACCTTTCACCAGTGTTCAACAAAACAACAGCTTCTCATACTCATTTTGAATTTTCAGCAGAATCCAGCTTCCGTTTCCGTGAACAGACAAATGTCCAAGAATATTACTATCAAATCATTTATTCATGGTTCTGCATTACCAAAGTTTGTTAAATGGTGACAATCATGAAACCTTAACCTCAAAGTATTAAAAACAAAAAGACCTGATCACCGATTTCAGACAATTCAGAAGATCAGATCATAAACTGGGTGTTATAAATGGTGAAGATGTTTAGATGATGGAGTCTTGGAACTCTGACTGTAATCCGAAGTATGTGAGGATTTTTGGTGTCTCTTCCCGACGATGCAGATGAACTGCCCTTCCTGGGATGAACGAAAGTTAACTGAATCTGGTTCCACTTAAGAATCCTTGAAGAACCAGTTTGATTTAGTAGAAGCCACGCTGCCACATTCCTACGTCGCTGCATGTGTGTTTTCCAGTGTTACAGTGCAGGTTAATCTTCTCTTTGGGTCCTTATGTTCTTCTCTAGAAGACCACAGTGCAGAGAAAGTTTCTTCTACATCAGGACCTGAATTTTCTCATCATTGAACATCAGGAGTCATTTATAAATGCTTCACGAATACTGCAGACTGGGAAATAATTATGAATGCCAGTTAGTAACTGAACATTTCTAATATCCAGTTTCTGAGACTGAACATTGAATGCTGCTGTTTCTAACTTCCACTTGTCCTGTGAATTCTGAGGTCTGCGTGCACATTCTTCCTGGGAACAGGGAGTCCTGATGCTACACCCACTCTTTTATTTTTTATTTTTCTCTGTTAAGTATGGCATTTAAAGGAGTGTTTGTTTGCCTGCCTGCTTAGTTACCACAATCCTACCAGCAGCCTTAGATGCTGGTAATCTTTGGTTCTAGTCCAAGGAATGATTTGGTTCTGCTCTGGAATCTGGTTTCCTGCCTGAAATGCTGTTACTTGGCTGTTGAAATGTGAAAGAACTGGTTCAAAAAGGTTAGAAACCAGTTCTGAACGCATGGCTGAAATTGCCCTGAAAGAGTATTAAAAGAAATGTCAAAATTAAAAAAAAGGAAAGTTATATATTCTGGTTGAACTGAACCTTTTTTGTTCTTATGTGCAACATACCCAGCTGCTGCTCTACTGTTGTACAAAAATAAATGACACCCTAGAATGTACAACATACCTGACAACACACTACTGTGCATTTATTTTGTAATCTGGTTTTATCTTCATGCACAAGAAAGAGCCTTGAAAGTCAAGTGCTCTCCTGAGTCCTACAAAGCTTGCCCAGTTTCACCAATATTAACTCGCGCCAAGAGTGCAAACAATGCAGTGCAGCAGTAATTACAGAGATGGAGGGCTCCAGGTCTGTAGGTGGCAGCTCTCTGCGCAGCGTCGGAGGGTTTCTACACATGTACGCTACAAGCATTTAAACTTCTAGGAAATCACATGAGCTTCGGCAATGAAAACTGATATGAATGCAGTGGAATTGCCTTCCTATCAGCTGGGACAGAGGGAGATGAACCATCTGGCGGACTGCCAGTGGACAGGACGACACCTTCTTCAGTCAATGACAAATGCAGTGCTTGTTACAATCAGGTCATTAAAATTTCATGCCCTCAGTGTTGCATCAAGAAGCATTCAAACATCAGATGAGATTTGCTTCTGAACAGGAGAGAGGTAAAATAAAATAAAAACAGTGCAGCGTAGTGAGGCGTGAAGGATGATGGAGGGATCGCTTTGTTGGGTCTCTGGCAACTGCAGCTGATGGATCATAACCAATTGTTCCATCTGGCAGCCTGTCAAGGGAGAACAAGGAACCGCCTGGCCTCCCTCAGCAGGCAGCAGGCTGGAAAGGAACAATTGATTGAGCAAAAAATTAAAAAAAATACATGGCACGCTATTTTAATCAATCTGCTGTGAATGAATGAGATGTTTAGGGACGGAGCTACGCTTGGGACCTTCAAACCATGAAAAGGCGAAGGCTGGTGACCTTGATGGGTCAAAAACGATCAATCAAGGACAGAACGAAGCTCATCTGTCAGTCTAACAGATATAAAAAGTCTACACGACCCAGTTAAAATAGTGCATTTGTGTGATTTGAAATCTAAAACACTGAAACAAAGACAAATAACGTCCATTCAACATAATCTGTAAAAATCAATCAAGGAATTAAAAGGGTAAAAATTAAAAAAAGATCAGATTCTAACAGTTTGGAAAACACTTCTTGATTTCATTTGAGCAGTTTAATAGCTGATAAGGGTATCGCATGTTTACTTTGCGTTTGTTACTCCATTAATGCGTCATTGTTTTGGATCAGTGAAAATGAAAGCGTCACTCGTCGTGTTTCACTGTGGGTACTCGACTGCTTTTTTAACACAACAGAATAAAACTGTTAGATTACAAACAGTCACTTACGTAGTTGGAAAAAAAAACAAAGCAAAACTGCACATTGGTGGAGTGTATTTGTAATCGCATTTCAAACTAACTATTCTCCTAAAATAATTTGATCAGTTTCTAGATGTTTTCTTAAAATCGTAAATAACCTACAAATATAGAAAAAAAATTTTGGATTTTGCTCGTTTGTGTAGGTTGTCTACGTAAACATTATAGGACTGTATAATCTATATATTAAAATATAAAACTATAAACAAAAGAATGGCAGCCTTATTAAAAAAAAAAAAAAAAAAAAAAAAAAAAAAAAAAAAAAAAAGGTTGGAAATGTGATGAAAGCACTTGCAATGCGGGAAGATAATTAAGAAAGGAGTCTCCAAACGAAGCAGGGATGTAGGTGCCGATCGTGCTTGGCGAAGGTACGAACCGTCTAGTACGAGTGTGAACCAACTCCTCCAGACAGATTAACTAGTCTGATCTTGCTGGTTTAAAAAAAACAGACCAACACTGAACTAAAGCCAACAAACTAGTTTAACCGTCTCTGGGGGGAAAAAAAACAGCAAAGAAGTTCAGTTTTAAGTTAAATCAAATACAAATTAAACTAGAAGTTTTCAGTTTGCGTCTGTGATAATTTAACAAACCAACTTTGTGCCTCATGTGTAATTGATCGACAAAAAAGGGGGGAGTATTGATCCAACTGTAAGCAAGAGAACAAAATACTATATTTTTTTTAAATAACTTCCAGATGCTTTCACTTCATTTCACTTTCAATCTGTAACCTGGTTAAGCGCGCTCACCTGGTGAAATGTCCTGGAAGAGGGATTTCCATATTGTGTACTGTAAGGGCCCCATGTATTTGGATGTTGGGAAGTCCTCGTATGTCAGATTGGTCTCATGTATCTTGCCTTTAATCCTGGGAGAGAAAAACAGATCAATAACAGTTTAAGCAGAGTTTGCTGCAGGGAGCAGAGACGGTTCTGGTCCAACACCGGTACAAGTTTAGGCAAGACATCGAAGGAGTTGATTTAACACTTTAAAGACTTGGTGCTGCGTACTGTTCATTATTCATCCGTTTGTTTCATTTATTCAGTTTTTGAAAGATAAAGTAAAAAAAAAACAAAAAAAAAAAACTGTTCATTTATTTAATACATTAAAAACCAAAATAAAATCAATATTTCAGCTCTGGGCCATGGCAACACCGGACTCCACTTCTCCAGCCATCCTGATGCAGGTTTGCGGGCGTGACTGAGATCTTTCCTCTGTTGCATGGACCAGTTTCTTTTAAAAGTCTCATCTGTCAGACAAATGGCCTCACATTTGACTTTGCGGCCGTCTCTATGACAGCAAGCCATCCAGGTCCTGCGTTTGTAAAACAAGTCCAAATAAAGATCTCTCCACCTTCATGCTTCACAGATGGAATGAGATGTCAGCGCTGATATCTGCGTTTGCTTTCTCCAAACATAAATCTGTGTATTATGATAAATCGTCTCCACTTTGTCTATATCTGTAAACGTTTTTTTAAAATTGTTTTGTGTTTGTTCTCATGCATCTTTGTCGTTGCTCCCATGATCTCTGGAGAAAGAGGCTTTTCTGCTGGCAAGCCGTCCAAACAGCCACTGATGTGCATCCTTTTTCCAATTTTACTGATTCAACATACTAACTGAGCCTGTAGAGTCTGACACGTAGCTCTTGGGTTTTTTAGTGATTTCTCCGATTACTGTACAACCTGACACAGAAGGATGGATTTAGAAACAACCTTATATCCCGTCCCAGACTGACAGATCATGGCTGCGATCCTTCAGCTGAATTTTACGTTAAAACATATCTGAACGCACCAGACCAGCGACCCCTGGCTGCTACTCACTCACTCCTTATGGAAACCATCCTAGAACTGACAGAGGGTTTGTTTATTTAATCAACTTTGCTTTTTCCCTGCAACTGTCACTTGTCTGCACACATTTATTAAACATTTATTTCTGTTCTGTTATCTTTTAGTGGCTACTAAATCTCTCACGTATCCCCCGAAATCATTGTAAAGTAAAAGTATTTAGCGAATAGATGAATTGTGTCATTCATTTGGTTCCTGACTAGTTCTGGTTTTGCCACAGAAGACACATTTAAGACTCCACTATCAACCTGTTAAAGCATAAAATGCTCAAAATAAAATGTTTTTTGGCAGCACTCCTAGTTTTGATTAAATAATTTGCAGCAAACACATTTACAACTGATGTATTGAGACAACCGATTGAATTTGAAGATAATTTGATGTTTGAATCCGTCAGTCTCACCAATATTCAACCTTATTAATCTGCCTTAAAATATTAAACTGCTTGATTAAATCATCTTCCTGATTAAACGTTACAGCTGGTTTATTTCAGGCCTAAAGCTTCATCTGTTCAGGGATTAGTTCATGCTTTTGCTCAAAGCTCATTTTTCTCCTATATGCCAGGAGCCTTAGTGTGATCTGAACACACATTTAGCATGTTGCGTGGTATTATAACAACTTTAATGCCAAAAGATTCACAGTAGACCTAATCCTCTTTGGAGTACATTTACTCACAACCAGATATTGGAACGCGCTCAGGGCAGGCAACGTACCTCTCGGATGTGACGGCTACACCCTCCAGGAAGTCGTGACGGCCCGTCTCGTTGAGGCGCTCCTGCAGGATCTGGATGCCCTCCTTGACGTCGCGCAGCTGCTGACTGTAGCGCTGGATCTTGTGCTCGATGTCGGCCAGCTTGCGGGCCGTATCCATCTCCAGCTCTTCCAGCATGCTCTTCTGACGCTCTCGCAGGAAGCGATGAAGACGCTCAAATGCATCTCCGATAGTTGCACGCAGACTCTTGGCCGAGGACTGGAAAAGGGGGAACAAACAGTGGTCTGCATTGAAGAACTGAACACGCTGAACAGGTGTGAAATAGGCTCCGAGTTTAAAAGGCTCTGTGGGAAGTGTGCACAACCTTTTATGGTGAACGACTGTAGTGAGGGGAGGGAAGACCTCAAGAGAAACAATCCAAAGAAAGTGGTCACTAAGGACAACACCAGTGGGAGCATGAGCAGACAGACAGAAGCTGAACCCAATAAAGAGTGTGTGTATATGTAGGTATTATGAGTGCCTTTGTGCCAGAATACTATTATTGCAAATCACTTTGACTGGAAATGGTTTCCCTCTCTTTAATGCTGATTGGACTCAAAAAAAAAAAAAAAAAAAAAAAAAAAAAAAAAAAAAAGCAGTGTTCTGGTCTCCATTGACAGGCACCAAACTAAATCCGTTTTGTTTCTGCTCGCTTTAATTTACTTAATATAAACTTTTAAAACGCATCAGTCCAGCTGGGAGTTATTTGCAGGCCCATTTTCCGTTTTGGTCCTTGTAGATGAGCTTTGCAGGGTTCAGAAGACCCACAGCGTGGCTTTTTTGAGGTCTTCTCCCTCTTTTGTTTTAGTTGGCCGGGGCTGCCATCTCTCTCTTGTTCTGTAAACATTTTTCATATCATGTTTTCCTTAAACCTTTGATGCATGCTGGCGTACTTTTAAGCAATATAGTTACTAAGAGCCTTTGTTTTATTTTGAGACTAACAATATCTAAAGAAGAAACGAGTCAAGATGGACATCACACAGAATTATTTATCTGAGCATTAGTAGTTCGAGCCCAAGAAAAAAAAAAAAAAAAAAAAGGAGGTGGTTTGAAAGAAATCTGCAACTACTTGCACAGAGAGGAGCAGAAGTCGTTTGATTTGAAGCTTCCACCACTGGCTATTAAGACATGGTTCCCTCACAAAGATGAAACAAAAACAAAAAACACTACAGCTTGTTCAAAGATTGAACAGACGTCATAACACGTCAAAGGGCATCTCAGAATAAGGGAAAAAAAAAAATTACAGCAGAGTAAAAGTGTGCACACAAGGTGGTGACAGGAAACTCATTTGCAAGAACTGTATATGACTACTTTGTGGGAATTTTCAGCTGCTTCTCTGATATTTAAAAAAAAGAAATATCAGAGCTGTGAGCCCATCTTACACTTCTCTTACCCAAAAATTCAATCAATCCCTTTCAGACAGCTGAACCCTTCCCGCTGTTCATTGCAGGGAAGAGACAGGTAATCTCACTCTGCCTTAGGGAACTTGTTATGACTATTTCTCAGCAACCGTCAGCACTCAGACATTAAATTTGGCTGCGAGACAGCCCTCCTACCTAGCCAAGAGCTGAAAACTGATTGTGTGGAATAGGTGGAGGAGGACCCGAAGCAAACCAGCTATCAGTTACACTGACACGTTTGCTGATTTGGCCCAGCAGGCTGTGATGGCACCGAGTGGGCGTCTGCAGCCCTTGGAGACAGGAGGCTGGCTACTTTTCACGGGAGCGTCTCATTATCAAATGAACCTCTGGTAAACACACGAACAGCGGAGAATCTCCTCAGGACACATGATCTAAGGACTCAGTCTGGAGCTCAAGGCGGCTACATCCAGTTCTATAAAATGGATAAATAGAAGTGAGCTGGGCGTACTCTTAATATCAGGACCAATAAAGAGAAAATCTACAGGATTTATACTGAAAGATCTGTTCACAAGCTTTGTTTCTAATGATACAAAAGGCATAAATGTAGACATTTCATTATCAGACGCATAAAAGCACAATCAATGCAGTCACAGCTTAACCTTTTGGAAAGTAGAAGAATCTGTAAATGGATGGAAAACTAATGGGATGAGCTTATTTCCAATGAGCTGAGAGGCCAATATCTAGCAGTTTGAGTGAGAGAAATGGACAGGCATGGCCGTGTCTGCCAAAGCAGAGGCTGGATATGAAGGTAGCAACATCAAGCCTTCGCCTCAAAAGAAAAATGAAGTGTCCTGAATGAGAAATGACAGAGGCAGCGGTTTCTGCAGTGACTGGTACCGAGTCAATAGGTTCAGCGTCCTTAAAAACAGAATCATGGCTGTGTGTGTGTGTGTGAGACGGGTTGAAAGACTGACGTATCGAACAGATTTTCATGGTTCACTGACTAAAACAAGGTGCCGAGACTGAAGAGCTGCTCAATACACCCATTTATGTGATTCAATTCAACAGAAAATCAAAGAAGCTTGAAAGGACTGAAGACTGCAGGTAAACACTCCGTTTTCTTTTTCTGCAAAGAGACATTTAGAACAAGGAAGATTTATACATTACTTTTTGGAAGAAAGGTTTACTGCCTGAAATAGGATACTTAATGCAAACGTATATGTAGTGCTATGATGAAAATTTCTTTCTGGCTTGCGCTTGGACATAACTTGAAAATTCAAAAAGGGTTCTTATCCTTATTCAAGTCTCCTAATGTCTTAATCCAGCTACAGGTGGACATTTAAGTCTGTGTAATGTGAAGTCAGATGTTCACTTCAAAACAAATGTTAGAAAAAAAAAACCATGACACATAACAGTTTAACTCAATTCAGTGCAACACTTCTGTGTTCATGGTTTTTCTTTTTAAAACTGCATTAACATCCCTTTAGCTATGAACCTGGCTCTAACAGCTCTAAAATGGTTTTATTAAATTTAACAATCCTCTCATTCCAAAACATTTTGCAACCCTTTTCTGACTTCTTGTGACAGTTTTGCACCAAATATTTAAAATGTTTGACTGCTAAAGGCAGCTGAGAAAGTCCTTTCCCAATCCCAGTGGTGATGGTTTACCCCAAGAGCTCCCACTGCTTATAAAACTGTAGTCATGTTACTACGGTACAGTACAGTTCAGTACTGTAACATGATAGGACGGTACTGAACGCTGCATCTTGCAGTGGACAACAGTTTGACATGATTATGACTGTGAGATAACTCAGAAGTCAGCCCCACAGCTCGGAAGAGAGAGAGCTGCTAGTTGGCAAACAAATTATTAAATAAATAATACATTAACCCCCCCCCCAGAAAATGTTCAAAGTTTGTTTCAAAGTCACCTGAGACAGAGCCAGTAAATGTGTGTTTTTGTAAAGAAAAAGTGAAGTCTGCACACTCTTGCTGGCTGAGCACAGCGCTCAGAGAAAACGACGCCCGGGTGCCGTGTTCCCATAAACGCTGATGGAAACTGGAGGGAGTAAAACGAGCGACTTCTACAGAGCCGCTTGGCACTGTGCTGAATGCCAAGGAAACACTTTCCCAATGCACTCAAAAGCCAGATGTTAGCAATTATTGGTGATTTTTTTTTCCAGGAGCGTCAGAAGCGCTTTGTATATGATTACTAGAATGAACAAATGACTCTGATAAAGATCATTTGAATAACAGCTCGACCAAAAGTATTCAGTTAACCATTTATAACCCATTTAGAGGTGAAGCAACATATGTTTTCATATATTTCTATAAAGGTTTCTCTGAGTTAAGGGCTTAAAAATAAATTTATAAAACAATAAAAGATGTCAACTTATCCCTAAATTTAGGAAATGTGCCACAAGTTTTTAAAGTTGTAGTAGTTAAACTTTTGCGCATAAAAACCTTTCTTGACCCAGATGTTTTATTACTTATCAGTACAATCTAGTACAACCACATGTTCCTAAAAGATCTCTCCGTTCTCAGAGTGCAGGTTTACTCGTAGTTTCGTAGAGGATCCAAATGTAGAACCATCACTATGGAACCAACTTCCAGTTTGGGTTAAGGAGGCTGACACCACCTCCACCTTTAAAACTAAACTTAAAACATTTCTGTTTAATAAAGCATATAGTTTTGTACTTTAGTGTGTTAGGACCAGTAGTCACAGCTGCAGCTGCAGGACCAGACCAGAGCAGCTGGTCTTTAACACAGCTTCATCCTAGATCTGCTGTTGTAGACCTGCTGCAGGGGGACCCCAACATGATCCACTGACTGGTGCCCCTCACCTCCTCTTTTTCTCTCTCTTCTTCAGCTCAATCCTCAGTTATTAATTAGAAGTATCTCATAAGTATAATTGTGCTCCATTGTTCTTGTAGTTTGTTGTGCTGGTCTGTTTCCTCTTTTTCTCTTCTGTACATTTTTAAAGACCAGAACCTCAGGAGCTGCATGCTGACCTCCAGTCCCACCCTCTGACCATCCCAGTGTTTACCTCCACCAGTCTGTATAGATGTCTCTGTTGGATATCTGCTGAAATACTGACCGGCAGTCACCACCTTCTAACAACCGCAGTGTCTTCTGTCTTTAGTTCTCCAGCTTACAGATAATTAATACTAATATATCTTGTCTTTTGAACCTTTGACGGTGTGTCTGTGGTCTCTTCTCTCTGTTCTTCCTGCTCTACCCAGCTGGTCTTCACCCTTATGATCCAGGTTTCTTCCCTCTTAAAAGGGAGTTTTTCTTGCCACTGTTTGGCTTAAAGTTTTTCTCCCATTAGGGGAGTTTTTACCTGCCGTTGATTATGTAATAATTGCTCGGGGGTTCATTTTCTGGGTCTCTGGAAAGCGCCTAAAGACAACTTGTGTTGTAATAGACGCTATGTAAATAAAACTGAATTGAATCCACACAAATATTAAAATCAATAGCTCCAGCCTTTCTAACACATTTTCCCTCTAATTTTTGGCTTATTATAAACAATTTGCACAGCTATACAAATAATGTCAGTGACCTTTATGTTCAGCATCAGAGGAAATGATCACTGCCATAATCCAGCTTTGTATGAGAACTTATACTGTAAAAAAAAAGGAGAATGCTACTGGACCTTGGTCTCTGTGAGCTGTCTCTGCAGGAGCTGCAGGGCTTCAGTGTGTCCCCTCTCACTGTCCTGCAGCGTGGCCAGCTGCTCCTTCATCTCCCTCTGCAAAACAAACAAGTCACAGATCAGCAACTGGTAACTGGACATATTTACATACAGTATATCAGAGCAGACGGGCCAAAGTCTGGAGTGAAATTCACCTGGAGGTCAGCTTCTGCTTTGCGACTAACAGTTCAAAAATCCCATCAGTTACGCAGAAGTACTGATATTCATGGGCTAATATTTGTCTGGTCCCAAGGCTGCAATTATTTCAGCCTCAGCTACCAAGCGAACATACTAGACAGAAAGTGAAAAACAAAAGAAAAAGAAGAAAAAAAAAAATTTCTGGAGATTCTCAGATGGGTCTCATCTGTCGTCAGAGACGTGCTGACAGAGCCAGAACCGATCTCCACGTCCATGCTGAGGCAACGCAGAGGCAACGCAGAAACGCAGCGGGATGGATGGTGTCACAGAAGTTTGAAGGGGTTCATGCAACTCCCTTTTCATCAGTTTTCACAAACGGTCGCCATTTACAAAAAAAGAAAAGCATTCATCCAGCGTTCTTGTAGGGCACGTGGTAAGTTCTATCATTAAAATAAAAACAGCATTGTGTTGTTTTTACTGTTCCTAGAACAAAACGTGACTTCTAAACCTAATGTCATTTCTCAAAGAAACCAACCTCTCCCTGTTTCCATGTTATAGTGCATCAAAAAAAAATTTTTGTACTATATTATACTACATACTATATTTTTTAATATATATATAAAAAAAAAGCAAACTGGCAAAAACTTTGCTTAATTTATTATCAAAATCTTGATACTGAGAACGAGATTTAAAACAATGTCAACATTTGACCTTTAACATTTTATCTGGCTTGATTAGAGCTGTTGGGGTAGAAGCACAAACAAGCCTCGTTCCCGTCACTCCACCCTGCTGCCTGGCATATTTGCTAAAATAACCCGCATGCTCTCTTCCATATGACCCATGTTTCGCCCCCTCTGCATTACATGAAAGCGTCACTTTATCAGCATCTGTAAAACCACCAACGCTTACCTATCGTACAAAGATGAAAAAAAAAAAAACAACTAAAAAACAAAAACATAACTCATCTTGTTTGACAATAAGATATTAGGTTTCCATGCACTCGTCAAGGAACAGAGGGCTGAGGCGCTGCTGGCGTGAATGCAGCTGAAATCCTCGTCCTTGATTAATAGCTGCAAAAGTGTAAAGGGTAAATGTGGGCTGTGGAGATGAAGCACGGTTCCTAGCAAGGACAGTAACAGAAAACGATTGTTGGTGCAGAGGGGGAGCGTGACTCTCCATGTTAATGACAGGAGTGAGGCAGGCTCAGTGGGCTCTCCGCCTCATCGCTACGCATTTGTCTGCAGCAGGTCAAAGGCAGCTCCTGCACAAGGAGACAGACCGTCACTGACAGAACACACACTTCTACACTTCTCTGCTGCAAACTGATCAGGGAAGGGGAAACTTTCTTTGTTGCCGTAAAACTAACAGATGCTCATATATTCTGCAGAAAAAAAAAAAAGTTTAAAACCACCCCTGTAACTGAACAGCATATTTAACTAAAATTAAATGCACAAAAGAAGATGCGTACCCAAACCTGAAATTAAGTAGTCAAAACCACCATTTAGAAACAGTGAAAATTAACTTTTGCGCACACACACACACACACACACACACACACACACACGGTCCTAAACCTCCTTCATAACATACAATTACCCAATCCTCTTTAATCTTCTTGGAAGAAAGAACTATTCCTCAGATGAAGATTTTACATAAGATTTGTAGCAAAGTTTAAAAAAAAAAAAAAAAATGGTTATGGTGTGTGTATAAGAATCTGGACTTGTGGATAAGTGGTATCTAGAGAAAGAGTATCACAACATAAATAAAAATACATTGCACATTAGTAATTGCAAGTATGAAGACAATGACAGCCAAATCGGCATGTAACAATGCATTTCTGTGTTTTGTGCCGCTTCATCCTCGTTTCCATTCTGACTAGTGCAGGTCTGACATGGCATTTCCGTCGTACGTCAAGCTGCAGGAAATGAGGCCACAACTGAAGGATTATAAATCTAAAACTCATTTTGCCCTTCCATTTGTTTCCTTATTCATTTTTCTGTTCTTTTGTGTCAGCAGTTCTTGGTAGATATACGTCGTTACTCATGAAAAAGCTAACAGACTTCTGGTGCACGTTTCCAGGAAACTCAACATGAGCTGATGAAATTCTTATGCTGATGTTACAGCTGTGAGCTTGATTATATTCAGCAGCTTGTTCAGGAAGTAGAGAGTTTTATTGGCAGCCTAAACGAAGAGGTGAAAAAACTAAATGCAGTCTCGCGGCATGAATAATAAAAAAAAAGAAAGAAAAAAAAAAAAAGCTCACAGCAGGGAGAACTTCCTCTCACACGCACGCAACAGTGGACCTTCCCAGGATTTCATGCAAATGCACTGACAGAGAGGAAAAAAAAAAAAAAAGCAAAGATCAAGCTCTTCACCTCCACACCGGAGGACAGAATGTTGAACAGTTAAGGCATCTAATTACACTGGGATCTGTTTCATCGCATTGTTGGGTAACGAGCGAAAGCCCCAGCAGACAATAATTCAAGGAGCTGCAAATGATCTTCACCGGGTCAGGCTGGAATAACCTTCATCAAGCTGTGTGTGTAAATCTTTCAGGTAGACAAGGTGAGTTAACAGCAATGAAAGCGCCGCAATCATGAAAGTCAGCCAGTAAACTTTATTAGCCCGTTGCAATTTATCATGAACATGATCTTGCCCCAACATCCTGTCTTCAAGGTTATTAGGACCCAAAATGTTGGTGCTGCGTCCTCCAGTTTATTATATGCAAATATGAATATAATATCCGTTGATTAATTTGAGCTTTGTGAACAGTTGTGATCATCTGTAGGCAAAAGGATTTGAGACCAATACTAAAAAGGTTTTACTTTACTACTGTTAACTACTACTGTTGTAGCAGCAACAACATGTTTCAGGCTGCAAACTCTGGTGCATTTGTTCCAAGACATCAACTGAACCTCAACCTGAAGCTGTGCCTTACTTCATCCAGCCTCAGCAGAGCCCGCAGTCTCTGGAGAGGTAGTACGGTAGCACAAGCTCAGCCAGAAGAGGAGGCTAAGGCCATTGAGCTGACTAAGCAGGACTGGCCCAGAGGACTGGAGGATAGGGACATACAATTCACCGCCAACACCTGTTCTGGTAGGACGCAGGCAGCCTGTGACAAGACCATGTGTTGTGCTGTATTACACTGAACCTTTGAAATGGGACTGAGAATAGAACTGCTGAGAATGTACATATAGTGAATTCTGAGGAGATGTGGTGGACAAAAAACGTACACTGAATTAGAATCAGCCTCCAACGCCATGTGTGGACCGAGGTTTAAATATTCTTATGCGCCGCCGATTAGTGAAACTAACCCTCACCTGTGATTATGCATCAAAAACACCAATTTCTCAAAGAAAGCAGTCATGCACAAATCTGTCTGCAAACAAGAGTCGTGTTACAGCACGGAGTGGAAGAACTGCTTTAATTATTTTTATTTCGGCAACTCCACTGGGGTCCTCCACACTGTTTGCATGAGAGCGGTGCACCCCACAGCCACAGAGATAGAGAACGCATGTTAAAAAGACCAGAGTTAATGGGAAAACTTATCTGCAAAAGCAGTATCCAGCAAAGGCTGTGTGGAAGGGTGACTTTGAGGAGCAAAACTAGCAGAGGATCTCCACTGGAGTGTGAGAACAAATGTGTGTGAGGAATATCTGAAAACAATATTCCCCAGAGAAAAATCAGTACAGATTTGTATGCTTCTACTGATACAGTGCATAGTATCTTTAAATGATTCATGGAAGATAGTAAAATTTCCGTGCATTAAAAAAGGCAAGGGTGAAAGCCTAAGCTGGACAGCCATCATCGCCAATCCCTCAGATGGCAGTGGATCAAAAACCATCATTTTCAACATTTGATATAATCACATAGGCAAGAGATAACGCACAAAACATTTTACCAAATAGAGCTTTAATTACAAACAACACATCAGCTTCACTGAGGGGGAGCAAAAAAGAAGCCTTATGTTAACCTTGTCCAAAGATGGCATTCACATCTCTTGGCTTGGAGGCATCTAGGATGGACCACCACAGGGGAAATGTGAACTGTGCTTTAACAGGGTCTGGGATGGGATGGGAAATTACAGCACCAATGTGAAAATTATGTTGATATTTTAGGGCAACACATGCTGCCTGCTGACCTCTTTTCCAGGGACATCCATGAATTTTTCAACATGATAATGCCAAACCACATTCAACTCACATTACTCATTATCATGGCTGAGGGAGTGGGGGGGGATACAGTGATTATGGAATAACTATTTTATTTTCATATTCCCTGATTTAAGGTGTTGCAAAAACATACGAGGGGGTTGCCAAAAAGTCACACTAATATTTCATTGGACCACCTTTAGCTTTGACTACAGCATACATTCACTGCAATGTCACAGCATTTATTTCTGTCCAGAGTTTCACTCATTTTTCAGTAAGATCTGGTACTGAGGAAAGACGAGCTGCCCAAATCGTTCTCCAGCGCACCTCAAAGATTCTCAGTTTGGTTAAGGTCTGGACTCTGTGGGGTCTGATCCATGTATGAAAATTATGTCCAATTTTCACAATTTAAGCCCAATCAATCCTGGCACTGTCATCTTATAATATGTCCATGCCATCAGGGATGAAAAAAAAAAAAAAAATCTTTCACTATATTTACATAACGTTGCTGAATCTAGAACTGACCAACTGCAGCAATTCCAGTTCACAGCACTGCCCCCACAGGTTTGTACAGTAGGCATAATAGATGCATCATTTCACCGCCTCTGCTCTTACCCTGATGCACCCATCACTCTGGAACAGGGTAAATGTGGACGCTTTTTCCATTGCTCTTTACCCCCAGATTCTCCTCAATGATCAATGATTTTCTTAATGCTGCACAGCTGTTCAGTCCCACTGTCTTGAGTTCCCTTCCCACTGTAAAATGTGGAAATGCTCTCACCGGTACTTTCACAATTAAGCCTAGCTGTGAGTTCTGCTGTTTTATTGCACCAGATGTTTAAATGATCATTGATCCGGACCACTGAAGATAATTTCCGATCACATTTCTTCCTCAAAGATGATGGTTGGCTTGATGATGATGGCTTTGCTTGATGCATGCCGATAATTTGAAGCAGATTAACGTCATTCCCACGACCACAAGATGCATCTTCTGACATGGTTGTTTAAGAAGTGAGAAGCTACTCACTGCATCAGTTTGAGTCAATTTCAGTTCAGTTTGAGTTGTTGCCAACTAAAACAATCATCCATGCAGCAATTATCTAATGAAAGGCTCTTACCCATTTGTTTAGTTAAATTCAGGTGGTGACTTAATTATTTATTTTTGGGTGGCTTTAATACATATGGGTGGCCCGCTGAAATATCATCCCTCTCTACTAGATCCTGCAATAAAACGCTCTACACAAGACCTGTTCACTCCTAGTGTGATCAAGGGAAATATCACAAATGACCCTCTCATCTACTACTTCAATATCATCTATAACATTTGGGAAAAGCAGTGAGTTGAGTGGAAGCAGTGCCATCATCAGCCCTCTGAATATAGGGCACGTCATTTAAATGATGAATGCTCGGAGGCAGCTGCTCCACTTTCAGCAGCCAGAAAGGACACACTGTATGCGTATTTATTACCCCAAACATGAACATCTAAGGGAAAGAAAAACGTGGCAAATCCGTTCTGCTGTATTTATCCTCCAAATGAAAAAGATTCATAATGTTTGGACTGCTGACAAAAGGTCTGCAGAGTTTGTACTAAGTGGAGGCAGGTGTGTGGCAGCACTAAGGCATCAAAGTAGGTGGAGGAGTTTAAAAAAAAAAAAAGAAAAAGAAAGACTAATACATGTCAGTGTTGTGAATGTAAAGTTTGATCATCTACACACAGCGCAAGAGAAGCTATTAAAGAGGAGCAGGACTGCTGTTGGCAACAGAGTGGAAATGTGAGAGGCGATGACCGATAAGAGAGTCTGTTGCTTGTATGAAACACTCACTCAATGCTTCACCTCCAGCCTTGAGGCTTTTATGGCTCATCCTCTGCCGTCTGCCGCGCAGGACTAGCTTCCACACAGATATTCAATTAGGAAGTCAAACGATGCACATTTTTCTTAGCTGGAGAAGAAGAATTTTTCAGCCAGCAATTTTAAATTCTTAAGATTCAAAAGTGAATTTCTCAATTAATCTCACTGCAGCAACCAGGTTCGGTCCCTCTTTAAAGAGCCATCAGTCAACCCCGTCAAGAGCGAGATGCTAATCTCTGAGAGGGCTATACATCATGTTAGGAGGGAACTGGAGAAAGAGGGGGAAAACCATATATTAGAAATAAGCACTTCCTTTAGGCAACACTAAAAACAAACCAAGCAAAGCTTCCCACATCATTCACAGAGAGAGGAAACAATGACTAGGATGGTGCACTTAATCGAGATGAAACTGAGGCTTCTTAGACCTTTTTTACATTTTGTTAGTGGTCGGCCCTGCTCTATTTGAAAGAGAAAACAACTTTACAAAACACCAGCAGAATTTTGAATAACGTCTGCAAGTAATGAGAGCACAAGGCCCCAGTATAAATAAAATGTTTAAAGTGGGGGGCATGAGCTCAGCTCGGAGTCTCAATACATCAAATTTAAAAAAAAAAAAAAAAAAAAACCCCAACAACAACAACAACAAAATAAGAAGGTGTAATCAATTAAGACCCCACCACCAACAGTCCTGTGAAAAACCACATATCCTGCTAAGACTAGGTGGAAACTGACTTTAGTCTCTGGTTGCACTTTATAATCACACACTAATAAATGACCCATGGACAGTTTTCACTGCCACTATTTATTGCAACCAAATATAAGCTTGTGACAACATTTTAAAAAAAAAAAAAAAAAAAAAAAAAAAGCTTCTTAGGATTAGTCAGACCTAGGATAGTCAGCATGTTGTTGCCAACCAAACCATGCAGTATGTGTCAGGCAAATAAATCATGTGAAAAAAACATGAAGCAGTTGCATGGCATCCAGAGCCCAGCAGCAGGGATAACAAACAGATTTGTTTGCCTCTACTTCATCTTAGCGGCGTGGGTGCAGCTAGAAGCTGCTCTGCTGTATCTGGTGTGCAGGAACTAAGCAGACGACATCTTGCCAACAGCTCAATCTGATCCAATAATGCGTCCGCCTGATTCTTGTTCACTCAGTCTGCTAAAATCAAAGAAAAATACCTCTTGAAAAACTGTGTGGAACCTAATGGCTACAAGACAATCTGCTGCTGGAAATCTAAATGATTCAAATCCAAATTTTCTACTCTTTCCATCTTTAATCACCTCAGTCTCTATGGTTCTCTGGAGTTGTGGCTAGAGAACCAATCAGAAAAACATTAAAAAAATATATTAAGTAAGTAAATCATTTGGAGCCTGTCAAGTCCAAATTTTTTCTCCTCATCTAAAGCTACAAGTTTGAAAGATTGCCTTCGCACACACACCTCCCGACTAAAATACTAACCTGAATAATGACCATTTTAAAAGGGAACTTTTATCCACCACTTTAATTGATGTGACAGAGATACATTTTTACAGACTTTTCCTGAATAAATCTAACATTTTTCACATCCACCTAAACTCAACCATGCTCAGTTCTCAGTCACCGTGGATAAAAGCATTTCCCAACTACCTAAACTAGTAACAGCTGCTGGAGCAGGAAAGCGCCGTTAATGTGCAGACTAGATGAAAAGGGGAACCACAGCAAGAACAAGACGGCACAGCTGGATGCTTCTCACTGATTAGACAGAACCCGGTTAGTATTAAAAGTATAAAAGTCAACTGTGGGTAGTTAAACAACACCTGGTTTTTAAAGTGGAGTTTAAACATGTATAGGCATTAGCCCATTGATGCCCGATATATGAAATAAGACAGAAAATGTATAAACCTTCATTATATATTGAAATTTTAAGAAACACCCTTAATTTTGTCTTCAACAGTTTTTCATTTTTTGGATCTCTATGAACACATTGGGTCATTTTATTTATTTTAGAATTTTTTTTTTTAAAAATGGTATAATTTTTTTTAATTTTATCGTTTTGATTCTGGGGGTGGTGCAAAGGGAGAGAAAGGTATGTTTCATATAAGAAAGATCAGGCATCAGTTAAAACTGTTACTTGGTTTGATAAAATTCACCTAATCACACTGTTCAGACGGCACCGATCGTGGCAGATTAGCCACTTACTTCCCCATGAAAATACCACCATGGAGAGAACTGTAGGTTTGTAGGTCAACAGAATTACAACTGACGCCTCCAATTCAAACTGAAAAGGTGAACGGCTCTGCCTCCGTTTCCTAGTTCTGGGATAGGTATGGGTTAGACTTGGATTTGACTGGGACCTTAAAATAAAGAGCACCACCAGCAAGACTAATTAAATCATCTCAGACAAAGAATTACGAGATTACACTCTCGTCCATCCCAGCCCAGACCCCCTGAGAACAATGGTTTGTAATCTGTGTTAATTCTCCAGCTCTCAAGCCGGGGTTCAGAGTCTCACGGCTGTAATGAGAGGGCGCAGCAGCACAAGCTCACATCCACCCAAATATCCAACTGGGAGACAAAGCTAAAATCCACAGAGGAATGAATAATAACTCCTGCACTATCACTCTCTACTCATTAATTTTTTAACTTTTTCCAAGGTCTGCGATCGTCTCTGTCCAAAGCCATCCTCCTTAAACTCTCATTTCATATTCACCCCCTTTATCAGCTTATTCCACCACTAAGGATTTTTTAAAAACATTTATATCACCCTTCACAGAAACGTATTTTATGCTTAATGTAATCTTTGTAGCAGTATCACTGGTGTGCAGGCTGCTCTTTCCACTGGTCAGGACTAAGCATGAAACATCACTTTAAGACTCAAAAGTTTAAGGCCAGCACTTCTGCTTTTATCCACCAAGATGACCAGTAAATCTTCCCTCCTCACCGAACCGATTTCTCTCTGCTCTGCCAGTCCAGTCCCAGCAGGGACCTGCAGATTTAAACTATCAGAGGTATATGCAAGACTAGAATAAAGCTTTGAACAGCAATGAATAATTGACAAGCAGGGCAAACGTAAAGGTTTACTTTTTTTCTTTGCGTCAAATACCCCAGTTCCGTCAAAACCTCGGGTATCTCAGACATATACAAGGTGTCCTTTGCCGTCTGTGCCAAACATTGTTGTTGCAGCACAGATGTTAAACGTAATTTTAGATTGCCAACCCAGTTTAAACCTGGTATTAAAATCCATCCTGACAGATCAAGTCATAAGTAGGCAGCTCTAACCATTCTCTCACCATTTCCATTAACATGCACCTCCATGAGACTCGATTATGATCATATCCCACTCCCCCACCCTATATGAAAACATACAGGTTTATATACGAGACTGCAAGACACTAATTGCATTGTTGAAACCCAGCTACAATTCTGAAGTCTCTTTCTATGAGCGCTGATCACAATGCTATTGAACATGTGTGGAAAGAGCTGAAACAACTCTGGAGAAGAAACCCTTCAAACCTGTGACGCCTGAAGCACTTAACTTATGTGGAGTGAACCAAAATACACGTCTACAGGGGCAGGTGTTGCACCAAGCTACAGAAATCACTTGATTACAGCGATTGCCTAAAAAGGTTGAGCAACAATAAATTGAGTTTAAGAAGGATTTCATGGCCAGTTTCATTTTTCTGTTGAACCACAATACACCTTTGTTTCTAGTTATTGCAGACTATATTGGATTTTTCATCTCTTTTCCAAAGATGTGTCCAAGTTGTAAGTACCCCCATAATTGGATCTCTTGTAGAACCACCTTTAGCAGCAATCATTTTAAGTAATCGTGGTTAGTCTCTGGCATCACTGTGAAGGAATTTTGGTCCACTTTTTGTTGCAATGTTACAGTTGCTACGAAATTTGTATGAGGTAATTATGCGGAAAAGCAGCAATTGGTTTTCACCAAACATGGTCCTCTGCATAAAACCCACATCGCAAGAGACATTCGTCCAAAAATCTTGTGGTTTGTTTCATAAATAAAGCTGAAGTTTGTTCAGATGCAACTCTGTTGTCATTTTCTTCTAAGACCGAAGAGTCTTTATTACGGAAACACTTCCAAACGAGCCATACTCATCTAGTCATTTTGTAATAATACTGTCTAACATTTAACATGCTCACTAGGCAGAGATTGTGTGCTCTTGGGACTTTTGTAGGACCTCTGAGAATTGTACATTGGACATACTGTGAAATCAAATCCTGAGTTGTGAACTGACTTAAATGTTATTCACTTGTAAATATTTGTTGCCACCGTTATATGATTCACTGAAAATTCTATTGTAACCCTTCTCAGACTGATGGGCTACAACTATCCTTTTTCCAAGCCCATTGCTGATGTCTTTTCTCTTTGCATTTGTGTTAATACACATGTGGAAAGAGCCTCCTTCTTGAACAGCCACCTTATCCTGGCGAAGGGGTTTGTGTGCCCGAATGACACTAGGGCTTATGTTGTCGGGTGCATTACGCCCCTGGTAGGGTCTCCCATGGCAACCAGGTCCTAGGTGACGGGCCAGACTAAGAGCTGTTCACAAGCCAACCATGTGTGCGTGCACGTGCATGTACAGAAGGCCAGCGTAAGGACGTCCCACATGGAATGATGTGGTCCACTATCGTAGTTCCTGTGAGAAGTCGGGCAGCAGCATTCCGGATTGGCTGTAGCTGTCTGCCGTCATGGTAGGCAACCTGGAGCAGCATCTACCACCTCCCTTCACCTCAAGCTGGCCGGGAACTCCCTCCCACTGAAGTTCCCTCTCAGCTCAGCTGTATATCCCAAAGGAACAGTCAATAAAAAAAAAAATTATTTTTTCATTACCATTTTTTCAGCGCTATGTTTTATTCACAGCCGACCGACTGAAGCAGTCAGTGACCAGACACATTAAGGACATCAGTGACTGTGGGCCACAAAGTAGAGAAAAGGGACCCGCTTCAAAATGTGGAACACATTAATACTTTGCAAAAAACATATAATTGGGGAATATTGCACCTTTCTGGGATCACCGTAAACGCACAGCTGGAGAGTGGAGATGGTGCATCTTTACAGGGCCGCTCTGCTATGACACAGTCTTTTGTCACCTCTCGTTTCAGTATGTAGCTGTTGAACAGCTCTCACCTGCATGCTTTGTGCCCTTTGGCGAATTGTAAAAATCTACTGCTCCTTGCAGAACTGGTCGATGAACATTTCTAATGCATGCCAGATTCACCAGCTCACTTTTTCCTCCCATCAGTGCAGCTGTTTCTGCTTATCTACCGACAGCATAGGCCCCAGTAAACATACATCCATGCTCGGTCCTCCCTCAAGCATTATCAGTGTTACCAGTATTAAATGCAGCATGAGCTACCAGCTCTTACTGGAAGAGATTATGCCAGGACTCCTTTAATGGAACGTGGCTGATCTTTCTTCCCCAGTGGCTCGGTTTCTGCATGAAAGAAATTTCACTGCCACGCCACCACTGCTGACTGCCAAGCTGGACGAACTCATTTGTTTGGGGTGGGTAAAAATTAGCAAGGTGGGAAGCTGTGAACTACGCCTCGCCAAAGAGCTGGTCACTAAACCATACATATTGTAAAAAAAAAAAAAAAGATGGAGAAAAAAATGAAAGGGTGAGAAATGAAGCTCCTGAAAGAAAAAAAAAAAAAGAAAAAAAGGCAGGCATATTGAGGAGAGCCACAGGGGAGAGGGCTGCCGTGGGTGCCCTTGAAATTGCCTGACTCATTACCACAGCAGCACGGCCATGCGTGGTGATGGCAGGCTCAGAGGGAGCTCTCGGTCAGGAGCTGACAGCTGAAGAGTGAGAGACAGAACATTTTAAACCACCAGAGGAATACTTCAAAGGCTGGCCCATTCTCCATAACTCCCCCTCTTGCATTAAAGCAAGGCAGATGAGAAAAATCCTAAAACGTTTTCATCATTACCCTCCTGCTTGCGGTCTGATAAAAAGAAGAATGACTGGCTAGAAGATTGATGTTTATAGAAAAGGGCACAAAAAGGTACATCATACACTGAGTGACTAAACACTTCCTTTTCATTTTCAGCGTGGCTTTCAGTTTCACTAAGAGGAGCATAACAGCACAGGTGACTGCTACTGCTCCTCAAACACTAACGTAGCTGTAGGAGAAAAGTTAAGTCCCCAAATATTGAAAGAAAACCGGGTGTTGTAGCCCATTTCCCCCCTTATCTGGTCTTACACCGCTGAGAAGTGGAGCGTAATAAAGTCCCTGGGGTGAGCCAACAGCAGGACAAGTTTGCATATTCCTGCAATAGTGTGGTTGGACACAGCCCACTGACAGTCCCAATTCTCCCAATGAAAGCAGAGTAGCTGCTGTGGCTTCTTATTTGTCCTCTGCAGGAGTTCACTGCCAACTTTAAGCCACATCAATGCAGTAATAAGTGCACAGCTTCGGCCAGCCCCAATTAGTGCTACAGCAATCCAGCCAACCTTGGCGCCAGAGCTCCCACTCTGGAAAAAGTAAGGAAGGGAGCTGTTGTCGTATTACCTTTTTACCCATGTAGCCTAAAGAAAAATAAATAAATAAAAAATTGAATAGTTCTGGATCTCAATCACATTTAATGTTACTTTTAAAGAACACTGACATTCTCTGAACTTATAGAACTCTAACATCTTAACAGCAATGTAGTTCCTTAAAATTTACTGTGACTGCTGATATAAAATCTATCGTAACCAGAATACAAACAGCCCCCTGGGAAATTTCTGCTCCCTGAGAGGAATAGCGGCAACAACAAATCCTCCTCAATTACACCATAATATCTATTATGTGCAAGCAAGTAATTATGTGGTAGGTGACTGTTTGCCAGATGTGTGTGCATCACCATGGAATAGTCGGGTGCTGCATGAGTTTGTGAATTGCATATTTGGTCACAGGAGCTCTTAGGGGAGGAAAAGGATGCAGAGCAGCAGGAGGTAAAGCTTTCAACACAGCAACGGGACTCAGGGTCTGAAGTCAACAGAGTGACACGCCAGGCTAAGGAGATTACATCTTGACACACACACACGAATCTGAACCAAAGGCACGTGGGACACTGGTCAGCCAAAAAGGCTGTCAACAATGCTGTCAACAGAGTTAAAGCAGCGGTTGCGTGACGTAACAGGAGGGTGACATATCTAAAAACATGTGGAATCTTGAAATGTACAGTGTGAGCCGTGGTTGAGCTGGGCTAGGTGGACAAACGAGCCCTTTTTTCTGGCTCCAGGTTTAATTTAGGCTCCTAGAGTTCCTAAAAGTAGACCAAGAGGCAGTCTTCATTTTTTAGGCCCGTTTCTTGTGGAACGAGCTGCCAGTTTGTGTTCAGGATGCCAATGCCCTCTCTACCTTCATTAGTTTTAAACGGCGCTTTTAAATAAAGCTTATAGTTAGAGTTGTCTAGGCTGACCCGGACCATGCGCTTAGTTATGCTGCTTTAGGATTTCACTGATGCTGCACGGTGCTCTTCCTTAACTATTGCCCGTTTATTCTGCATGTACATGTAATTTATATAGCAGTCGTCATTGTTTACCATTTTTAACACCACTGCAGAGTTTCCATCCTCTCTAAAACAAAAAGGGAAACTTTTGTATAAAAATTCAAAAGGACTCCTAAGAAAAGAAAAAAAAAAAAAAAAAAAAAAAAAAAAAAAAAAAAAAAAAGACAAATCCATGAATGTAGGAAAGAGGAAGAAACGATTAAAGCCCGTCCAAAATTCCAAACAAAACGAATGAGGCAACGCTTTGGCTCTGGACCTACCAAATCCTTTTTCAATCAGCGACAAACTTTCCCACCCTACAAAAACTCTAAGGTTAATCTGAACTAGGCCAGCAAGTTGGCACGGCACATGCCCTGTGGCCAGAGTTAATGCTGCTGTTAATGCCACACGTTAACACATCCTCACTATTCTGTTTTGGCATTTCGTTCAGCGCCGTCAAGCCTCATGTTAAGTGAAGTCTGAGCCTGCAGGCACGACTCTCACATATTTATTTCTAAGTGACACAGTTTCAGCCTGCTCACTTGGAAAATAATAATAAAAAAAACAAAAAACAATGCACAAGTTGCACAATATCAGGGGGAAGTAATGATATGATTAACATAGAACGTTAGGTTCGGACAATAAATTAATTAATAATTCATGTTACTGACACCCGTCTGCTTTGTGTCCTGTTTGATGTCTCGGGGGGACAAGGCACAACTTAAGAAACCATCCAAGAAGGCCAATATGCCAAGCTCAAAGGTCGTGGCTGTTGCTGATGGAGCCTTGGTGCTTCTGCACTCTCACCATTGTGGATCTGGGAAGCATCCAAAGCTCCTGCCAGAATACAAAATGCCAGATCCCCATCTTGAAAAGAACTTCAAGCAGAGGGGCGAGTTTGCGTCCAAGAAGTGGGAAACATCTTGTGCTGGTCCTAATTACTTCTGCTCCAAGATTACACAGTTTGACCCCTCCCAAGCTTCCTATTCAGAGCTGGTGTAGAAACCGAGGAGGGCTTTACCCGATGTTCACCGGACTGTCAGCTGTGTTTAATGCAGAGAGGAGCATCCACTTTTACTGCCAGAGTACGTTTAATCTCATAATTGAATTAAGTTTTTTTGTTTTTTTTTAAAAAACATTTTGTTCTCCTGCTAAACACTTTGCGATTATAATCAAATTCAACATGCGTTCCAGTTTTCTTTGTTTGTTTTTCTTTTTTTAAAAGTTGGAGTGCACAAACCAGAGTGTTAACGGTTCTTGAGGTAAATTTGAATAAAAGCTGTATGAAACCATTTGTAGCTTCAGGGGGACTGAAGCACGCAACTCTCTAGCGCAATAAATGTATGCAAATGTAAGCTCCTATTAACATGAAGAATTCAAATGTCTAAAAAAAAAAAAAAAAAAAAAAAAAACTCTGTATATAATATTCTCCAAACATCTGAATCTGGGCGGCGGTGGACACAGAGATGTCCCCCGTCTCCAGCGAACCCCTCGAGCTCCTGCTGGGGAATCCAGGCCAGCTCAGCCTTGCTGACCGTGTGCCTGCTAGACCTCTAAATGCCACCGTGTCTGTTATTCAGCAATTCTGCCTCTCATCAGATAGAGGTTATAACTCAGTCACAGTCGGCTCGCTGATTCAGAGCTCGAGTGCAGAAAGAACTTCTTCATGTTACCGATATTTTCAGAAACGTCAGGGAAGGTCAAAGTCATGAATAATCAGAGGCTGCGGCAATCTCTCAAATTCAATCTGTGCAATAAGAAAGGACTTTGTATAGCCGAGTGACATATTTGCACAAATGAGTCTGAGGCCATGGCGGTACTTTCATTTTTTTCCCCCCGTAAGTGTGGCCTGAATGTTGAGCTTTATCAAGTATGAACACTTTCAAACCTCAAATCTGATTGTTAATTTTCTAAGCAGTAGCTGATGGTTGTTTTAGGTGACAGAGTAGAAATCTATATGGGTAGCAGTAGACATGAAAATTGTGACAGACTACATAGCATTAGGCTGGAATGTGTTGCTATGGACTCTGGAGCAGCAAAGGAACAGGATTAAGAGCTTTGTTTCTCAGTTATTGGATTTTGGCTCCATGGGAATGGAATTATTCAGACAGTGAGGAAAGCAAACACTGAACCCTTCCTGTTCATGTGGAAAACATGGCTCAGTGTACACACATGACACATTTAAGCTTTGCAGGGAAATTAATATCACCACAGCCAATTACTGTCAAGAATCCTGGATGTAAAATTAGATGAATCATCCAAGGATTGAGACAGTACCTCCTGCTCTTCATTTCACAACCCATTCTGCATCTGGTAAAAAAAAGCTGACAAATTTTACTCCCCTCTGACCTGAAACAAACCACATTCCCTTTAACTTTTAAAGTATCTTTGCTATTGCTTAAAAGCAGAGTGATGACAAGAAATGTGTGTTATGACCTGAATCGGATGTCCTTTAATAAAAGTTCCTCACTCCTATCGCAGGTGTGGGTATTCCTACACTATCTCAAGTTTTTTTTTTTTTTGTTTTTAGATAAAATGACTATAAAAAGCAGACATTACATTTACTTCTCTCACAGAGGTGAAACCAGCTGCATATGAATAAGCGAAGCAAAGAAACAAGACTGTTGACCTCTGATCACAACAAGAGGCACACGTAAACATTTCAGAGGTCAGTCACTGTGAAGTGGTCAATGATTATGAAGGCTGTCGGTACCACCAAATTAGACGCGTCCCATTTCGTCGTCTTCTTCTTCTTCTTTGGAGTTCTCGTGGGCAAAGCACAGAATCACCAAACTGTTTAAGCGAAACGGCTCTGTGTATGTGAAGTCCTAATGATGTGTGTAAGCGTTAAACCCTTAATGGGCAGCTCCAGTGGGATGAACAAGTTGTCCCACCGGAATGTGATGAGAGGACGGGTGTTTTTTTTTTTTTTTAAACAAAATAGCAGCCTTATCTTTACTAATAAGCAGTCAAAGAGCATGAGTTACAACTGACCTGGATCTCCTCGTACGCCTCGTCAATAGTGGTCACTTGGTGCTGCTCGTGCAGCGCTGGCTCGTCGCAGAAGAAGCACACCAGGCTTTTGTCAGTGAGGCAAAAGAGCTTGACCTTCTCGTGGTCCTTGCAGGGGTATGAGCTCCTCTGAGCGTTCAGAATGGCGTCCAGTGGAAAGGCTGAATAGCGTTCTACAATATTGGACAACTTGAGACTTGGCGAAAGCAGCGGATCGGTGAAGGTCCTCCGGCACTCAGGGCAGTCTCGCGCTCCGTGAGGCTCCTGTCTGCTCCAGTGCTCGGTGATGCACTTTCTGCAGAAGTAGTGCTCACAGCCGAAGCTGACGGGGTCCTGATAAATGCTGAGACAGATGGAACAGAGAAGCTCGTCCTTCAGACAACAAGCCATTTGCAAAAGCAAAGACTGAGAGGCATCTAAGAGGACAAGATTGTGGAGCTGAGTGCACTTGGTTTAATCTGTCAGTGGACGGTTCACTGCCATGTAGGTGTGGACTGACAAATTCCTCAGAAATCTGGAGACTGGAAGTTCCTGCTGGAAAGACATGAAACGAAACTTCATTCAAACTTTAACTCAAGAAATTAAACCTTTAACATTTGCAACAAAGAAACTTGGAAGATCGGCAGATTCATCCGATAACGATTTAGATTGCTTCAATGAGAAACCACTTCATATCAAATCCTAATCTGAAGAATTTACTGCAAGTGGTCATACACGGGACTCGCTTCACACTGCTAACAGTGCTTGAACGCGGGTTTGAAAGTAAAAGCTGCAAAAAATACGTTGATCAGGAAAAGTACGAAACCTGAAAACAGTTGCGATAATCATATTGGTCTTTTGCAAAAATGCATTCCTGCATCTCAAATCTGATTGCCACGTCTAAGTCTTCCATGACAGTATGTTGAATGTTTTATGTAAATTGTAACGAGTAGTTAAAGAATTTAAATAAACAAATAAATAAATAAATAAATAAATAAATAAATAAATAAATAAAAATAAATAAATAAATAAAAGGTGTGAGACAAATTTGCATTTTGATATATAGTACTACTGCAGCTTTACTGGATAACACTTCTTATCAGATATTAGTTTTTAAATAAACACTTCTAATATTAAATTACAAAAAACGTATTTGACTGATATCCGCATTCATCTTAAAATACATATATTAAATAACTCAAAGACGTCTAACTTAATACCATTTAATTCAGCTGTCATATAAGAGGAACTGCTATTTACATTCACTCTTTTCCTGATTCAACACCTGCATATTCTGAGGCACTTGGGAAAACACTTTTGGACTATATATATATATATATATATATATATATATATATATATATATATATATATATATATATATATATATATATATATATATATATATATATATATATATATATATATATACTCTTTAAAGGCAACTGCTCTAACCATTCAAACGACAAACACCTGCAGCAATATTTATACTCAACTAATGTCGAGCTCTCTACGGCGTTCATACGGTTCCTTTTAAAAGGACCTGACCAGGTGGGTTTCACCCGGCCAGACTCTGGTTTTTAATCCCCATCATCAACGACAAAGCAACGAGTCGACGCTTACGAAATAAACTTTAACCAGCTTGAGTCACGGCGTTTGCTACCCGGATTTGTAAACACGACCGAGCAGCTCCTCGACACCGACAGCCTCGGCGGGGAGATGACGGGAAGTAGAGGCGCAGGACGGGCACCGACGCTCATTCGGCTTGACGGGGGTAACACGCTGGCCGGGCGGTTATACGTGCTCCTTAATGTGACAGCTCTCAATCGCGAAGAGACGTGTAAAACCCAGAAAAAAGCGCGACCACTCACCACCGCACCCGCAGCAACATCAGCGGCTTCAACTCAAGTGTCTTTTCACGAGCAGCAGCACACAGCGGCAACGGACGAAACCAACTTGCTTTAACGACGAGGGGCAGAGGACAGGTCACTATCAGTTTGTGTATAAGATTAAGGCATTTTCTCCGTGTGCATATTACAGGAGAGTTAAAAATAACGCACATATAAATATAAAATTTTAAGTATTTGGGTGAGTTGGTACAATGTGTAAAAAGTGATGTAACTTTATATTAAAACGTTGACCCCTTCCAGTAATAAAGTGGCTCACACTTTCTGTCTCCGCATTCTACCACTGTTTAGTCGTTTATGTTGAATATATAATTCTGAAAACACACCGGTATGAACTTATTCAATATGATTAATAGTCCCCCTTTCTCCCTCATAATATGAGGGAGAAAGGGGGATGGGTTAAAGTATGGTTTTGAAAGGCTGCAGAGCCGCTTTCGACCGGCAGGTGTCAGAAGCGGCCGCAGAAACAACAGCAGTCCATTTAATTCATAATATATACAGTCTATGCTTTATACAAGCAATGTAGTGGCAAACAGCCAGCAGTTATTCTATATAACTCGTATGTGATAGTTAGTTAATGTTTACCGTCCTTTAGATGCACTGCTTGACAACAGGCTGTTGTCAGAGTTACTGCAAGGTCCATTTGAATGGCCAAATCGTTCACTTTGTCCACAACCGAGAATAGATTGGTTGTCACTTGCTTTACAAATTAACTAAAAAACTAAAGTCAAATGAGGTCAAATAAGTTATTAAAAGTCAACTATAGTTTTTTTTAAGTCTTCTAAAGATATGAAAATCATAATGACTGCAGATCACTGGTGATGGTTTACATCACTTTTTAATTATCTATGTCTCTATATCAGTGAGGCGAAGACAATATTCACATCTTTATGTACAGCATTATGCACAAATAAACACATAAAGTAAAGGATAATGATTTTTAACCAGGAAAAAAAAAAGGATAACATTCAGACGTTTAGCAGCACAAACATAGGATAAAACATGGCATACATACGGTAAAAGTATATCTCTTTATCGAGTCAGATTGCGACAAAGTTAGCAATAATGAGAACGTGAGTGAGAAAGAAAGATAAAGAGAAAGACTTGTATGTATTTCATATAGATGAGTCTTCTTCACTGTAATTTGCACTCTCCTGCACTGACATGAGTGACTGTTTGCCCGCTTCTTGCTGAGGGATGCTGAAGGACGCGTCCTCTTCTCCAAAGGGAAGTATGTCTTCATGTTTTAAGTCTGTGGGCATGAAGGACGAGCTCCCATAAGACCCATTTCCTATGTGCAAAGTGATGTTGACGTTGACGTGAGGGTTGTTAGTCACGGGGCTGATGATCTGTGGGCTGGTGGGCTGAGAGGAGGACTGTGGTGGGATGCTGACAGGAGGAGTAACAGGCTCTGTGTCAGTCCGGAGAGTCATGGGCTCCGACAGGGCAGAAGTGGGATTGTTAAGCATCAAAGTGGATTGTAACGGGCTGATGGACTCACGGCTGCTGTAACCTTCTGTTCTGGTTAAAGTTTCAGAGTCGTTGCTGCATTGACTTTGGTCACTGATAGCTTCCCCTTTCTCCAGTAGATGGACTTGTTCTGGTGTGGTTACTTTTAATGAAATCAGCTGAGAGTAGCTCGAACCCATCTGCTGGGGGAAGAAAAGTTTAACATTCGGTGTTATATTTTCACAGCAGTTGTCATTTATTCAAGATGAAAAATTGAAAATTTCCATTTACAAAAGTATCCAGACAGCATATCTACAGGAAAATTCTGCGTCCGCTTGTCTTGTAGGTAATCAAAAAAGTTTAATTACAAGCCAAACGGACTGAGCCATGGAATTCATTTTTAACTGCCTAGTGGCAAGCTCCAGGTTTTAAGCTCTAGTGGGGCTTCTTCCAGCTTGGGAGTCATTGGGGTTTGACATTTATGTGTCACTGAGACTCTAAACACTCACGAAGGAATGATTTGTAATATTCCACTTCACTTCGACCACACCACGTCCACACCTGTTTATACTGTCGTCTCTGTAGTGCACCAACTAACCAGGTATCAGTCATATATACATGGAACTGTTAGTTCTGCTGCTGATGGATATTTATATTTATATTGTCTTTTGTACATTTGACGGTGTGTGTCTGTGTCTCTCCTCTCTCTGTTCTTCATTCTCTCTTTCTGAACTCCCTTTTCCTGCTCTACCCAGCTGGTCTTCAGCAGGAGGGTCCCCCCTTATGATCCAGGTCCTGCTCCAGGTTTCTTCCTTCTTAAAGGGGAATTTTTCCTGCCACTGTTTGGCTTAAGGTTTTTACTCCCACTAGGGGAGTTTTTACCTGCCGTTGATTATGTAATAATTGGTTGGAGGTCATGTTCTGGGTCTCTGGAAAGATCCTAGAGACAACTTTTGTAATAGAGGCTTTATAAATAAAATAGAATTGAATTGAACTTCATCTCGTATCTATCCACCAGGCCACTCTTCTGTACAGATCCGATTGCTGGAGCGCAGCACTGCTAGACTACGTCCACACTAGCACAGTTTCATCGGCGTGAAAGGAATCTGCATCCACATTAGCATTTTAACTCCGTGTTGGGAATGATCTCCATCCCCATTACATCACCATAAACGTATATCACATAACCATTCATGCTCCACTACTTTGCTCGGAGATTGCTCTGATAAAGCCTTGCCTCCTGCACACCGCCTGGTAAGGGTTTCCATCTCCTCAGAGGGTCTCCTGGATCTTCTTTGTGGTGCTCATGTCCTACCAAAGCCCTTCTTCCCTGATTACTGACTTGATTGTTCTTAACTTCTTGAATTAGTTGATAACGAAGGCCACTGTGATTTTGCAACCTTTAAAAGCTGCCATACTCTGTTGTATCTTTCCTCCAAAATGTGCAGATTCAATCTTGCCTCACAAGTCTACAGAAAAGTCCCTTGACTTTCCTGGTTGGTTTTCACTTTAAGGTGTAACATCAACTCTGAAATGTTATGTGGAAACATAAATTAGTTAAGTCCAGTAAATTTAGCACCAGACTGACTCTTGTCAAGTTGTGGAAGCGTCGTAGAAACATCTCACGAAGACCAAATACACTATATCTTAATTGTAAAGTGTCAGTACAGTTCTTTTTTAGGTTATGTAAATTTACAGAGCGGTTTTTGCTTTTTTATCATCATGGTGAATTTTAAATACATATTTTCAACAAGGTCTCAGACAAACGATGTTTCTTACATTTATAAAGGTTGACTTTATGGTCCATTTCTAATAGACACCAGGGGGGGGTATTAAAACAGAAATGAACGCATCTATTCAGTCATAAAGATGAAAACTCAAAACTTACTTTATCAACGTTCTTGCAATTTCCATTTTCATCTTTATTCAAGCTTGCAGCATCTGGGAAACATGAAACAGTGGACATTTTCAACAATAAGTACTAAAGTTGTCATTAACAGTTACAGATATCATGTCAGTTAACGTTGAGGATTAGTAACGTAATAATGAAACAGACTCATAAGAAGGCTAAAAAATAATTTTCTATTTTATCCTCTATTAAAAGTTAAAACTAAATATAGCACAGACTTTTCCCTCGAGGCTTGAATCAAGGCAACTGGACATCTCTTTCTTGGTTCGTGCAGGCGTCTCACCTTCCATCCAGAAGACTTTGTCAAGTTGCCTTGATTCAAGCCTGGGAGACTTACACAAACCTGGATAACTGAGAATTTATTTTTGTCAAAACAAGAATGCCATTGAAATAAATTTTGTAAATCGCCATTACCTTTCCTCCTGATTCCTTTACAAAGGCACAGCAAAAGGATAAAAATGATTAAAAGCAAGAGGCCTCCAGTGACACCGGCAGTGGCTGCAGCTGAGAGAGAGGTAAACACATCAAACTCTGATGGGATATGGAAAAAATAAAAACATTTTAAAACAGAGTGTAGAGTTTGATTGTTATGAGCATACCCAGTAGTTTGTTGCTCGGTGAGGGTGCTGACTGGTTTTTTATTGGATGGTTGGGTACCATTGGAACCGAAGGCCAGGCAGACTGAATGGAGTTTCTTGCTCCACGTGAGACCATCGAATTTGAAAGCGTCGCCACTGTGGTCGTAGCTGTAGCCGTAGACGCGACAGAAGTCTCAGTCTTAGGCTCGGCCGTTGAGGCTTTGCAAACGTTGTCAGATTTAGCGTCACCTTGAGTCAGAATCCCATCACAGCTGGAGAGATCAAAGGAAAAGGTCAAATATCCGAACTCCTAACAGCAGCGTGCAAATGTGCGTCTCCTTCACTCACTTTGTATGAGGCTTACAGCGGTCAGTGTAGGAGACAGTGTTGGAGAATGTCCCAGTGGGACACTGTTCACACTTTACATTATTATTTGGTGTGCCTAAAAAAAAAAGAAAAAAGAAAAGGACATAAATATTTCACATTATTGCATTGATAATGCTGCATGACAGCTACTGATATGGAGATTATGATGCTGTGGTGATAACAGACTAAATTAGAGTAAAGTACCTAAAGCACTTAAAAAAATAGTCCTCTTTTGGGGTGTGTACTATTAAAATAGCAGTTGTGTTGTAGTCTTTGTGCAATAATAGGAATGGTCCTTTAAGGAATAAAGATGCCTCGTTGTAAAATATTTATCCCTGAATTTTACATCAAAATGTGTAACGATGAAATATATGGTAAATGTATTATTTGTGGTGTTTAAAAATCTTTACCTTGCACAGACACTCCATAACCAACTTTACATGACATGTACTTCTTACAGTCTGAGCAGTATGGATCTTCAAATCCCATCACGCAGAACATCCCAGGTTGGCAAAGACACTTGGAATTTTTGGTAGAGCTGCACTGCCAGGCAAACTGAAGACCTTTTCCTGGTTAAACAAAGACAGTTGTTTGCGGAAAGTTCAACAAAACAGTGAACAGGTGCTTCTGAGGTAATGACAGAGTTAATTTGCACTGCATGTACTGACTTGCTTTGCATTTGTTGCAGGAGCGACAGTTTTGAGCGTAGTTCCAGTCTTCCATGTAACTTTCTTCTGGGCATCGTTCACACACAGTCTCATCATGTGGTGAACATTGTTTTAGCATTCGGTGCCCTGTGATAACATTGACGTAGTTAGTGTAAACCACGCTTGTTGTGCATCAGCTGTAGCGTTGCAAACGTTTTGTAACTGAACAGTTACTCATTATATTGTAATATCCTCGTTTGACACTGTTATCCATAATCAAATGACATTACAAATGATTTCTTTTCACGCTCCTCTTGAGCGCAAAGCCAATGTTTATATGATTAAATGTGCACGTTTTAGACCTGAAAAGCAATCCAATAAGTTCTGACTTGCGACTCATATTTACTCAAAAGAGGAGTCAAATTCTCATTCTGTGTTTGTGACTTGTAAAAAAGTGTGATGTGGGTTGTGTTTCTCTAATGTGTCTAGGAATCTAAAAGTTAGTTTTTTTTTATTAGCTGGAGAAATGACAGTATAAAAGCCTTTTTTCTCCTTTGATTAGAAATTAAAATCTTGACATCGAGGTCATTATTAATTCAGTTTTTAGTAACTGGCTCACATATTAGCTTTGATGTATTCAGGCTCAACAATCTGCAAAAGATAAAGTTAAACACCTTTCAGCTTAAACTGGCGCACCATGTGGGTGGTTTTGCACCGTGGTAAACTTACGAGGCTTTCTTTAAAGCAGAGCACGTGATTCTGTACAGTTTCTAAGGTGGAACACTTTTCTCACATTCGGTGTGTATCTCCTCATCTACACCATCTACAAGCTGCTCATCTTATGACTAAAACACACCGCACACCATATAAAACACACCCCACTATATATCCACTATATATGGAAACATATGGCACATGAGCAATATTTGTCTCGGGTCAGGCTTTTGAACTTGTCAGACTAGGTTTACATAAATCTTAACTTGCAGTTGTTGAATAGTGAGCAGCGTACTGGACATTCTGCTGACATTGTCAGCTTATGAATATTCTTTGCTACTGCAGCTGCTTTAAAAAGTTCCTTCACGTGTCCACACCCAAACGTCTACCACTTTGTGTCAATACCTGTGTCATCGTGCAGCTTTTATACTGTTACATGTTTCTGAAAGTGTGTAGTATCTTTATATAAAATTTGAGAACAGCTTTTGCTGTGTTTACAGAATAGCACTTACCAGGCGGGCACTTTTTACAGCAAAGGTCTAAACCTTCGGGCACGTATTCTGTTGTTGAGTTGTGACACTTTCCATGGGCGTCTGCGTTATAGGGCTTAGAGAACACCTACGGGAAAGACAATGAATAAGGGGCAACTGCTTTTCTGTTGTACTATTGAACAGAGTTGCTCACAAAACAGCCTTTTGTCTAAACCCTCAGAAACAACCTGTTATAGAGATAAATATAGACATTTTGAAATTAGGAAGAAAATATATTGAGCACAATTCTTCTGTATTCCTCTCTGAGTTGGATTGTCAACTTAAACCTGATCAGTAATTTGAAAATCCTATATTTAGTCACTGTCTGATGAGGGGGAACATGCCAGAGCGCATACATTATGTTAAACAGAAGCTTATAGAAGTACCAGACCACTTACACCTGCACCCACCTTTTCCTTTCTGGTAATTCTGGTGGCCTGAGCTGCAGATATTTAAAAACCAACAGCCAGTTGTCAGCACCTAGTGTATTTCTATTCATTTGGGGCCCTCCAAAATCTTTGAACATTGCACGTATGCACCAGTGCCTTAACTTAAAAGCATTGGTGTAGTGAAAGGATGTGTTACAGTAACTGTCATCTCACCTGACTTCAAGCTGCCTCACCACAATAGCCTCCAGTGACAAGCAAAATCTAGAATATGCTGACTACTGCAGCACATTTCTTGTATTACAGGAAACATAGGCGGCACACTCAAATCTCTCACTTCCAGTGTACAAACGTCTGCCTGCTTGTGTGACCGGCAAGTAAACAGTTGGCGATACGCGTGACATGTGAAGCTGAATGTTTATTACTGATAGCTTATCTCAGAGAACATGGCGTGTATTTTTTCCTTTTTCTCTTGGCGCCGGTCCAAGATTGCATCTAGATGCACAGTGATACAGGAAGACAATTAAATAAGAGCTGCTGCTTCATACGAGCTATGAAGCAGTCCGAAAGTGGATCTGGATGCCAAGTAATCGAAACGCTTTATTCGTATGAGTTAGTACATAATTCTGTCCGCATATAATTTCCACTGTGAAACCACATTCAGGAGAAAATTTACGTTAACACAAACAGGGACTTTAATGATATGGTTTAAAAGAAAATTTGTGGGACAGATGATAAAGTTTGATGGTATTAAAACAGGTTTGTAAGATAAATGTGTTTACACTTCCTGAACTTGACACAAAAATCACAACATGAAAGCATTAACAGCGTTGGTTTAAATTCACATGCTGGAATTCACACAGATTACATGGAAGACGTCCACATTCCCATACAAACACACGTATGCACGCACGCACGCACGCACGCACGCACACACACACACACACACGCACAGACAAAAAGAAAAACAATGACATAAAAACAAAAGAAAAAAAGCGTACCTTAGTTGTGGAGAGACTCAGGAGCAACAGTAGCACAGGTATGTCCTTCATTGCGTCTTTAGGTACAGCTTTAGAAGAGAACAGGCAGCAAGCAGCCTCCGTGCTGTTTTTTTCATCTTATGAAGGCAGGTCAACACTCAGTGCAGGAGCAGTTTCCTTGAACTGACTCAAGAATTTGGAGGAAGGAAATGAGCAGACAGGCTGTAACCCAATTTCATGAACTGATGTGAAAAACCTGATGAGGTGAAGAAGAATATAGAAACCAATCCATGTACAGTTGCCTGCTGTCTCTGTGTGTGTGAAGCATTAAAGTACTAAAAGATCTTTGTTGGTGACAGCTGAACACCGGAAAGCTTCAGTGTTTTTATTGTACTACCTATATTAATTTGAATGATCTTGTTTGAACATATTTAATACAACTGTTAAATGTCAATCATTTAAACCAGAGCAAAACAAAAACAAAAACTCTTTATGTCAGAGATCTCATGTCTCTACAAAGATAAAGTCCCGAAAAAAAAAAAAGAGGCTTTCTGACGCTTCTGCAGCCTGTATTTCAATCTTCTCGTTGTTGTAACATCTATTATTAGATGTCAAGGAACGGAAACTGTTGTTTGGGACCAAACCAATGTGAATCAAAGTTGTTTTATATCAGAAAAGAATATGTGTCCCTACAGGCAATATGAAGTGAAACTTTGTAAGTGGGCAAAAAGTGTGGTCACTACCACCTTCTTATCCATACAAGTCAACTACTGAATATTGCTGATTCCACAGAACCAGATCAGTACCTGGATGTTATGTTTGACAAAATAGGCAAGAAATATATGAACTCTTCTTGTTTTGTGGGACAGTAGTCAACTTCCATGAAGTTAAACCCTGTAAGAGAGACTGAATCAAACCAAACATCCCTTTTTATACACTTTTGGCACACTTACAAAGTTAAAATTACTTCAGTTTGTCTGTAGGCAATATATATATATATATTTATAGAAAACATGAGAAGTTACTGAATTATTTATATCTCTTTGGCTTCTATTGTTGTGCCTATTTTCGTGGATGAATTCAATGATTAAAATGCAGTGCTGACTGTTTTTTTCCCCTTTATTTTTAAAGGGGTACTTAAAAAGGGAAGTGAACTCATTTAGATTTTCCCTTCTTGTTTAATGAATAACAATTCAACAGAGTCCGACATGATGTGCAGCACAAACTTCAGCAGGCATCTGTTGCTTGGTGATCACAGAATTCATTGATGACTTGATGAAAGCTGGTGGAAATATATGTTTGCTTTACAGCCGCGTATCTAAAATGAGGGGTTGCAATGACGTTGATGATGCTATGCAGTTATAATAGTCATTTCTTTGGTATTCCAGGTGTTGGTGGTACCTATGAAGTCTGGCCTTATCCCCCACAAAAAACCTTGTCCATGGATAAATGAATCCATAAAAATTCAATAAAGAACATTCGAAAAGCAGGACGCCTGTGGAAATCAACTAAACTCGAGGTTCACAGCCTTCACCTTAGGGACCTAAGGGCCTCCTTGAACAATATTATATGTACAGCCAGAATGGAATATTTTTTCTCAACGTGTAGCTCCGAATAAGAAAACGCCTAAGGTCTTATTTGACACTGTTCACTCTATTGTTTCCCCATTGGTCCCCACAGTGCCTGTCTCCTCTAAGACTGACTGTAATAATGTCCTTAACTGCTTTGTGTCTATAGTCGGCTAAGTCGGCCAAGGTCAGAGTGAACATCTGTTCATCGCTGTCTTTTGCGTGTGGTCCGCCCCCTCATCATTTGTTGACCTCGTTTGAACCTGTGACATTACATGATATCTCAACTCTGCCTGACTTGTCGAAGTGATGTCGTTCCACCTGTGCTGTTTAAACATGTTTTTGACTCCCTTGTATTGTACAGATATGCAACACATCACTTTTAACAGGTGTGGTCCCTAGCTCCCTCAGGCACGCTCCACTTGAACCATTACTGAAAAAGTTCGGTTTGGATCCATCACAGTTAAAAAATTACAGGCTTATTTTAAAACTCCCATTAGTCTCAGAAATTCTAGAGAAAACTGGCCTGGCTTTAGACTGGTTTCATTCATACCTTTCTGGCAAGAAGTTTCAGCGTCTTTGACAACCAGATCATGTCAGAATCCACAAGCCTGTCATGTGGGGTACCTCAAGATTCAGTTCTGGGTCCTACCCTGTTCCTTTTATACATTCTTCCTCTAGGTTTGATAATCAGGCAATACTCTGATGGCTCTTATAATTTCTATGCTGATGACATATAACTTTACTGTTCTTTTAAACCTTCAAAATTTGATAGGTTGTCATCTTTGATGAAGTGTTTGAACAACAACTTTTTTTAGAAATATCACCAAACTTCATAAATGACTTTCTAAATCAGGGGTGGAGATGATTCTTAATGCTTTCATTTCATCTCGTTTAGACTCTTGTGATAGCTTTTTTTACTTTTTTAAACAAAACAGACCTTAACCGCCTACAAGCAGTCCAGAATGCTGCTGCGAGGCTCCTAACAAACAAGACAGAGACAACACCTAACCCCGGTTTTAATCTCCTTCCACTGCTTACCAGTACATTTTAGAATCCATTTTAAAATCTTAGTTCTCACTTTCAGAGCCTTATGCAGTCAAGCTCCGGCTTACATCTCAGACCTTTAGATCTCCACGCCACTTCTCGCAGTCTCAGGTCATCCGGTTAGGGGCTGCTGGTAGTGCCACACACTCATTTTAAAACTAGGTGACAGCGGGCCCTCGGTTGTGGAACGCGTTGCCTGCTTCTTTACGCTGCCTTAACTCAAGTGAATCTTTTAAAAAGCAGCTTAATAGCTACTTATCTAGACAGGCTTTTAATTAGATTTAAGTCTCATGTTGTGTATGTTCTTTCTTGTGTTTTTCATGTTTATGTTTGTTTTATACTTCCTCTGTTTAATGTTTTATGCATGTGTCCTAACTTTTTATGTGGCTTTTGAAGCACTCTGCGGCTTTTAACCTGCGAAAAGTGCTATAGAAATAAATTTTATTAACAACTTACAGCTACACAGGAAAGAGCTGATGTCTTGACTTTAAGCCAAATAATAATATTTGGCTTAAAGTCAAGACACCATCTCTTTCCTGTGTAGCTGTGGGAACAGTTAAAAGGAAATAGGTTTGCTGTATTTTACTCTACCACTTCTAACAACTTTACTGTAACGTGGCTTTAGAGACAGTACTGTACTTGCACATGCAGTTTTAATGGCCCTATGACTCGCTGCCTGTTCCTTTGTGAGATGTTGACATTTCACAATAAAGTTTCCCCTCCCACATCCTCAGTATTTCTCTTACAGGTGCAGCTATAGCAGTCGTCTTGTCCATTACTGCACCCTAATGTTTTTCTTCACTGAATCATTTTGTCTTGTATTTCAAAGCTAATTTTAAACACCACAGCTTCAGCATTACTCGAGTTTGATGCACTGATTTAGCGTACGATACCGATGAAAATAACATGACTGCTTTTCAATGACAAACCTGAAACCAGCTCAAGTCAGTAATGCACATGTTTTCTGGCTTTATTTTTAGTGTTGTATTCCTATTAGATATTATTGGCATGCAATACAGACTTTTCCAATCATAACAAGCCTCTGTGTCAACATTACTATGCAGACACAATGAGAATGCTTACAGGGAGTTCCTATCACACTCTCAAGTTTCCAATCCTGTTTATCTCCATGGCAACCATGGACTGCCTTGAAGGAAGAAAAAATACATTGTCATTCAGAAGCGGTAGAGCAAAACAGAAAAATAGCTGGTGTTATTCATAATCCAAATGCCATTAACCTCATCGGTTTCGGAATAATTGCAATTTTCACCAGCCAAGTGACAGCGGGATGCTGAAACCAGCTCGGAGACCAGGTGAAAGTCATGAAATGCTTATATTATGTAACATGAGGATTTGAAGAGATGTCTTCGGTATCGTTATATTTCTAAGCAACCCAGCTAAAAGATGACGACCAGTTGAGCAATGAAGACGTGACATTTGTATGAAATAATAGGAGGGAAAAAAAATAAAGCATATATATATATATATATATATATATATATATATATATATATATATATATATATATATATATATATATATATATATATATATATATCACAGTAGAACCCTAGGGACACGACTGCATTTGCATTCTGGGTCTCACAAAACCCTGGTATATTGAATCACACCTCACATATTCAAGTTCAGTGGCCTGCAAAGACAAACTGGAAAACTAACATCACTGTAGGTGGGATTACAAGAGTACCAGTGTACGCATAGGTGGCTGTGGTTTCCTGTAAACTTCAGCATCTGTACACTGCAGCTTCTGTGTCTGCTAACTATGGCGTCCTCTGTCCCACAGCAAGGAAAGTAAAAGCAGAAGTACGAGAGGGGAGACAAAGAAAACAACTGGACAGGAAAAAAAACAAAAAAGAACTGCTGGCTAAGAGGCACAGATGATTAATTCTCAGTGTCGTAAGCTTCAATTCAAATACGTCTCCTTAAGCAGTCTGTATGTGTGAAATGTCTTCCTTTTTTTTTTTTTTTTTTACCGTTTGCCTCACTTCCACATGGCAGTAAAATGTGAAGTCTAACCATGTGTATTGAATTTAATACAACTCAACATAAATGTTTTGTATGTTCTACTAATTGTATAAAACCAACATGATTTTAATCTAATTAACAAGTGTCCAACATAAAATATAAACTGAACTCATATTTCAAGTAATACACTTAAAATCAGGCAGTGACAATATTGGATGTAGTTAAATATTTTGGTTTTGGTTTTAATGCCGCTAAAACACATTCAACAGAGACAGTGAAATCAACGTTTTATTAAAAAGTCTCCTCAAATCTAGACATAAAAATAGGAAATCACTTTAAATAACATCAGGCAGAAGTGAAGCAATCACCTAAAAATAAATTGGCCAAATGTCAAACTGGGTGAAATGTGCTTTCTGCCCTTCTTCTTCAGGAAAAGTGTTGAAAGTTATGACGAGCCAAGCAAGACAGCTGAGAGATCTGGTCAAGGGGTTGGATGTCAGACGCTTTGAGCACAGGCAGGTCCTGAAACATGGGAGAACCACAAATGTCATATGTGGCAATGGCAGTGCTCACTCGTCACGTGAAAAAGACAATAGATCCTCTTTCAGTTTTACTACTTTATAAATCAGGACACTAAATGATTAAAAAGAAAAACGTACATGTATGACTTACAAGATCTTCAAATTCAAAAGGTAAATAGAAGCTCACATGAACAACATCACAATATCCAAGACCATAAATTAAGCCAAAAAGCAGAAGCAGTGTTAGAAAAGCTCCGCCTGTTTTTCAGAAGCTCATACACTTTGCGCTGCATCCAATCCAGAGTACAGAATCTACTGCATACTTGTCTGGCAGTCGTTAGATACACCGTATGCCACTGTAAAAGCTATTGTGTTACTGCACAACCGTTATGGGATACAGTATGTGAGATATATATGCTGGTCGTTTTCCAGAACTTGTAGACCATTCAGATATTTTACCCACATAGCAGCTTGTGTAGTTGTTCCCATCCTGCATCCTGCATACATCAGGAATGATCTTAGAGAGCCAACTAAGAGAAGCTTAGAGAGGCGATTCACCTGGGACACACTGTTAAGTGGTCCGGACTCGGACCACGACGGCCGGTGCTACAAAACCTGGTTGGAATATTTCAGAGACTGATTTCTGATCACATCATGTTAGCATTACCAAGTTCGCAGCGTCTCACCTGCAGTTCACCGTCCGGTGACCCCTTTTTCGTCTTGAGACAGCTCCGCAGATCGAGACTGCTGGGAGGTGGCAGGCTGCTTTGACCTCTGTTTGACCAGCCCAAGAGACAGTTCTACACCAGGAGAAAGAGATCAATGCACTTAATAAACATTTGCATTGATAAAGAAGCTAGAACATGAGAAACCATGCCCAATGTGACTCTAAATTTTGTTACAAGTAGCCCGTCATTTTTTTGTTTTGCGAGGTTGGTCTTAGCCCATGTCGTGAAAAGGTCGTGAAAAGTGCCCCACTGAGACAGACATTTCACGCTCACATTCCAACTTAAGGGTAATTTTAAATCCCTAGTCAAACAGTTATGGCCATATGAGGAAACTGATGAGCTCTAATAACGCCGGGGCCGCCAAGGGGAGAGCACACTAAATCCACAGGAAGGCAACAGCGGGTGGACTTCACACTAACCACATATCGTCCACGTGCATGACTATTCTGTCATTTGTAACTCACTGATGTTAATGCCAGACTGTCAGAAGGGTCAAAGCTGCGTCGTCGATGAGCTCTATACTTGTAAGATGGCAAGAGAGCGGTGCGAGGAATGCTGACCCTTAAAAAAACAAATAAAGCAGAAGGAGGAGGAGTACATTTGAGGAAATATGTTGGGAGGTGATAAAAATAAACTTTTTTGATGTAATGTTTAAAACAGCATGTTGTGTTAATGTGGGTAATATCAAAGATGGCCTGAAAACAAAAAAGCAAACAAAAGTAGGGCAGTTTAAATCCTCTACCCTCTATTTTTACGAGTATTTTTAAATATGAATAATGTTTGTGACAATACAGGCCTGAACTATGTAAAGAATGACCCTTTCTTTTGTTAAATCGGGGCATTGCCCACCGTTTTTATGTAGAAGCAGTGAAGTATGTCAAATTAAAACAATTATAATTTTTCAACCGACCAATCAATTCGTTTCGTCACTTATAAATGGCTTTAAAAATGCTGTTCAAGTGCTCATCACCTGTACCTAACTAGAGCCGGTTCAGCAGCAGTGTGAGGGTGAGAGGACTTGTGCTTTCTGCACACCGGGCAGCACTCCTGGGAATGAAGAGGGACTGGAAACAGTCGGCTGTTAATCCTGTAAGAAAACGTACCTGGAGAACCGGTAGGTGAGAAAAAAGAAAAAAAAAAGTTAATCCACTGTAATAAGAAAAAAAAAAAAAAAAAAAAAAAAAGGAGCATGGCTACATCAAATAAATCGTGTCGCTCACAGTGATGAACTTCCATGTTATCTGTAGGGTCATCCTTGTCAATCAGGAGTGGTGGGACTGAATGACCCTCCTCAGAAAATCTAAAAGAAGAGTCAATAAAATGTGTAATGAAGCTGTCGTTAGCCACAACTTTTGCAGACTATGAGAACATTACTCAGATCAATAAAGACAAGGCAACTTTATCTGTATAGCACATTTCATGTACAAGACAATTCAAAGACCTTTACATAAAAGGAGTTAAAAAATGCATTGAAAAGTAAAAGAGTTTGAAACCAGAAGCTAAAGACAGACAGACATGAGTTAAAAAGAATTAAACAAATGAGATGCAAGAAAATTAAAGGTTGTAGTGCCTTATGGTGGATTACTGAAATGCAGCAGTAAATAAAAAGGTTTTCAATCTTGACTTAAATCAAATGAGAGTTTCAGCAGCCCGGATGGATTCTGGGAGTTTGTTGCACAGGTAAGGAGCGTAAAAGCTGAGCGCTGCCTCGTCGTGTTTGGTTCTGACAACCGGAGGGTCCTGATTGATTCATAACGGACCAGGAGATCAGAGGTGTATTTTGGCCCCAGATAATTCAGTGGTTTATTAACCAACAGGAGGATTTTAAAATCCATTCTGTGTAAGCAAGGACACCAGTGTAAAGGTCCAAGAAGTGGAGTTATATGGTCCACTCCCATGGTCTTAGGGAGGACTCGGGCAGCAGCGTCGCACTAACTGCAGCTGTTTGATGGATTTTTAGGTGGACCGGTAAGAACAGCAGTACAGCAGTCCAGTCTACTGAAGATAAAAGCGTCCAGCTGAGACATCAGTCCTTCAATCCTTGATATGTTCTTTAGGCGATAACAGGCTGACTTCACTACTGTCTAAATGTGGTGGTTAAAATTCAGGTCTGAGTCCAGAACCACTCCCAGATTTCTTGCTTATCTATTGGTTTTTAGCTTCACTGCTTGAAGCTGAGTACTGACGTTTAATCTTTTCCCTTGGATCAAAATACTATTATTTCTGTTTTGTCTTCACTTAACTGAAGAAAATTCTGGCACATCCACTCTTTAATTTGATCGATGTGAATTTAAGCAAGTGGGAACATATAAATGTTTTGTCTAGTTACCTAGACACAAAATAGTCCCTGTCTTTTAGATAGGACTCCAACCAGGCACGTGCTGTGCCAGAAAATCCCACCCAGTTCTTCAACCGGTCTATCAAGATGTTATGCTCGTCTGTGTTAAACACAGCACTTACATCCAGTAAGACCAAGACTGAAATCTTGCCACTATCCACATTGGAGCAGATGTCGTTTAGGACCTTTATTAGACCTGTCTCAGTGCTGTGATGTGGCTAGAAAGTGAGAGCACTCACTCTGTCTGTGCACCGTGGATACACTCGCCTTTATGGAGTGATCGGAACACACATAGATCATTGAAGAACTCATCGGAGCGCTCTAGCACGGAGTCATCTGAATCCAGAACTCCTGAAAGAGTTGAAGCAAATATGAGCTGCCACATTTCTCTTTAGGGATTATGTTTGACAGAAAAGCCAATGAAGTGTACCTGCTATCCAGTCATATCCAAGTAAAGGCTTTAAATGATGTCTCTCTAGCACAGGCGTGTCTTCACATTCATTAGTATGAAGTGCAACTCGACTCAGAATCTCCAGCTACAATTTCAAGCAAATAGTGAAACATGTTAGGAGTGAGCATGTTCCAAGTTCAGTCACTTTCAGCAGAACACATAGCTTTAATTACATATATGTATAATTAAATGATATATGACTTCTTTTCTTTTCTTAACTTGACACAGTTGTCTGAGCTATTAGAGAAATGTTACATGTTTGGTAAGGTATAACAGATATACAATACAAAAGAACCTTTTTCAACCACGTTCTGTTCATAGCAGCCAATTTTACGGGATGGAACGAGCCATTCAACCCTCCTCTGCTTTAGTGTGCGTCTTTGTTAAAGTTTTGTGCAATCCATATTCAAGATACGGTTAATGCAGTTGAGTTAGGAGAGGATAAAGATGAGGAAGCTGGGTAATTCTGCTCTGATCTGCGTCTGTGATGTCACAATATCCTGAAAGCCCTAAACCAGGTGACTGGGTTGTGTTATGTTGAAACGTCTGAGTTGCTAACGTCTTCAGACATCAAAATATATCAGAGGAATGCACCAATCTTATATTTATATTGGATATCAAACCTGACATTGTCCACAAAGCTGGACAGAGTATCAAATAAGATCCATCCAAGAGGCCAAACTCTTCACATCCATTCTATGCGTGAGGCATTTGCTACATCAGCGCCTTTGATTATTCAGAAGAAGTGAATAATGTTGAAAATGCTCAGAGATTTTGTTTAACACCCTTCTTTTCAGGTGACACTTTTTGTTAGATGTGTGAAAATGTGTGGACTTTCTCCATTATGACCTCTCCTTATCCTCAGCCCCTTTGATATCTGGTGTGCCACAGGGATCCATTTTGGGCCCGGTTCTATCGTCATTATACATGCTGCCATTAGTGTCCATCTGCCAATCAAGCCTAGTTCATCAAATGCCCTGGGATCCATCCACAGATGGCATTAAACTCTGGCTGTCCCAAACTCCCTCTGTTTAAACGAGTCAAACTGAAAGCCCTCCAGTAGCACAGTTTTCTCATTTGTCCCAGGTCTTGATGCCTATGCCCCTCACTTCAAACAGGTAGCCAGACATCTGAGTGTGCCTTTTGATAACACTTTAAAATTTGACAAACAGATCAACTCTGTTGTCAGGGAAAACTTCTGGCAACTTCAACTTCCATCAAAAGTCAAGTCATTTTTTGAGCCTTGAACCTTCTTTAGTTCTACCCTTCATTAGTTCCCTTGATTATTGTAATGCCCTTTATTTTGGTATCAACCAAACTTTACTGCGTCATTTGCAACTTGTTCAGAATGCTGCTGCTCCCCTGCTGACAAATACGCTGAAGCATGACGACATCAGTCCTGAACTGTATTCCTTACACTGGCTCCCCGTTGAATTCAGAATTCATTTTTAGCTCTTTTTATTTGTTTTTAGTGCTATTATTGGCCTTGCTCCCTCATACCTCTGCAATGTAATGTTTTGATGTGATGTTTTAAATTTCCATCAACCCAGCAGAACTTTGCATTCAGCAGGACAACATTTGTAAGAGGTTCCACGGACGGGGGAGAAAAAGTGGGGCGATCGCCGTTTTGCAGTAGCTGGTCCTAAACTCTGAGTTACGTCCCTCACCGCCCTGCCTCAATTAAAATCCAAACTAAAGACCCACATATTCAGATTTTTGACTCACAATATAATTTTTTAAAATACGTTTTACTTTTTTTTTTATTGGATTTTTTTACTGGAATGTTTTTATTGTTCTAACTGTCTATGATTATTTCTCTTTGTGATTATTTTTGTAGTCCATGTTTTATTTGAGTTTAACAGTCAAGGACTTTAGTCCTATACAAATAAAAAAATGATTGCTTGATTGAAATGGTTAAGAGTGTTTTTTTGGAAACCAATTGCACAGACGAACTGTGCGTTTCCTATTGCTTTTGTTATTTTATTGGACTTGTTGTGATCTGTAACTGAGACTCAAAGACTCAGTACTTCTGTACTTACCCGGTCTTTGCCATCACTAACTGAACAGCGCTCTGCAGTCAGTGGCCTCCTGTCCTCTGGTCTCTTTCGGAGATGTGGATCTTCTGGATGTTCAGGAGTTCCTCCTCTATAATCGGGGGTCCTCGATGGTGGCGGGTCGCTGCGTTGGATGGATCTACGTTGTCCACAAGTGTCTGAAAAAGACAGAAAAGCCTGATTTCCTCATCTTATAAATATCTTATTTACCCCCCCCCCCCCCTATGTTAACATTAATTACCAGCAAATCTCACGGTGGGTTTTTGGGGTGCTGCGCGGGCACGAGCCCCCGCCGCCTCGCGCCTCGCCCTCTGCTCGTCCCCGTCTTCGAGCTCCTTCATGCGGCTCTCATCGCAGCCGCTCAATCGCTCAAATCTTTCTCCCAGCTGCCTCAACTGCTTCAATAAATCTTTGTTGTACTCTCGCAAAACATTCTGTCGATCCATGGACTTTTGAAAAAGCCGCTAAGCTCATTTATGAGGGTCGTTTTTCTTTTACAGAGGTTGAAAACAACCCGGAAAGTTTTATCTTCTTCACCGCTTCAAACAAAACTCCACCGCCTCCATAGCAACGCGTTGACAACAGTGATTTGATAGGCTGAGGACCTTCTACCCACAATGCCTTTGCAACCTTTTCTTAAAGGGACATACGCGTGTCCATTATTATGACTTCGGGTGTCTGCCAGCAGGCGGCGCTGTGTACTTTCTAAAATACTTCTGTATCAGTCAATAAAGTGTTTACAACTCAAGCATAAAGGATAAGACTTACTATCCTGTGATGAAGAATAGATCCCTTAAAGTAACTGCATAATTAAGATAATGAGCAATCATAAGTATTTTCCCACTTTTACCTCAATATATTTTGTTTTCCTTGTGTCAGACCTTAAATATTGTCCGAAATTAATGAAAGCCAGTTGTACATAACGACATGCTTCTTTATTTTGCAAAATAATGAATTATTGTTTATTTTGAGTCAGGCCTCACAAAGGGGTCCAAAATTAACTGCATTGATTAATGCCGGGCAGGAAAAACAGTGAACATTTAACGCCAAAAAACATCACTCACAAGAGAAGATTGTGTGGAGTATGTTTCAGATTTGCTACTGAATTCTCAACTCTTTCAATAAAACCCTCTCAGTAAATCACATTCTTAATTATTGGTGTAATATTATCAGATCTATTAAACTATATATTTTAGATTATTGCTTACTTTTAATTCATCACTGTTAAAATTATACTGTTAAATACTAGGGCATGTACAAACAAATCTGAAACCCATCCATCCATCCATCCATCCATCCATCCATCCATCCATCCATCCATCCATCCATCCATCCATCCATCCATCCATCCATCCATCCATCCATCCATCCATCCATCCATTTTCTATACCTGCTTTATCCATTTGCAGGGTCATGGGGTTCTGTCGGAGCCTATCCTGACTCATTACAGGTGAGAGGCAGGGGTCCACCCTGGACAGGTCAGCAGTCTATCACAGGGCCACATACAGAGACAAACAACCATGCACGCTCACACTCACACTTTCAGGTAATTTAGAATATCAGTCAACCTAGTATGCATGTTTTTGGACTGCCCGGGAATCGAACCTTGCTGTGAGGCAACAGTGCTAACCACCAAGCCACCGTGCTACCCTGTTTTAAAACTAGTTAATAAAATATATTTTGTATACGTTATGTTTTGTATTTGTCAAACAGTTTGATTAAGCTGTTCATAAGACATGCTTTAAAGAGAAAATCAAACCTTAATACCTTTAAAAGTATGCTCTGCGAATTACGCATTTGCTCATTTGGATTCAACTGAAGCTTAAAACAAGCAATGTTGAAGATATAACAAGCCTTCAAAGCCTAACTGCGTTTAAACAGTTCCACTAGAGCTTTGAAGGCAACAGGCACAAAATACTCACTTGAAAACCATATTTGGTTAAATTTGATTGCATTTTTATTTTCAATTACAATTATTATTTCAGCTTACATGTGGAAATGCAAGCTTCATAAAGCTTTTTCATCCTGTTTGTTCCACTGGCTACTCATCATCTTATTTTAAGACTTGTTTGAACATTTTTTGAGAGCTGACGTCCAGTATAAAGAGTTTTCGTGTGTTTTCATCCTGAGCAGGAATAAAAGTGAATTTATCAAGAACTTAAAATTAAAATTGTGTGCCAGAGAATAAAAACAAAGAACTACACAAGAGTTGAAGGTATATGATCATACAGAGTTGGCATACAGAGATGGGGATCATTTCTTGGTAATTTCAACTTTAAATACGTAGTACGTTGATTAATAACCATGCATTATCAAGTGCTTATAAAAACCAAAGTCAGAAAAGTTAGGATGATATAAGAAAGTTCATATAAACATGTACATTCACGGTTAAATTTCTTTTTTTTAATCATTGCTGGCTCAATTTTTAAAGCTAGAAGAGGGTAATATAGATACATAGGAATGAATTTCATATTATTAGCCTTCTACTCATTCTGTGATGCATAAAATTATTAAACAGTTCAAGGAATCCGAAAGAATAGTAGTGCCTTAAGGACAAACTCTTGACCTTCTCTGAACTTCTTCCTCAAAGGGGACTGTATCTTCAATTTTGAATAGCTGATAAAACCACATGGCCAAAGGATAACCTTTGGAAATGTTTGACACATGTAATCCAGAGCTATATTAATAAATGCAAGTTAAAACTTCAGTGAAGCCTTGCGTTTACCTTGTGCAGATGGAATAAAGATGTTCTGTGGTAAGTGAGGCGAAAAGTACCCGTCGCAAAGGCAAGTAAGAGATTTCAGAACAACATATGCTGCTTTTAAGACAAAATGTTTTCCAGGGACATCCATGCATTTTCAACAAGACAATGTGAAACCACGTATTTCTGAGGAACAATAAGGTTTAAGTCCTTTATTTAAAGAAAAAAAAAAGTTTGCGACAAGCTGCAAGTCTGAAATATAGAATTAGGTCTGTTTTAACAAAAGCATTTTGCATTTTCTGTACCTACTTTTTATGACTTGGCGTTAGATCTGCTGCATTTATCTCATGGGTGGCCTTTATTCACAATAAACCTGTCCATCCGCGGTGGCACTAATGACAGAGTTGCAGGTGTCGCCGGGTCACCGCCATGATAATATGCCTGATCCCCCACAGAGTGAGTGGCGTGCTACTGCGAGGGCGAGCTGCTCGTCAGTATTCCAATCACGGCTCGGTAGCATTGAGAGCTGTCTCGGCCAGTCCAGTATGATTAGCTCAACACAGTAGTGTGGAGTTGCACCCCATTATCATTAAACGGTGCCAGTTGTGAAGTCATATACTCCTCTCTGCCTCGCTAATTACACTCCCACTGCTGAGCTCCGAGCAATTACTGCCTCCCGGCAGAACGCTTCATCGTTCATTAGGTATAGATGACGGACACATCAACAACAAAAACAAAAGAAAATGGGGAATTACTTATATTTGTCCTTACCAGACACTTGCTTGCTATGCAGTTGTGATTTGAGGAGAGATGTTGTCAAACAGGTCATTTGTTCTAAAGATCCACCTTTATAGTTCTTCTATGTTAAGAAGGAACATGCCCAGCATCCTTTTTTCCTGTCCACCGTAGAGGGTTCTGTGGGTCTTATATTGTATATTTACGCTGCTGACGGTTTTCACTGGAAGGTCACTCTGTAATGAAAAAGAATGCCTGAAGCTCTGCAGGTGATTTTTCAAACCGTATACGGCCAGCGCCTGGCAGAACAGTTTTGATGAACTATATGCTATGTTTACCTGAAGAAGTTAAAGTTCTCAGCCAAATCAAAGGGAGACTTAGAAAACAGAGTCACATGGAAAAACTAAAACAAGGAATCTCGAATCTGCAGACTAGACTGAGTGGTTAGAGGTCTGGAGAAACTATCTGCAGCCAGTCGCTTTTCCTGAGACGGGCAAACCTGAAGTGACGCGCAGTGATGTCGAGATGTCAGGCAGCCCGGCAGGTTGGTAAACAGGCGGACAGGTGGCAAAGGCTTGGTGTTGACTGACGGTAAGATAGGTACTTAGATTCCTGTCTGGCAAGGTCCGTCTGTGCCTGGGGTGGGTTGGGTGGGTGCCCCCAACCCCCCCTGGGGGTCGCCGGGCTGCTTCGTTTTTGGACGGAGAGATCTCTGGGGCTGGTGGGGGGAGGTGGGATGTGCTTGGGATGCACGTTCTCCCCAAGCTTGCGTGGGTTCCCTCCAGGTACTCTGGGTTCCTCCCACAGTCCAAAAACATGCATACTAAGTTGATTGATTATTCTAAATTGCCCGTAGGTGTGAATGTGAGCGTGTGTGGTTGTTTCTCTCTGTATGTGGCCATGCGACAGACTGGCGACCAGTCCAGGGCGTACCCCTGCTTCTCGCCTGTAATGAGCCGGGATAGACTCTGGCAGACCCCCGTGACCCTGCAAAGGATGAAGTGGGTATCGAAAATGGATTAAATGGATGGATTTTTATGTAGTAGGGAGGTGGTGTAGATTTTGTACATGCAGGAAGTAATCAAGGTATAATCAAAGTCAAGTAAGTAATATGATAGTGGATTTGTGCCCCACTGAAGGTTTATGTCCAGCATCTGACAGTAAGACAAAAGTCAGACTTCATTAACGTTTGCTATTTGAACTTTTCCCCTGTCTAAGCCGCTGTTTTTATTTACCTCGAGTGAGGCAGAGTGAATGTTGTTTTAAAACAGGGCTCTCCGGGTTTCATTGTTTATATCCTCTAACAGTTTGGTAAGACTTTGAAGCGTATGCCTCTTAAAATATAATTTCTAGACTTGTTTAAAGTTGAGCAATTGTCCAGAGAAAGCAAAGTTTGTAGCTTTACAAACTTCACCGTGTGTGGGCTTCAAAAATAAAACGTGGTATTACGACATGAGCCTGTTGTTGCTGCTTTCTCTGCAGCTTTATCTGATCTTGGAAGCTTCTCTTGCTCGCTGCGGGGTGGACATCACCACATAAGGAATATGAGGAGATGAAGAAAAATAACCCCCAAGTAAAGATACACATTCAGCCTGTGTGTTCGGTTTGTATCTGCAGGGGGAGGTTTGGTCTTACTGAAACATTTCTAACCCAACAATGTTGTTTTTTTGTTTTTTTTACATTTTCCAGGACAGATAAATAACACCGAGATTGTGACAGAGTACAAGATGATTTGGTAATTAGAAAGTGAAATACTGGCCGAGGGAGACAGTGATGGGGATCTGTCACAGGGGGTGAACAATAAGATTGTTGAGGGAAGTGGTTCCCGCTGATAAAAAAAAAAAAAAAGACAAAAAAACAAGGGGACCGGGTCGATCGTCCCTGCAGCTTTAGTGATAATGCTGGATGCCATTAAGATAAGGCGGATTAGCGCTGCCACAATGCTGCCCTTGCTGCCACCACCTGAAGGACAGGTGGAGAGTTAAGGACCTCAGCATGTCACTTCCTCTGCCTGTCCCCGGAGAACCTCGTTCAATCATGTTTATACGATGATTACATATCATGTCATTGTGATTAAAGGAAATCCAAGCAACAAACAGTTCTGTCAGAAGCTTCAACAACTATTGAACTACAACTAAAAGCTGTATTAACCTTTTAAGAAGCTGTGATCAGTATCCTTCTTCCTTCTGGTTTATGTTGTGTAATTTTCACCTGCAACAGGCTGCTATTAACTATATATCCAAAAAAAACAAAAATGATGACCGCACTGGAGGACACAGCGACCAAAGAGAAATACACATTTCTTCAAAGATTCATCAAAGGATAAGTGAATACACAGGTCCCTCCTACACCCAAATTGAAGCCATAACTGATGCTGACTACAGCGTCAAAACCGTAAGACGGCATTTGCGAGAGAGAGGCTTTAAGAAAATAAAAACACTGCGTCTCCTCCCATGCCACAAACTTGCAAGTTTAAACTTTGCAAGGGATCACCAAAGGTGACAGGTGGAAGAAAGCTTTTGTCTTGTGCTTTATTCTCGGACAAGAAAAAAAAATGTAACCTGGATGGTCCTGATGGCTTCCAATGTGACTGACAAAAAGAACCCACTGGAGATGTTTTCTTCACGGGACAGTGGAGGAGCCTGCATCATGATCCGGGTAGCTTTTTCTGTCAGTGGAACAATGGAGCTTCAGGTTGGGCAGGAGCGTCAAACAGCAACTGGCTACGTGGAGATGTTGCAGAGGACATCCCTCTTGACCAAGGACCCTCGTGTGTGTGGCAGTAACTGGGTCTTTCAACAGGACAACACTGCAACTGGCAATCCCCGACTTCATGCAGGAGAAGCCCCCGTCAACAACAGGCACACTCACTATTCAGACCTTTTGTGACACTTTCAGTTCTGTTATGGAGATTTTCTGACAAGGGTCTTTAAATTTTGATCAGATGATGAACAGCCTGTTACAGTTTCCTGTAGACTGCCTTGTCTCTTGTTCAAGTTTGTTCTTTTTGCATTTTGAAGCACTAGTTAAAACCCGCTCATGACCAGGCAAAATGTGAATTCTTGTGATTGTTTTTCCCCCCAGTCTTAAGATTTTGAGCAGGAGTGTATTTCCACCAGGAGCTTGTGAATATGATAAACAATGAGTAAATATTGGAGTTTTATTTGACAGCTGACACAAACCTGACTCGAAGCAAAGGACAAGGTTCCTGACTATCAACAAAGTAACTCATTGGCCAAAAAAGTGAAATTAAAAGCTTATTTATTTGTGCTATCTAAACAGTTTGGATTTGCCAAGACATGAGCACCAATCAGTTTTCCAGGTTGAGGATGGGCCCTGCATGGATCAGTCTTTTTTAGCACAACACACTAATAACATAGATTATTTCATGTCACCTCTCCAGTAGTGAGCTGTTTTGGAGCAATATTTGTTGCACAGAAGGGTAAATTATCCTCTTACGAAAGGCCACGGGCCACCAGAGAACAATTTGGTCTTGAAATTACGTGCGTGAGCTGCAGCAGCGGGTGGAAAATTCCACATGAACAACATGACCACACGCCGCCTCCTCTTGCAGACCAGTGGACAAACTGACCACATCCACCGCCTAAAGTGCCTACAATGAGAATTTAGGCATCAACACTGGACCTTGTCTGTTGAATCATGTTTTCGTTTAACAACCATATTATGTAAAAGATGACAGGAGTGTGTGTAGTTAAACCCCAAAGAGACAGCAAACAGGTGTGCTGTGTGAAGGATGCAACCGGGAGGTGATGGGACGACCTCCTCTGCTGGAAAACCTACCTTGGTTTAGGTTAGCACTGTGGGTAGAAAGAAGGGAAGGCAAGTTTATCTTGCAACATATTACATACATAAAGGCAAGTCACAATCCTTTACAAAAGCAGTAACTTCTATAACCCTGTATTATAGGGTTACAATAATGTATCTAATATAAATATATATGTATATATATAAATATGGCAGCACGGTGGCTTAGTGGTTAGCACTGTTGCCTCACAGCAAGAAGGTTCCCGGTTCAATTCCCGGCCCGGTGGGTCTTTCTGTGTGGAGTTTGCATGTTCTCCCCGTGCTTGCGTGTGTTTCCTCCGGGTCCTCCGGCTTCCTCCCACAGTCCAAAAACATGCAGTGTAGATTAATTGATCTTTCTAAATTCTCCCTAGGTGTGAATGTGAGTGTGATTGGTTGTATGTGGCCCTGGATAGACTGGCGACCTGTCCAGGGTGTACCCCTGCCTTTCGCCTGATATGCGTCGGGATAGGCTCCGACAGACCCCCGTGACCCGGAACCGGATAAAGCGGGTATAGATAATGGATGGATGGATATATAAATATATAGACACACACAGACACACATGCACACACGCAGAGTGCTCAGATGTTTTGAAACAGTTAAATCTCATTGTAATTATGATCTGACCCACCATTACTAAACACATGTAACTTTTGTAACTGATCATTATAAATGTAATGCCCAGTTCGAGGGAGTTTATGTAAGTATGTCTGCTGGTGAGACTGTGGTTTGCAGTGGAGTTCAAACTAAAGACTTGCAGGAATGCACGTCTGTTGAAGTGCAGTGCAACACAACCACCCATGAAGGGGAATTATTGATACATTTCAGCTGAATTTAACTAATCATCAGACAAAAAAACAAACAAAAAAAAGACAAACAAAAAAACACAGAAAGAACTGTCTTAGTGGAAGATGATTAGGTTCCAGCAGATGGTGTTATATATATATATATATATATATATATATATATATATGTATATAGTCATTTTTATGTGTGTGTGTGCAGAAAGGCTTATTGCTGCCCTCACCGTTCACATTTTGTTATCATTTATTTCCAGAGAAATGTGTTTTTTTAGTCCAAACAATTAAAGCAGTTATTAATCTGTCTGGGATGCTGCAGACTGATGATCCAGGCTGGGGTTTGTTTTTCTTTTTCCTTCTGGTATAACAGAGCTTGTATTATTCCTTTTTAGTGCATCCTTTTCAAATTATTTATTCTCAAAGAAGTGATCCTGCATGATGTTTGTTTTGTGTCTGAGAGATGGAGATGAAAGGGAGCCACGTTCTGGTCGTTTGTATTTTCATGCGCTGCGCCCGCAGATGGTTATCTAACAAATGCTGATTTGTGAGGCGAGGACAGAGACCATGAGGTTTTCTTCACATTCGGTTCCTCAGAGTTAGTCAGCAGCGGAACCTCATTTTGGGGATTTTATGCCAGCTCTGCGCTTAATGGCCCATGTGCCTTCTCTGAGGCCTATTAAACACATGCAGTAAATCAACAGAGGAGGAACATACCAGTTAATCACAGCTTTTGTTTCAGCCTGAGGGAACACAATGACTCTAAATGAATGCCACTAAGCTGACAGAGAGTGTGTAAGGACAACCAACACTGTCATGTCAGATAGACAGAAAGCCCCAGCATACACAAATCAATGTCAGAAAGCCATCCTTGTGTAATCCAGAGAGAACATGCACAATTATTAGACAAATGCTGGATCAATACAATTCTCAGTAGGTATTTAAAATAATATGAATGGCATATGGATAAAACAAAATTATATAAATATTTCCATTCCCACATTTCCGTTGCCTGTCTTAGGAAAAGCATAGCAAACCATAATCACAAAATGACAATTAAATAACATTTTGTCCTTTCACAAATATCCAGTGGCCATTTTTTCATTGTCGGGCTTGAGCTTTCCGTCCTCGAAGTCCGTAAGGTTTGCTAAAACAGCAGCCGTGGACTCCCAAATACTGCTCATGCAGGTGCATTGTCTTCCCTCATTGTCTTCTTGTGTTTGAGAAGAGTCCACGTGGTCTCAATGGGATTTTATTCAGGTGAGGAAAGAAGCCAAGTCATTATTTGGTCAGCTTTGAAGTCTTTACTGGTTTGCCAAGCAGAGGAGCACATGGTTACACGTGATGCAGAGCTGCACCGCATAAAGGTCATGGCTTTACAGGACTTTTCTTGCCTGTAACATCTATTAAAGAAAGTATTTTCCAGAAACTGTAACGGATTTGAGATTAACTTTAGAATATCTCCAACCAGCTCATCCTTACAGAAGTAAGAGAACCGCTCCTCCATCCCGTTGGGGTCAAGTCCACCAACACTTACCCCTGTTTTATTTGTCCATTTGTAAAGTCCATGATCAAATATTTCTGAACCCAGTGGCAATATTTGATTCTCCAGTGGCACCCCAATAGCTGACGTATTTATCCGTCTAAAAGGCATTTTCACTTGTTTTTTGGCCATCTTAATGGATAATCTTTCTTCGACGTAACAAGGGACAATATTTGTAATTTAATCATAGCTTAATCTACAGTTTAATAGGGTAAAACCTAATAAGGAATAAATCCATCATGTTTTAGCATTATATAGTCATAAAGTTTGTGACTGAAACCAAATGAGGTCATTATAAAAAAGCACTGTGTATGTGTGTGAATGTTTGTAAAGTGCTCTGTAGAATCTAGATTAGATCAAAAAGGCATTATTTAAGTGTAAAACATTTCCTACTTATTATAAATATGAAATAGTATCAGGAAAAGGGAGGAAACTGGAGATCGAATAGCTACTGAAAGAATAAAACAAATCCTGGATCAGTCGGAGCATCCAGGTAGACTTAACCACTTCAAACAGGGAGCCTCTCCCAGAAATCCAAGCATGATATTTTAAGTATTTACACCAGCATCAGGCAAATTGTACCAACTGTTCTGTAGTTAAGGCAAAAGGGATGAGCTTATTGTTGTGCTTATTGTTTAAAATGGGACTGTTTTAAAAGTGTCATCTTTGAAGTGCTTAAACCATATTCACACAACATTTAACGCAACGCAGAATTCAGTGAATCCTGGTGAAACTTCATCAGTGGAGATGACAAACTGCATGATGAACACATCCGCTGCACTGAGAACAGGCTGTGTGGTCTTGCTTATCTGCTGTAACCAAAGAACAAATAATAATATACATCAGCTCCAATTACACACAACCCTTGATTTAGTATCATTTTGTGTTATTTATATAATTAAACTATTTTCTGTCCTAGCATTAAAAAAAAAAGAAGAAAAAAAATCTTGTCCTTCAACAACATCCTTTTATCCCCTTTTCACTCAGTTTGTGGTCATGCCACTCATTTTCTGCCAAGGGCTTTTAGCAAAGTTGAGCTGCCTACTCCATCAAGTACGTACAGTTGCATCCATCAACAATATCCTAATTAAAAAGCTTTCAAACTTGTTTTTCAGACCCACTAATCTGCAAAACAGTCCAGTGTTTGTTTATATCCTGTGCAAGAGCAAATGGCCATACAGCAAATAAATCTCTGATAATTAAATTTAAGGTTCCCCACTTACACATAATTACGCTCTTTCAAAACCGAGACGATAGTGTACTCTCAAGTATATAAGGTATATTATCCAGACTACTGTAAATCAGAGTAATGCGCAAGACAGCTTGTTTGACGTGAGGTAATGAACAGCATTAAATGGTACAAGCAACACATTACAGAGCAGGAAGCCCAAACAAAGCCCAAACAAAAAGGTTGGAGTTTTTTAACCGACAAAAGGTAACTCCCAAATGTAAAAAAGGACAAAAAAAAAAACAACGTACAGCAACATTATCCAAAGTAACCACCTTTTTATATTATCTCCACTGAATTAAAACTTAAATCAGGATAAACAAATCAGTGGGAGCAGAGATATTTCTGCAAACAGGTGCTTACATAAAGCAAATGTCTGCTTTTCCAGACTTCTCCTTAATGTAAAGCAATTTCTTGGCTCTTTGTAACACTTAGATGTATAAATCCTTTAGTCTGCACTACCTCGGCCCGAAGTGGGATGACTTCATGGTTCACGGGGACAACGAGATGAGCTAACCCTTAATGCCTGATTACATGTTCTGTCCTGACCTTCTCTGATCTCTTTGGGTAAGAAGTACATCTCTATGCTGCCCTGTAGCAATGACATGTTACCCAGGCATCCGAGACACGGGTCTTATGTGTTTGACGCGTTATACATAATGAATTAAAAATCACTGGGTTGGCTGAGGAATACAGTTCAAGTAATATTTTAATAGCGCACAGGTCACATGCATGAATTTACTGCTCTTCCTGCAGTCCCAAAGAAACCTTTGGTTAAACACAGGGCTGTGCAAATTCACGTTTTTAGCGGGAGACATACAGCAAATCAGCTGTAAAGCACCCTAACAAAACACTCAAACATTTCTTATCATTGAGAGAAACAAAGATTCCCAAACATTGCAAGTTCACGATCAACAATGAAATGAATGAAGGGCGCGCTTAGCACGACGGATATGTGAGAGGAAACGGTCTCCCAGCTTAATAAAATCTATGAATAAATGATTAACTCAGCTGCAAACCTCGACTCCACGCTGAGTTCCACTCCACCAGCCGCGTGAAATGACTGCAGCGTCTTCAGTGCAAACATCTCCGAGAGCAACCTGTCTGCTGCATGTGAGCAGCAAACGTCTCGTCACTGAGAGTTTTCTTGCATTAACACCTGAGAAACTGCGTGTCTGCAGACACCGGCCAGCGCGTGACTTCCTCTTCATCGCCTGCTAATTATCGCAGTTAATCAACCTGATAATGAGCCGTTTCAAATCTGACACCAGGCCGCTGTTCAAATCCTCAAAAGCACCTCCATGATCTACCTGAAGATGAGCTTTCGAGCAGACTGGAAGACTGAGGAGTGGGAATGGCGAGTGATGTTTGATGTGGAACATAGAGCGGTAGCTGCATGACCCGCCGGGATGATGCAGAGAGCAAGAATAGGTTCGGATACACAGTGTTCCAGGATCATCTGCCGGTGGAGTGGTTTAAGAGCACGCTTGTCTTATCTCTGTGAGAGCTTTCCAGATTTTCTGTTCTTTCAAAGGACACTTCACAGTCAAAAAAAAAGAGAAAAAAAAGAAAAAAGAAAGAAGGATAGATGCTCAGTGTAACATATAGAGCATCCTGTTGACCCCTCAGTCACACAGACACTGATCATAGCCCGCCTAAGCCCCTCACAGCATGCACGTACCTGACTTTTTTTCCCCTCTTATCACAATCATGTAATCACAAACAATCCAGTGCTATCACCTCCCATCTGCCTGCTCTGCCCCCCCCTCCCTTTCTGCCTCCCTCCCTCCCTCCCTCCGTCCCTCTCATGTTCTCCCTCCCTCTCCGCTCCCTCACTCTTTCCCTGGGCAGCACACTGAGCAGGATAACGTCTCCTTCAGCTGGCACCACACACTCATTTCTCCTCACACCAGCTCTGAGTGGATGCTCAGCAGGGGTGTTTGAGATATTAGCGCGCTGTGGGGGGGAACGGCTCAGGGACTTCTTCCATCCACCTGAGAAGGTAAGCCTCTGGATCCTTTATTCCTGTCTGCTGCCAGGCGGTTAAGTGAAAGTGGTTAAAGTTAGCCCTTTTGCGTTTTAGACATCACTCAGGACCAAATCTCAGTCATCCCACCAAGGATTCAAACACTACCCATACTTTGATTTTAAGCTGCCGGGGCATCTTTATGTCTAGAAAATATACATGTCACAACTTTATGTGGAAACGCTTATAGTCAGTTAAAAAGACTGAATGAAAGTGTGCAGCTTACTGGCAGCGGCTGAACGGTGGTTTTAATCCTGGTTTTGCATGTTTTCAGAGGAAACAGTACCAGCCACAAAAAATGCTCAAAACGAGAAGCCCTTAGAGCAGATTAGTCTCAGTTTCAGGGTAATAACCTTGTTTCTGGCACACTTAACCTCTGACCTGTTATATTACACCCTGTCACTGGTATGTTGCAGGTGAAATTTTCAGAACGTTGCTGGAGCTCACTCGAGAGGTTTTCAGAGCATGAAGGAATTCAATTTTAACAAGGAATCGTTAACAAGCTTAACTGATAAATACAATTTTTGCAACAATTCTTCTTTTAGTGCTGACTGAAGAGGGCCATTGTGATAAACTTGGGCTACTTGATATATCATTTTTGCTGCATGTTAATTTAAGTCACTTTTCATATGACTTTACTCTGAAATCTATAACTTTTATGCACCACTTTTGTCTATCCTCCATGTTGCCACCAACTATTGTTTTGCTGTCAGTGGTGTTTTTATGATTAGTGCTGGTGCCACATCCCTCCTGAAAAGGATATTTTAGTCCCAACAAGTCTTTTATCTGGTCAAACAAAGAAAAGTCAACCCTGCGATGACAGTCAGTATTACACTCGCTCTCTAAATGCCTGGCGACAGAATGAAAACAAAAGAAACAATAATGTGCCAGGGTTAGGTGTGAACCTTTTAAACAGAGCTTAACCAGGCTTAGATTTCCACTAAACTGAGCAACGTAATGTTTCTGAGTTATCAGTGAAGGTGTGACGGTTAACTAAACTGTCTGTACAATGAGAGGGAGAGTCACTTTGACGATGTGAATAACCCAGCTCAGTTCAATGATGCAGAGGGACTGGTTGACTTGCCCGTTGTGGGCAATAATTTTCAATTTTAGAAAGTGCAGTCTAGCAGTTCATACTGATACAGACAAACAATCTATCGCGATGTTCGTACTCAATGTGCAGAACAATGCCAGATTTGTTTTTTTAGGCAGCTTTCTCAAACAAAATTGAAAAATTGCTATATGAGCGGATAACAGAAAAAAGGCCAAGATCAATGTGCGTCCAATAGGTCAGCAGCTAACTTTTGAACTATAACTGTTGCCATGGGCGTACTGGACCTGGGATGTAGGGGGCCCATTTGCATTGAACCTGCTGCAACACTTCACTTCCACTAGTGGGAAAACGGGGTGTGGCCGCACCAGATGTGAGAGCAGCGCGTAAGTGTTGTTTGAATGGGTCAAAAACCTTACTCTGTAAATGCAGGAATATTCTTGTATTATCATCATATCATATTTGTATTATTATTACTATTTTTAATAAAAGGTGAAAGTGGCATAGATGATGGAGAATCCGTATAGCCAATAGATGGATGATGGGTGTGCGAGCGTGTATCTAATATTACACAGATGCTCAGTAAGAAACCTTGAAATTTTATAGACTTGCTTCAGGCCATAAACACTGCCTTGTTTTGGCTGTGACTCACGCAAGCCTACATCACACGTGCAGTGCAGGTGGAGTGTGAAGGAGATGCAGTCCATAGCTGCATGCACGTGCATGCGCGCACGTGCATTAAATATCCTTTAACGATGTCTTCAGTGTGCCCAGCATCTAAAAAACAATCAGTAGAAAATAGAGATAAAAAAAGTAGCCGTCAGTATGATCCTCGTGTGGATTGCATGATAACCATCTTTCACTGGTTTCCACAAGTTTGCTGTAATTGTTAGACTGAAATCAACATGACATTTTGATGACGTCAAAGAATGGCAGATGCACCGAGAAGGTCGCGTGGTGCTGTCATGTCTGAAATGGATGTTGTTGTTGTTTTGCTCCTCTTTCGCGCCGCAAAAACTAATTTAACGGACCACATCTGACCACTTTTAGAACAGCTTTAATGACTTCAATGGCACCGATTCATTCGTACAAAGCTGATGTCGCAATCTCAAAATTTCAATTTTTTATTTTTCCAGTTTATTTTAAAAATCACATCATCGTCTGATGATAAATAGGCTTGTTGTTTTACAAAATGGTTCCAAGTGCCTCTTCTCGGTGAAGCCCACGGTCTGTTCAGTTTGCCCCAAAGAAATATGTGTTTCTGAGGTCATAGATCCCAAAAAAATGCTCCATGGGCTAAACATTTGTTTTTACCAGACAAATGATCGCCTACAGATGTTCCAGGACATCTGTAGGTGATCATTCTATTTGAAAATGGCTTCATCACTTGTGTGGCTGAAGCTGGAGAAGATTTCAAATAGTCTTTTTGCAAAGAGTTCATCTGTTATCTGTTATTAAAGCTTTTGGGTTATTTAAGCTTGTGCTTGTTTTATTGACTATAAAACTATGTTAATCATCTAGTTGGGTGGGTGAGGGGGCAACGGTTGGGGGTGGGGAGTTACCAGATTCAGAGTTAAACACAAGTCCAAGTTATATACATAATTCATTCAAATGATTTCTAAAGAAACCTACTAAAAAAGCCCAAATCTAGTCTGTAATCAAGTTTCTGTGAAGTCAAAGAGCCAATGATGTGTCAGAACAAATGTTATTTTAAATCAGCTGCAGTAAAACAGGTTTGCGTCTAGGAATCACTCATTTATTTCTAAAATAAAATCTCATTACCTTTTAGATGCTTGAGAATTATCACAGAGTGATGCTTAAACAGTGTTTCTGTTTGCACTACTGTGGTTGTTGTAATCTTTAATGTCTCTGTACTCACTCTGGAACATTGAAAACACACTGAAATAATGTTCCACAAATTATATTTTGTATTATTAAAATGTAATGTTTTCAAAAGGACACGCTGCTAGAATCTGAATTGTGTGTCGATGTGCCACTAGGGAATATCCATAATGTATATAACTGTTTCTGATAAGCTGCGGATATCGTCGTGACAGGCCATCTGCACTTAGGTTCATACTTCTCCATAAGCAGAGTCCAGTTTTCAGTGCAGCACAATGCGCCTTAGAGAGCTGATCCAGAATGTGGATGGCACTGAAGCTCGAGCAAGTTCCTGCTTGCTCTTCATCACTGCAGTGCCAGATATCTGCCCATGAGTATTCATCAGGAAGGGCTAATGGGGCGCATCAGTGTGAACCTCTGATTTACGCCCCCCCCCCCCCCCCCACCCCCCCAGCAGATCTAATGATAGGGCAATGGGGATGGTTATGAAGGAAACAGGTGCTGCAGAATGAATAGACACAAAGCCACGCTGCTGAAAGCCATCGCTGATTGTTGTTTTGTCCTGTGCACATATGCCATTTGGCGTTATTGTGTTCACACATGCATAATTACTGAGCAAGGTAATCAGCGCTCTTGAAGTCGGCTCACAGCTGAAATAAGAGTGGCCGAATATTTCAAACAGTTGTATGTTGAATGGTTCATTTGCTGTCTGTCAAACTGTTTCCAGAATGATTGCAAAATTCAGACCACAATGACTCTCTCCTCACTAGATTAACAACATATGGAGCTCAACGATAGAAGTAGAGGTAAGCTCCTAAATGAACCACTAGCAGGGTAAAGTATTATGAGCATTGTCGAGTTATTTAAGCAGACAGGCCGGGCCCTGTAAAACCGCCGTTATCAGGGTAAAACACCCCATTTAAGGACAAAGATGGCTGGGCCTTGATGCAGGAACTAAATGTGAAGACTGACGAAGGCAACAAAGCTACAACAATTAATTAAATCATATATATGTTAATAAAGGCTGACTAATATGGTCCCTGTGGTGTTTTTTATCTATTGTAGACCTCTGTGGTGTCACAACATAACATAAAATAGTGATGACAGGTGCTCAGGTGTCCGGATCACTCTGACAAAGAGTTACAACCGGTTTTTGTGCAACCAGATCAAGAGTCTCACAACTCCTGAGAGTGGAGTTGTTCAGGGGGTGTTCAGCAGTTTAAGCTCACCGACTGCAGGTCAGCTGGCACAGTTTACCCAGGGATCACAGCACAGCCCACACACATATATACGCCCACACAAACACACGCACACAATGGAAGCTCAGCACCCAGACGCTCCTACACTTTAACGGTGTCTTTCCCGCAGAGCCGGCAGTCAGGAGGAATATGGGCAAATCCGAAAGCCAAATGGACATCATGGAGAAATCAAGTAAACCAGGAAAGCGTCGTTGGACTGTTGCAGAAATCGGTCTGTCTGTGCTGCTGCTGTTGGCCAGCTGCGCCTTGGCCGGGCTGGTTGTCCTCTACACATCGGCTGTGAAAGGTAACTGCTCTGTCAGGATCTCTGGAGAAACATCCAGGCTGCACTGCTGACAGCAGTACTAACAAACGCTTTCCTTTTCTATGTGTTTATGACTGCATTGGCAAAAACGAACCTGGCCATCCATTCAATCTTCATCTCCATGTGTTGTCAGACAGTGAAAAGAGCAAAATACAAACCTTTTTGTAACAAATTATTAAAAAAAAAGACACTAATGGTGGAACTTATTTTTTGTGTGCTGGTTTGAAAACAAAGGTACATTTCTCAACTCTTTCATTAAAACTACACGTGTCTATATCTGTTGTTTATGACCTGTTTCTTCCATTCAACTCAGAAAACTCAAATAAGCAGAATTTGTCCAGGAGCTCAACGGCTGACGGTGAGTCTAATCTTGGCAAACTGAACACAGGATGCACTGTGGCATTAGTGGGCTGACATATGTCATACCTTGCACCTCTGATAGACGTGGTAATGCTGTAATTCTCTTTCCTGCCTGATCAGCAGTGGTACACAAAAGTGGTTGTTGCTGACACACACATTTCCTGTCTCTCACACAGACTGCAGATCTAGAGTATTTAGAAGTAACTGTGTTATATAGCAGCATCTTCTCAGTCATATGAGTCCACGCGAGCTTTTATAATTGTTGACCCTGGTCGTTCCAGGCCAGATGTTTCGCTCCAGCCTCAACAATGTGTGCACAACCGCGGACTGTGTTACTGCAGGTGAGAAAAACTACTTTTTCCTCGCCCTCCCTGCTATTTTATTTTGCAAGCGAACTCGCCCGCCCCCATCCCCCTGCAAAAACCACATGCCGAGCCAGATGTGGGTTTTCAGCGTGTCGTCTCCATGTCTCTTTGCTTTGTTACAGCTGCTCGGCTTTTGCAGAACATGGACGAGTCTGTAAAGCCTTGTAATAATTTCTATCAGTACGCCTGTGGGGGTTGGCTGGAGCGACATGTCATCCCGGAGACGAGCTCCCGTCACAGCGTCTTTGACATTCTGAGGGACAAGCTGGAGATTGTCCTAAAAGGTCAGCTGGGGCTAACCTTTACTGGCCAGTGGGCTGCAGGGTTTGCAGCAGTGCGTGGGCTTCTTTCACACAGGAAATGTTTGAATATGTTTTGTTGTTGCAGGTGTTCTAGAGACAGCGAGGGAAGAGGACAGAGATGCCATCAAAAAGGCCAAAATACTTTACAGCTCTTGCATGAATGAAAGTAAAAGTCTTTTTATTCATAACCATCTAAATTGTTCGTATTTTTTAAGCAAATAAATAAAATTATAAAAAGCAATTAAAAAACATACATATCATACCATATCATATGTGACTTTATTGTAAAACTTTTATGTAACCAGTGGATAGGATGAGAGTAAAGTTAAAAGTTGGCCGCCAAAGCACACAATCCAGTGAGACTGACAAGGTTTACAATTTCCCTATAAATGTTAAATCTTAAGTCCCATTTGGATTTCCCCAAGGAAGGGAAATTGGACAAGAGTCTGCTCTTTTCTGAGGTCTGCAGAGCCTCAGTTAGGTACAGCAGTTGCACAACAAATCTGAACACTCGCTTGGTGAGAGATCACGGTGACTCTGTGAATGCCAGCACGGCGAGCACACACAAGAACAACATCATAAAACCTAATGACATTGTCATCAAGCACTTCTTTCCAATCAGTTGATAACTCAACGTTAGACCGACCTTCCAGTCTGGTCATCATGGCTTTTGTGACATTTTACTGTGCTCGCTCGCATTCAAGCCAGACATGAAAGTAGGTGCCAAACAGCCTGAAACTACATTCCAGTAAAAGATTCTTTGACAAGACCCAGCTGCGTCTCCAAAACCTACATTCATCCGCGCAGAAGTACGTTTTAAGATGAAAACACTTTTGCTAACATTATATTATACATTAGTCACTCTTTAGCACTGCTTCTAAGGTCTAAATTATGAGCTGCTCACGTGTTTTTTTGAGTTTTCATTAAAACAATTTAAAGCGGCACAAAAGAGTTTATCCAAATACCAGCTGGATTTTAATTTGAAGGAATATTTGAATACTTTTCAGAAGCATCGACTAGTTCTCACATTGATATTAGTCCACTGCTCTTTCCCGGCTAAAGTAACCTTGGACTCCCATCCGCGGTTGTCTCTCGGCCCAGCTGTGTATTGCTTTATTGAACAGTGCCACACAACAAGGATAAATCAGCTAGTTCATAGACCAACAGCGGGCATCGTCGCAAAGACGCTCATGAAAGTTGTGATGAAAGAGAAAATAAAAGTGACCAAACCTGAGTAAATCTTACACAGTATTTTAAGTACAGTAAACGGCATGAACAATGAACATGTTAAATCGATTACTTGATTACTGCAATGCCCTTCTAGCTGGCCGGTGCACGCTTTCTCACACTACTTCACCCTGCAACATAACTTTAACCAACAGAAAATCAATAAAACGTGCGATTAGATTAGATTAGATTAGATTAGATTAGATTAGATTAGATTAGATTAGATTAGATTAGATTAGATTAGATTAGATTAGATTAGATTAGATTAGATTAGATTAGATTAGATTAGGCAGCATGGTGGCTTTGTGGTTAGCACTGTTGCCTCACAGCAAGAAGGTTCCTGGTTCAATTCCCGGGCAGGGTTCTTTCTGTGTGGATTTTACATGTTCTCCTCGTGCTTTTGTGGGTTCCCTCCGGGTACTCCAGCTTCCTGGCCTTTAAATTGCCCGTAGGTGTGAGCGTGCATGAGTGTCTTTGTTTGTGGCCCTGAGATGGACTGGCAACCTGTCCAGGGTGGACCGCTGCCTCCCGCCTGTAATGAGTCGGGATAGGCTCCGGCGGACCCCCGTGACCCTGCAAAGAATAAAACCGGTTAGTTGGATAAAAATGGATAGTTTCAACTCAGAAGCTTTTGTACCGGGTACAGTACTGGAGCCAAGGAAATTGCAGTTGATATCTAATTAGAAGTGGAAGAGTAGAATTAAATACCTGTTGCATATCAGCATACAAAAATATGCAGATATACTTGTAAAAGAGTAAATGTCTAGTGTAGTAATGTATAAATAACCCATGTCCAATAATGCAGGTGAACTGCGTGCAATATGGCATGAACAAAAGTACAGATTAAAATAGTAGTTGTATGTAATGTACACAATGTAATGTACAAGAATGAATATGTACAGGATTGGAATAAGTTAGTATTGAATGTACGATAATATATAGTTCAGGGACAGAAAGTACATATGCTGTGGTTCTGCAGGGTATGCTAAGTAAAGCAATTCCTAACAAAGAGCATGTGCTAGACAGTGGGAGATCTGCTCAGCAGTGTAACAGCTGTTGAATAAAAGCTGTTCCTGAGCCTGCTTGTGCGAAAATACAGGCTTTCTGTGGCACTTACCAGATGGCAGAAGTGTGAAGAGACCATTACCAGAGTGAGCGGCATCCTTGACAATTGCGCTGGCTTTAGTCAGGCAGTCCTTATGGTAAATGATGTGGATGGGGGTTAGGTGGTTAGAGCCAATGACCTTCTGAGCAGATTTCATCACCCTGTGATGCCTTGCAATCAGCAGTTGTGCAGTTGATGTCCTGAAAAGGGATGCAGTTGGGTTCCCCTGGCAGAAGTCTGTCAGGATTCTGGGGCGCGGGTGGGCGTTCTTGAGAGCCCATAGGAAAAAAAGGCACAAATGTACCTTTTTGACAAGGGTAGAATAGCTAAGGGTCCGAGAGAGGTCCTCTGAGATGCGGATGCCAAGGAACCCGAAGCTTGACACACACTCCAACTTGGCTCTGTTTGATGTAGCTGGGTGTGTGGGGCTTGCTCAAGGATTTCCTGTAGTCTGTAATTCACAATGATGTCTTTGATCTTTGGGGTGTTAAGTGCCAAGTTATTGTCTTTACACCACACAACAAAGTGCTGAACTTCATCTCTATTTGCTCTCTTATTGTCCACTCTGATCAGTCCAATCCCTGTTCTAACATCTGTAAACTTTATTATGGCACTGAAGCCTTCAACAGGTGAAATAAGAGTAGAGCAGAGGGCTCCGCATGCAGCCTAGTGGCACCCCAGTGCTTGGAGTAAAAAAAAAGAAGAGGAAAGTTTTCCTACTTTCACCTGCCTGAGGACTATTAGTCAGGAAGCCCATAATCCAGTTGCAGAATGATGTGCTTTATTCTGAGCTGGCTGAGCCTGCGATCAGCAGTACTGCAGTTGGTTGGTTACAGCTGGTGATGACAGTTTTGGCCAGAGACATGTTGACTATGTCAGTATAGACATTGGCCAACTGGTCTGCACAGGGTCGGATCCCCCACCCAAGAAGAGAGCTCGCACTGCTCAGGACGGGGCGGACATCTGAAGTAGAGAATTTGGAAGTGTCCTGATCAAGTGCAACACCTGTCTCTAGGGCTACGTCCTTGTTTTCGTGATCAAATCAAACATATAAGTTGTTCAGCTCATATGGAAGGGAGGTAAAAGAGGATGGGGGACCATTGCAGGTGGATATATTTATTATTGTGTGCAGGCATTGGCAAATCCATCATAGTTGTGTTTATAGTTGCATTTGGCCCTAGAAATTCCTTTGCTCAGGTTTGATCAGGCTGAGCTGAAGACCTCCTTGTTTTCTGACCTGAAGACTGCATCTTCAGGCTTAAGAAGAAGGAGAACTTTTCTGTTCATCTAACGCTACGGATTTGGATATACTTTGTGAGTCCGTTGTAACATCCGCAGCAAAACCCACTCCAGTCAGTGTGTCGGATGTGGAGTCGGCCCCTTCCAACCACATCTCCACAGCCTTTGCTGTGGGTTTCACACGTTTACTGGCTGGGGTGCATTTTGGCTGCAGACTCATATAATTGTGGTCAGACTGCACAAGATCGGGGAAATTATGTGATTTTGTAGACAACAGTCATGCTAGTGTAAACATGGTCCAAGATTTTATTTTCTCTTTTGGTGCAGGAGACATTCTGATTGCAGCGGTTAAAGGCCCCTGTGACAATAATAGTTACATTCACAGGCATATTAAAAACAAGAACACACTATGAACAGACTATGAACATCTATCTTGAACTCCAGTTATCAAACACACTGTGTAAATGATGCTGGAAAACCTGCAACATACTGCAATACAAGATCAAGCTAAGACAATCTTGCAGCAGATCTGGGTTGAAACCTTCGAAGCCTACCCCCCGACAGGAGCCATGTCAAAAAATACTAACGAGACTGTACCACTGAAGCGTCCACCGCATGTGCACTCGTATAGAAATGAAGAATGCAGCTAAACAAGAACTTCCAAGTGCGTTTTTCTATGTTACAAAGTAACAAAAATACTCTTGACAGCCTGGTCTTTTATGAAATATATACATATAAATATAAATAAAATAAAAATCTTAAAATCCCCATACAGCCCATGTTATCTGAGGAAGAGATACAAAAGTGTAACAATTAATTTGTTGTATCTAATTCTTTGCTTGAAATAAACTTTCCTGTTGAGTTAATATGCTTCTTATTTGTTATAGTTCACTTTAGTAACAATGCTCATTACAGACTTATTGAAGCTGAAGGGAACCAGACAAAAATGGGTTCCTGTGCACAGTTGTAATTACCCATAACTTTTGGAAAAAAAAAAAAATTCCTGAAGTCGTTATTGAGAATTTTGTTAGAGGTCAGGAATGGAGGTGTTGTTATTTTTTGTAAGTTGGTTGCATTTTATCCCCAGGCCTCATAGAGCAGCGTGACTCACAGCCCCTCCTGAAGCTCATTGACAGCATGGGAGACTGGCCTGTAGCTTCAGAGGACTGGGACACCTCGGCAGGTAGGAATACCCGTCTTAACCCCACCCTGTCCTATGTATGCGTTATATGCATGTGATATACTGTATGTCCGCGTGCACATGCAGCACATCCACATTCCTCTTAAAATCATTTGTTTACACCAGCGTTCCTCAATCCATGTCCTCCAGGATTTAAATAGATCACCAACAGCTGAGCATTAAGGTCTACAAACCTGAACCTCTTTTGAGTCAGGTACGTTTGAGCAGGGAAACCTCCAAACTATGCAGGACAGTGGCCTTCAAGGACCTGGACCGGGGAGCGCTGGTTTACACAGAGCTTAGACGTGTACTTGGTCAGTGTATGATATGTTGTGGTGGAATCAAGAAACCCTTTGAGACTTGTCAGCTTAGCAGTCAAATGTGCAGTTTGGTGCACCGTTGCGTTGGTACACAAGCAAGTCCTCAACGAAACCTCCAAAAGATTCGTGAATAGTTCACGCTGCTCTTCTCCATTCTCCTAACCTTTGCCACTTTTAATTAATTGGCATGAATAGTGGCGCAAACGAGAATTAGCCAGGCATAGCTGCATCAGCACACGTGGCGTTCCACGTGCGTGTTGATGAGACCCGGTTAATGTGAAACAGAGAGAGAGAAGCATCCAGATTCCCATCCACTCCGACTTGTTCTTCACAGCTTCATGCATGTTTATAAACCGAGTGCTTATTTCTCTCTTTATTCCAGAGGAAGCGTGGAGCCTCGAAAACACACTGGCAATACTTACCGCTCGTTTCCACAAGAAGGTTATACTGGACATGTATGTGTGGACAGATGACCGGGACTCTCAGCGCCACATCATTTATGTGAGATGACAGTTTCTTCTAAAATAAACACTATAAAACAGCGGTTATGCACTTAGTATAAATAAAATAATATTGTACAATATTCTTATTGAAGGGAAATTCTGCAAACACACCAAAACTAAGTATTTTACTCCGTATTTCAATTTTATTTTGATAGTTTTCCGCTTCCAGTACTTGATTCTATGAACTGATTGAACCGTGTCTATGAAAAACAGTTTAGTCTTTAAAACAAGTCACAAAACTGAATGAATCGCTGATTTTTCTGGTTATTTTCACGCATTCCAAAATGCATGCATGTCATATAACCCATTTCAGGGTTGCGGGAGTGTATAACAGCTGAAATCAGACTGGAGGCGGGGACTGCCCTGGACAGACCCCACCTCTAGACTTGTATCGTGGAAGTAGGGTGTACCCCGGACAGCTTGCCAGTCCATCACAGGTCCAAACCAAAGAGAAAAAAACAACCACACTTACAGTCATTTCAGAATCACTAACTAAACTACCATTCTGAACTGTTTGAGAAAAACCACAGTACACAGAAACAAACAACAATGCAGAAAAACCAATTTCCACACTCAGGAATGGAATATCAGAGCAACAAGTGAACGAACAAAGTCATGCTTGAAGACCTATTTCTCTGGCTAGTTTTGAAGTGAAATGGCTCTTCCCACTACAAACAGGTCATCCACATCCACCCATTAGCGGTCCCTTAATATTATCCATGCTTGTACAAATACAAAGAAAAAAGAAAATCAAAAAGCAATTCATCATTAGCAGACTGATATCCTTTTCCGTTCATCATTCCACTCTCTGCTGCTTGTCCAGTACTGCTGTTCTTCATTTCTTTGGTATTAAATGCTCAATCACCTTTGTTATTGCTGGTTTTTGATCAGATTGATCAGCCAGGACTTGGAATGCCATCGAGAGACTATTACTTCAACGATGGAAACTACAAAAAGGTGATGCTCTAACGTGCCACAGGACTCAAAACAGATTAAAACATGTATTATTTTCCCAGTTTACTCCTGCTACATCTAAACTTGCTTTCAAAATATCTGTCAGTCTAACACCACTGAAGGAAATGAAGGTTTTTATTACTATTTGTTTTTTTGTACAGAGCGTGCAGCTGGACTTTGATTTTGTCATGAAACTAAAACTGACGGCTCATGTGATTGTACGTAGGTTCGAGAGGCCTACCTACAATTTATGGTTTCGATTGCAAAAATAACCCGAGAGGACAGGAACTTGACTCAGGACGATGACCGAGTGTGGGAAGAAATAATGCAAGTACTGGAGCTGGAGACAGACATCGCCAATGTAAGTAAAAGCCACAACAGGATATTAACAGCCGGAGAGGGGCGCAGGGAAATGAGTAGTGACAAGATGAATAATGAGAATCTTCTCTTTATCCAGCAAATGAGGGAACCAGGCTATATTAAGTGTGATTTCAGGAGATCACCCAAACTTTCATCCAATGTTTTTATTTCTTTATCATGTCTGTCTAGAGCATGAAAAATAAGACACTGCTGATGAAAAACCAGCGGAAACAAAAAGAAACAGCACACAAACAAAACCACAAATCACTAACAGAAAGCTGTTCTTTCGTTGTTTAACAGGCTACTTCACCAGCAGAAGAGCGCCAAGATGTCACCGTTCTTTACAACAAAATGACCCTTGGTGAACTGCAGAGCACATTTAGCTTTAATGTAAGTGTGATTTCACTTCTGTCTTGGATGCGTTAACTGCTGCAAGTCAAATAACTGGGAGTGTAGGAATCAGGGTGTTTCCACTTAAACGTAACGTTGAGCAGAGAGGTTGTTGCACTGCGTCTGTTGCACTTACTCTTTGAGTTTGAGTTCACTTGTCTACTGCCAACACATGAGGGATTCGCCAAGCTGCTTGATCCCATAGTCAACTTAGTCTATGTAAACCTCTGAGTTTAAAGAAAGCAATAAAACAATTTTCCAAAAAGAATATTTTATAAAAGCCGCAGGGAAAGGCTCATCAACTCTACTGTCACACGCAGAGAAAAACAAAAACACAAAACAAGATTCAAATGATGTTGCAGAGTCAGGGAGCAGAATATTTTGAAGCCGTTTGTCCCAGTTCAGTACCGGCACTGGATTTACAATATAACATGCATTTAAAAATCAATTGATTGTCAAAGATTAAAGCTGTAATTTGCAATGTTTTTCACTTCTGATCTTATTTAATCAATATTGTGTAATCAAAGTCAGCCTTTAGATGCCTGTGAGTTCATAGAAGCTTCACCAACTAATGATTTTTCGCTTGAAATTTCACATTTTATTTCACTGAATGCAACTAATCTCTATAAAGACATTTTGTGTTTGCGCAGTACAAATGCTGATATTCTGTAAACATAGACAAGGAATCTGCACCGGGCACTTCTTCCTTTAGTTGTCCGGTTGGTGATGGTCTATCAAATTTGAATGACCTTTGGCCAAAGATTTATCTTTCCGCCTGCTATTTGAAAGGCATTTGCAACAGTACACATAATTAATTCTCATATTAACAGAAAAAAATGTGAATAACTAAAACCTGTTAAATACTTATTTTTTGCCGTTTGCTTTTTCTTAGGGTTTTAACTGGACGCAATTCATTCAACGTGTGCTCTCAAGCGTGTCCGTTGACACCCAGGCAGAAGAGGAGGTGGTGGTTTACAGCTCTCCCTACCTTGAGAAGATGAATGATGTCCTATCCAGGCACAGTATCCGGTCAGTCCAGGCCGGGCGAGAACATGGAGATTCAGCTATCACAAAAGAACAGATGCGGTGCAGCAAACCGGTTTAACAAAATCTTTTTATTTCCGTAGAACTATGCAGAACTACCTCATCTGGCAGCTCATCATCGACAGAGTCAGCAGCTTGAGCCGCCGCTTTAAAGATGCCAGGGCGCGTTACAGAAAGGTACGAGGAGCACACAACGCCGCGGTATGTGTGAACATGAGAGCGCTCGCACACTAAATAAATTGCCCGCATCTGTTCAGACTCTCTACGGGACCACTGTGGAGGACGCTTGGTGGCGAGAATGTGTCCGATACGTCCAGAGCAGCATGGAGAATGCAGTGGGAGCTCTGTACGTTCGCGAGACATTTGCAGGAGAAAGCAAACAAATGGTGAGACCTTCTGGCCTTTTATCATCTCAAAAGGCAGCAAGATGTTCTCTGTGCATTTGTGTCAACTCCTAAAGTTTAGGTAAAAGTACGCCTCATACTCTAGACACAAATCATTTTTTTTAGGAGCCTGAAAACATCCATCCACGGTCTACCTAGAGTTCAAGCCAACGGGCAGCAGCATAGGCAGGGACAGGCAATATGGGGGGACATTTACAGAATAATTGAACCAAAAGCCATTTAAACTTCAGTACCTTCTGGGGGGTTGCATCATAGTTGGATGCAAAATCCCTCAGTTACATTATGTTTTTTAGTTTTATTCCACAGAAAGCTGAGATGTGCTGCCCCAACGTTTCACAGCAGTAGAAATGTTACGGTTGGGTTGGTTGTGCTTTGCTCCGTCAGGGACGGGCTGCTTCCTGATATATGAAAAGACAAGGTGAGGTCACTAGAAGTTACCTAGAAGTGACTCTTTCACTAAGATAATGATCTATTTAATACAAGCAGATTCATCAAGGAATATCTCAGCAGACATGGAGGGCGAGTCAAAGCCTGAATTTGAATCCTATTGGAATATTGTGTGGAAATTGGTAGAAGTCGGTAAAGTCCACTTCTTGCCCCATAACATCAAAGAAAAGTTGATGCATGAATGACTATTTCACCGTTGATATGAGCAAGTTCAAGTAACTTTTGCTGATTCGTCTATTTTAACTGTGTGCAGACAATAGTTTTTTTTTTCTTGCATATCTACCATGCAAGATAATTATGATTAATATCTTTTGGATTGTAGCTGCATACACTGTAACTGCTTCAAAAGTTATACAGATCCTAAAATGAAAATTTGGGGTCCACTGGAACAGACGATTTTAGCTTTTTTAATAACCACGCAGGAGTTTACCTCTTATGAGTCTCGTGAGTCTTTGACAATGTACATACAGTGTCATATAATGAAGCAAAAATGAAAACTATTCCAAGATAGCGTTTGTAAAGAAATACAGACCCTTTTCACAGAGTCTGCAGGCCACATTCGCAAAATTATTTCTTACTACTCTTTATTACATACATACATCTATCTTGATATGTACAGCTGATTGCTCAAAAACTCAGTTGAAATCATCTCAGCTTGTGTGTAATCAATGTTTTTTGTTTTTTTTTGCACTGCAATAAATAGTTGGAACTTTAAATGGGGTCAAGAAAAAAGAGCATTTGTGCAGTTTTATGAACATATGGAAAAGAATCTCTGTCATATTTTATGACTGTTGCATACAGACGTCTGGTTAATGGACCGCATATTGTTTCAAATCAAGCGCAGGCTTCCTCATTTTCAAGCTCAGTTATTATTCTGCTAACCCTAAAAACTCTGCCTTAACACTTAAAAGGCTGCTGCTGAGGTGTAAAGGCACTCTGCTCCCCTTTATAGCGCCATTTCTGCGATCAGATTCACTTATATATATATTATATATATATATTTTACACATAAATGTCCTAATCTCCAGTTTTAGCCCTTGTGCTTGCACTCAGGCTTTTCCTGTAAACTTCATATATATATATATATATATATATATATATATATATATATATGACACTTACACGAAGTTTAATGATGGACTCTTCATCCAGGTCCCTGTTCACTAGTAACTCCACTTGTACTTAGTACTAAAATAAGCGTTTCTGAGTTTGTCCAACAGCAGCTTGCATACCACCGGATCAAAGACCTCATAAAGATCTCCAAAAGAGGCAACTCAATGCTGCTTTCTGTCCAAAGCACTATTAAGACCATTTGCAACCACCCTGGCAGCAGCAACAGTTTGCTGTTGTTTTAGGGGCAGGCTGCCACCACTCCATTATTTTCCAGCGTAGGGAGCCAGGATTGTCCATGAACACATTTGGCTTGTTTGTTTTTTAACAGCACACTCACGAGACGGTTACCCGACTAATCATGCCTATTCACGTTGTGAAAATTCTGCCCCTTAAAATGGGCCTTGCACCATTTTAAGTTCCACTGGTACCGCTTGCACCAAACCAATTGCAACGCAGCAGCGGGCTTTACGCGATGACTCATGCAGGAGCATCCAAGAGCATCGCAAATTAGCCTTCGGATCAACAAGTTTTTCGCCGTAGTTCCTACTCCGCTGCATGTCCCTTTTGGGTGTCCTCTGTTGACACCAATCTGGGTGTCACTTTGCCTACGAGCACGCTGGCAACATGCTTTGTTTCTTCTGCCCACTGGAAATCTAAGTCAATCCAGAGGAACCAGACCTACTCTCTGGATCAATGAGGAAAATACTGAAGAAGGGAAGCTAGTCACTGAAGTGAAGAACAACTAACCCTACAAGTCTCAAAGTGGGACTTTTATGTACGGTGAAAACGCTGTAGGATAATATATACACCCATTGTTGATTCTTTTAACCTGGATTTTGTGTGTCTATGCGCTTCTTGCAGAAAAGGATGTTTTCCTTTTGTATAATGAGATTATGATTACAGTGAGTGATTACTTCTTTTTCATTTCTTTTGCGTTCACAGGTTAGTGACCTCATCAGTAAGATACAGAAAGCTTACGTTGAAACATTGGAGGAGTTAAGCTGGATGGATGCTCCCTCAAAGGAAAAGGCGAGAGAAAAGGTAACAGGCAAGAGAAAAACCCGAGCAGGTCTCCAGAACACGCTGGGAATTATTGCGCTGATTGCTTTGCATCTCGTTAGGCTATGGCCATGAAGGAGCACATTGGCTATCCAGATCATATTCTTGAGGAAAGCAACCAGAAGCTAGATCAAGAATATGCTCATGTAAGTCAAAACTCAAGCTCGATTCCACAGCACGTTGTACATGTCTGAAAAACAAAAAAACCCTTCATCACAGGTTTCTCCTCTTAGTTAAATTTCAGTGAAGAAAATTACTTTGAGAACATCCTCGAGAACCTGAGGTCCGAAGCGCACAAGAGTCTGAAGAAACTCAGAGAGCCTGTTGATCCTGATTTGTAAGTGGCTGATCCACGAAAGCATAATTACGAGTTATTTTTTATTAATTAAACTTTTGCCGGCAGTTTCTTTTTAGCGCTTTTGACTAAACTGCATGGCACATCATTTCACACCGCTGGGCAACATCAATTTCTGTCATAAATGAGGCTGTTTGCATTACATTTTCCCTACCTGTTTTTGCTCAAACTGTATGTAAAAGGGAAAAAATGCACTGAAGTGTAGTTTTGAGACAAGTTCAGTGGCAGTGAAGTGAAAAGAACATTTTGTTTTTTTCAATGAATTCATTGAAATAGACTGTGAGCTTTTGTATTCAACATAATACGCACAGCAGAAACTTTCTAAATCCTGCTCAAACCACTTCTCAGGTGGATCATTGGTGCGGCCGTGGTGAATGCATTCTACTCACCAAACAGAAACCAGATCGGTAAGATCGAGCTCCAGAAGGATCTCCAGGGTTGCTGATAGTCTGTTACAAATTAAAATGTTGTTTTGCAGTCGCAGTTGGTTCCTTTCGCATTTCTGCTGTTCGTTGCCAATTCCCTGCCCTTATCTGTCTGTCCAGTGTTCCCTGCAGGAATCCTGCAGCCGCCTTTCTTCAGCAAACACCAGCACCAGGCACTTAACTTTGGAGGAATAGGCATGGTCATTGGACATGAGATCACGCACGGATTCGACGACAACGGTGAGACACTGGTGATTCATGAACTGATGAATACAGTTTATCTCTTGCTGCCCTTTTATAGCAACAATCTGCTTCAGATCTGTTATTTTCACATGCAAACAACGCTTTACTTGCTATTTAATGTCGTCTCGCAGGGCGTAATTTTGACAGGGACGGTAATATGCTGAACTGGTGGAGCAACTACTCTGCTGAGCACTTTAAAGAGCAGTCACAGTGCATGGTGCAACAATATGGCAACTTCAACTGGAAGCTGGCGGGCGGACAAAATGTAAGGTGGTGGCGTGTTGTTGTTTTGACCATCATTCCATGTATTATGTGACCACCAGAAGAGTGTTTTCATGCTGGTGTGGGTTTGGACTGCCTGATTGCAGGTTAGTGGAATCAGTACTTTGGGGGAGAATATTGCAGACAACGGAGGGGTTCGGCAAGCGTACAAGGTAGGAAATACAAACGGTTACCTGTGTGCAACGCCACTTACAGCTACCTCGGTGGCACCGAGTCCAACATTGTTTTCCCGCTCATGCGTAAACTGTTTAAGTTTTCAAGCGTGCGTTCACAGGCTTATCTGAAGTGGGTGGAAGTGGAGGGTGAAGAGCCTTGTTTACCTGGTCTCGACATGGATCACAAGCAGCTCTTCTTTCTTAACTTTGCCCAAGTAAGTGACGAGGAGATGAGTTATTTTCAAACGTAGTATTTCAGCAGACAGACGGGAAGCAATTAATTCATCTGACCGGGCAGAACAATTCAGTTTGAGAGCTATCATCAATCCCTGCTAAGTGAGATTTGAAAGATGGGACATCTGTGGCTCAGAAGGTCCAGTTTACACCGCAAAGGCTCGGCGAGAAACAAACCGAAGTCCATATTGAACTGGATAAAAGCGTCTGACAAATGATCGGAATGTAAAAGCTACTTTTTGAGTTTTATTCGAACCAGTTTGGTGTAAATACTTTAAAAGCTGAGAAATTATTTTTCAGAAAAAAGTAATCGTAAATACAAATATTAATGTCGTTTATTTTTAAATTGCAGTTTTAGGATCCTTCAGACACTTAAAAGAAATAAATGACTTCTTTCTAATGTTTTTTTTCTAGGTGTGGTGTGGTGCTTATCGGCCTGAATATGCCAGCCAGTCCATCAAAACGGACTCACACAGTCCTTTAGAGTACAGGTAAAGCTTTTTTTAACGTGCTCAGGTATCAGTGCACTAGTAACACATTTTCATAACCTTCGACAATAACTTAAAAAAAAAAAAAAGACTGCAAACATGTGCACAGAGGTCTGGATGTGAAATGTATGCTCATTTCTCTGATTTAATGCTTTTTTTCCTGCTACTTGTGGCGTGAACACGGGACTTAAACTGGAGAACTAGCAGATGTGGGCGGCAGGGTCAAAAACTGAAATATTGCTACTGCAAACACTCGTAAAAATACTGGTTTTACTTGCCTTTAAGCCAGATGAATGGGTAAAATACATGCATAGGGCTCAATGTACTTCTTTTCTTGCCTTTCTCGCATGCAGCCGTTATGCACATACATGCACTACAAATCTGCTTAGAGAAACTAATGCCAACAGATAAAAACAAGAACCAGTCAGCTGATGAAAATGGCAGAGCTGACAGCGAAATGGCCAGATACAGTACTATTGACAGCAGTTAATTATAGTCTTTTCCTGGAGGCTGAGTTTACACTTCGGTTTGAATGCATGCTGCTCCGAACTTCATCTTGATCCAAATGAGAACTCAACAGTTTGATTCCCAACTTCAACAGCATTCCTCTAACATTTTACACATACTTCAACTTCGTCTGTTGTGATTTCTTTTTCCTTTTGTCCTCAGGGTCCTCGGATCGCTCCAGAATTTCGAAGCCTTCTCAGAAGCCTTCCAGTGCCAAAAAGGCAGTCCAATGAACCCTGAGCAGAAGTGTCGTGTCTGGTAGAACTTCTGCTGCTTTTGACATGGGCAACTCATTTCAAAAGAACAAGTTTTACTTTTTAATCCCACAGAGACATTTTACTGACAAAATGCTTACGCACTATTCAGTGCCAAAATTACAGCACGGACATGTGCATAAACAAAAATATAGATATATTGTAGATACAAGAAAATTGGGTGACTACAAAGCTTTTCGGGAAACCATGGTCTCTGGATGAGGAGGTCACTTGTTCTTTGGTTCCGTGTCGTCCGTGTCCAACAGACGACGAGTTGGGGACATGAATGAAAAGATAACATTGAAAATATGAAACCTCGTGAGGAGGTCAAAGCTGAATGGCTTTAAATGCTGATCCAGCCTCTGATGAACCAATTCTTAAAAAGTATCCTCCACAGATATTTCTAATTCATCTAGAAAGATTTGGTTCAGCGTTGCCTCTGGGCTTTTGGTTTTGATGTGCTGTTTTCAAGACACTGCAAATGGAAAACTAAGAAACAAATCTAACTTTGGCTGAAAAGCACAGAATAAAAATAAAGGGGGAGCTTTGCTGAACTAAAGCTGCATCGAATTAGTCACCCTCTGAGAGTTTGGTCGTTTCTACATGAAAATGAATTACCTAAAGACTTTAAGACTGTTAAATCTTTGCAGCTATAAGCTTGAATTCAAATTTGTAGAGCTGCAGCTTTCCTCATTTTAGTCACTGAGAGATTAAATATTAAACATTTACAAAACTATATAGTGCTTTTTGGGGGATGTGTTTTCTTAGTTTCTTTACCATGTTATGCAAATGATTGTTACTCAATACTCAGTGCAGAAATTCCTGTTTGTCTCAACAGTTTGTGGTAAGAAATAATAGTCCACTTGTTTTGAAAAAATATCGTTGGCTTGCAGCATTTTAGTTTGTGCAAAAAAAAAAAAAACCCACAACTTATTATAGAGTGAGGTGATGTTGATATTAATTGCATAGATGGTTTCTCCCGGTTTTCACATGAGATCAGAAACATTTCATATTTGAAACCCAAAACGTCCAACATGCTCCGTTTGTAAGATGACATCTACTCGGAGAATATCTGCGAGTTCAAATGGTAAAATATTGTTTGATTTCTAGCACAACTGCTCTCTCCCTCTCGGATGAGGAATACTTTGATCCTCTGAATACAGCCAATTACATGCAAGAGAAAAGAAAAGAAAACTGCTCATTCACTCACCCTGAAAAGGGCAGTAGACAAAGTTCTTTTTTTTTTTTTTTTTTTTTTTTGCTTCTGATCTTGCGTCGATTTAGTGTCCAGTAAGATGAACGGATGGACAGAGTGTGCTCGAGTGAGGTGACCACTGTAGCCAGTCACTGTGGCCCACTGAAGCGCATTATTAATGATACAGCAAGGGCCAGGACTGTTGTTTTCTGTCTTTATTAACAGGTAATGACAGGAGAATCAAAGCAGAGCGAGCCTCTCTTAGGAGAGGATGGAGACATTGACTGAAGAGTGCTTTCAAATGCAGCAGGAAAACAAAAACAGAGCCAATTTGAATGTTTGCTTGTCACTTGTCACATTCAGGATGCCTTGGTAAACTGAACATGACTGTTAGGTCTCTACAGAGGCTGCTGAACTCAACGTGTATATAAAATGCTTTACCGCCCGTGTCTCGGTCTTCACTTTCTGGCAAATACTGTTGCGATAAAAACGATGGGAAAGAAAAACGTAATGAAAGACTGCTTTCCTCAAACAGAAGAACTGACAGTGTGCTGCATCCCCACGTCAATCGCTGAGATCTGGCAGGTACACTCTTCCGACGGCACAACAGTGGAGTGGTTAACATTAATGCCAGGTGTGAACCCACCCTGGCGTGTCTTCACACCTGGCATTAAAATGTGCACCCAAATGCACCTTGAGTGATCAGATCTGACCGTCGCTTTTTCCACCAACTATCTTGTTATTTGTAATCACCAAAGGCAGCAGCTGGAAACAACTAGGCGGAACTTGCAGGGAAAAAACGAAGCTGAAAATAATACGGCAAAGAAAATCAAACACTTTTTTTATTCTTTTTGCAAAATTCATTCGACAAAGGATGCGTTAAATACCAGTATGGGGATGTAAGGAAGGAGAAGTTGAATGACAAAGAGCTTTATGTGTCCTGAGTGGTCAGGTCTGAATCCATCCTGGAATGCGTTCCAACCTTGCATTAGCCCTGACCACTTGTGATCGGATTTCCTAGAATTCAACGTCAGGTCTGAACGGGGTCTTTGTGTTACCCCAGTGATTAGCCAATGACCGCTGAGATAGGGTCCTGCCCCCCCCCCCCCCCACAAACATGAACAAGAGCAGGCAGGAGAAAAGAGGAACACAGATACATTTGCAAATGATGCGTAGTCCTGTCTTCAGATGGATTTTTTTGTTCAACATTCCTTAAAACACCTCACATGCAGGTTCATAGTTGGTAGCTGCTGGAATAAGCTGCACTTTATGTACTAAAAGAAGCCAAAGAGAAAATTTAAACCCACCCCTCACCAAAGTTTTATCCTCAACGCTCAAACTGAAACTCAGTTTAAGCAGCCAACCTTAATGACGTCTAGACAAAAATAAGTCTCCAGTTAATTGGATCGTACTCCTTTCAAAGAGCCACAACTCATATTCCCACCCGCTTTGGGGTGGGAGTTAGATGGATTTACAAAGAGATACTAAAACTGAAGTATTCCCAATGTTTCAAACAAGACTTCAGTGCCCAACTCAAAGACATTGATAAAATGTTTAAAAAGGGTGACGTTAAGCGGGCGGACTGGTGTCAGTTTTTCTTGTGAGGCAGCTGGATTCTTGCGAGATTTCATCTTCAGTAGAGACATCGGCAGCGACAGGCAGCTATTTCTGTTGAAGGTGTTTGGACGTCCGACAACGGCAGCTTCAAATCACTGAACTACTATACAGCATTTCTTTGATCTGATCGGTTAATGTTTGCCTGTAATGGACGAGTGCTCGAATTATTGCATTTTGAAGGTTTTTGACACTTTCTAAATGGTTTCTACAGACTAAGAAGATGGGTTTTTGAGTAGTAAACCACAGCAGCTCTGGTCAGCATCATGAAGACAAAAACTGTTGGAGATTCTTATACACAACATTTCAGTGTACCCCTTAAGAGCAGTTTTAAACATGCAGGTAGGCGTCCATGTGTTATCTACATTACATACCGAATAATGATCAATCACAAAGAGCATCGGACCGGGACGTACGAGTCTGGAGTTGAACTCATGAAAAAAGAAAGCACACATTACTTCTGCATTTTGCCTTCATTTGTGTTAAATGCTGTTCATCTAAGTTTTTGTTGTTGTTGTTGTTGTTCCCCAAATTTAAGACTATGTAAGGAGTAGTTGATGCTTTTTTTTTTTTTTTTTTTTTAGTAAGTCATAAGTCTGAGAGGTAAAAGTGTGTTGTTTTTTTTTGTTTTTTTTTATCTCTCCTCTCTTAATTATAATTCCTTTCCAAAATCCTGCAGTCTAAAATAGAGCCTCACTGGAAGCTTCCCAGGAGGAAATAAAGTAAATAAAAAAAAGAGCAGCGTTTTTAGTGAAGGATGCTGACCAGACCAACTTACGCTGCCAAAAACTGGAGATCTGAGTTTGACATTTAGAAATCAAAGGTCACGCGGTTAGAGCCCCTTTTTTCTACTTTAAAAATAATATCCATTTTATTTATTTATTGTTTTTTTAACCACATATGGAGTAAAAAAACTCTGTGTTGCTTAAAGGCAGGCAGATTGGGCCAGCTGTTTACCGTCTCCAGCTCACATCCCAGTTACAGTATGTGGCAGAATTCATCCTTGCATTAACTCGCTCCATTCAAGCAAAATGATTTCCCAAAATGTTAAAACCCTTTTTTGAAACAGCGAGTCGCACTGACTGAGGTAACGCTGGAAGCTAAACTGTACGTAGTGCTGCAACGTGGGGCCGTTGTTAGAGGACCAACAGGTCAGACTCGTGTATATTTTGTGTGGCTTTCCTGAAAACTGTGCCACAGTTGTTTGCTGAACACCAATGGTATATACATAAAATGTCTTATCATACAATGTTGAGAAAATCACGTAAGAAATAACTTTTCTTACCTTAGTTTTAGCTTCATATTTACTGAAACTGTGTTGTTTTGAAGTTACAAAACAAGTACAAAAGCAGTTTTTACTATGTATGAACATGTTTAATCTGTATATCTATAAGAGTTTATTTATCTAAAGGAATATTTAGGAAGTAATACTGTTGCTTTAAGAGAATCCAGATGTTAAAGATGTTTCTATGAATGTTCCTGCTGCTATGTAATTATCTAGACTGCTATTTTTGTGACTCAGATCTGTAATTATTGCCATTAAAGTGACTGTCTTAACTGGTGTGAGCTCGAGACTCTTCTTTAAATGTCTTTTTTTTGCATACATGCTGAAAAAGTGAAAAAAAACAGGAAAATGAGGCACAAAGATCATGTAGATGTGGCAGAATCTATTTCATTTTACTATGTTTGATTCAGGAGAGGTTCTGAAATCACATTGGAGACTTAATCAATAGCTTTGTAAATTAATCTAAAAAGAAAAAAAAAACATGTTAGGGAAAATGTCCATTAAGTAGCATATTTCATGAAACCAAAATGGGCTTAGTTAAGACTGAACAATACAGAAATAAACGTCTCAAAAGCCTTTGGAAAGACATTGGATCAAGTGGAGGTGACGTAAATGACAATAAACGAGGTACAGTCTTGTGTTAAGATTGTATATTTTTCATTATGGTTTTACACATCTACACAATAATAAACACTCATCTTGTCTGCACCAGGTCTTGAAGTTAAATACCACCTTTTGTGGTCTTTTATTCATTTTTATGTACCGTCATAAACCTTGACATTTACAATGCTCACTGAGACCTGCAAAACCTGAGATGCAGTTACTCGTTTGTCTGAGCATTGTACGGTCTGATCTTGGAAAACATTGCTGGAATATTGTTTTAACTGTTTCCCACTCGAATAATCTTTCTCACTGCTGAATGATGGATTTCAAATGTACGTTTTTCTACCCTCCCAGCAAAATTACAACTATGCACCAGTCTAAAATGACATTTTGATGCGTTTAAAGCCCAAAAGGTGACAAGCCATCATTCTTTAACACGTCAGACTAAACACAGACCAGGTTTGAAAATCTTTTGTCGGGCTAAATCTGTACCAAGGCAAACGGGCGGCAGAAAGAATGTGACTTTTGTTTAACCTTACAAAGGCATGCACGCTCTTTCTAAACCGGATCAACCACATTCAAAGACACACAAATAACTCTAATAAACATGATTCATTCACTGCAAATCAGAATTTAAATTTCCAAAACAGTTCAAAAAATGAGAAAGAAACGCAGCATCCATAAGCAGATTAAACTTCAGCTCAATTTTATAAAACGGTAGAAAAAGACATCAAAAGCCTTTGTGAATATCAGTAGTTTGAACCTTCACTGGGACTGCCAACTTCTTCACTGTTGTTGGCATCAAGAACAGTTGAAGCTCCTCCGTCAGCGCGTGCAAACGTCATCATGGCACTGTAAAAGAAATAAGAAGTTTAATCTCGAACACTGAGGTTCAGCGCATTTGATGAAAATTAAGACGTTTTTCATTATATCACTGATACGTTTATCATTAAAACGACAGTAAGTGATTATTGTGTGCTTGGTTTTAAACGTATGTGCCCTTTACTGGGGGGAAACATTAACTTTTACTGTAAGTATTAGTATGGTAAATCACATAAAACTGCTCCTCAAGAGGAAAGACTTTTGTACATTCAAAGTACAGTGATAAATACGTATTTTCAGCAGGCTAGTAATAGTATTGATCAGACTTAGTTCTACACAGTTATAGGTACGAAGCGTAAATCCTGCAGAGTAGAGCTGAGCCATAAACTGAAAATTAATCAAAATGGAAAATTATTCATATTTTTTTTCTTTAATTCTTTAATTACTCTTCGCACTGTGCATGTGCAGTAAAAACATACTACTGCATGTGCAGTCACATGACTCTGCCTCATCCAGCTTGAAAAGAGCGAGGTTTCATTTCCTTTGATGCATTTATTTTTTTAAATGACTGATTATAAAGAGCTCTTTTATTAGGAAATTAGGGGCAGCAGATTTAAACTGTCAGTAAACTACTTAAAGATAAAAATCATAGGTGATTTGCACTCAAATTAATGTAAAATGTAGAGTTTCATGTGTGCGAAGCCTTGATTTGACCACAAGACCACAGGTTGTACAGTCGTACCTCAGACAGTTTTATTGCTGAATTTGAAGGGTTTTTCCTGAGAGAAAACTAAGATTAAATTATTTAATAGTGTGTTTAAAAAAAGAATTAAAAAAAACACATTACGTCTGGCCAAAAACTCTGGTTCTTTACATGTCAGCCAACAACCTCATTCTGTTAGAAAATCGTTAACTTTTAAGGCCTCTTCCCTAAAGTCACGTCAGCGAGCTTGTGACTTTTCCATGACACAGTATGACCCCTTGTAAAAAAAACAAAAAAACAAGGTCTATTTTGTTCATAGGCTGCTGGGTTAAAACCAGTGGGTCTTCAGCATCAGACAGGTTGTGGGGACAAGTTAGAGCAGCTTTGACTTGGTGGTTTTTATGGGAGGGAAGGAACCGAGCCAGGAGGCAAAACTGTTAAAGACCATGTGCTGGATATGACGGCTATGTCAAAAGCACCACTGATCATAGGACAAACCCCATAAAATTATAGACTTGAAAAATAAGGTCAACGATGTATGAGCGATTTGTCTTGGTAAAGGTACTATTGCAGAGAACAGAAGCTGGATTGTCAGTGTTAATGTCTGCTTTAAGGCCCATTAGACACTGACGTCACAATGCCACAATCAAGTCCAAAAGGTGGAAAACAAAGAAAGAAAATTAACCAAAATCTTATGTCTTAATTCCTAAGTTAAAGTGCACAAAATGCTAAACAATTATAAGTACAAAGCACATTAATTAAAGATTCATTACAGGGCTTTTTGTGTCCATCCCAACTAAAAAACAATCTTAATGGAAAAAGAAAGAAAAAAGAAATCCTGGCTCATCATTAAGTCAATTTGGTGTCATAGTGCTGAGGATGAGTAATCAATCTCCTTTCTTTTCTCACTTGAAGGTAAAACTATGGATGGATGCATGGATGAATCTAACTATCCATACTCGTTTTATAGAAGCAACCTGAACAAAAAACCCCAGACTTGCTCTTCCTCAGCCACGTCTTCTAGGTCCAGCATGGAGACACTGGTGGACTCAGGTCTGCAGAGTCCTGAGGCTGCTCCGAGGCCTCTGTCTTATATATATATATATATATATATATATATATATATATATATATATATATATATATATATATATATATATATATATATATATATATATATATATATATATATATATATATATATATATATATATATATATATATATATATATATCCCTGTTTTCTCAAGCACAAAAGGTTTTTACTCAAAAGAAAAAAAAGTTTCCAGGGCCTTTGACACAGTTACAGAAAAACCATGAGGACACTTTAATGCGTGTGAAATTATCTGTGAAGAAGCTGCTCTGACGCATGTGTAACCGCTGACGTAAAAACTGTAATTTTAGGGTGAAAAAAAACCCAAACAAACAAAAAAGACTAAACAAACATCGAGCACATTCACACAAAAACATACAATAATACTGTTTTCCTCTATTATTTTAGTCCTTCACTATACATCTGTAAAGTGAGAGAACTAATTCAGGGTTACAGAAAACAACAACAACAACAACAACAACAACAACAAGGAGGACTTATAAAAGTAAAAAAGGAAACGTGTAGCACGGCTTACCGCTGGCTTCTGTCCAGCTTTTACCATGGCTGAGATGCCTAGAGCCTTGGAGATATCCTCCAAAGGTACGAGGTCTCCAGGCGAATCCTGGATGAAATGCAGCAGCACCTCTTCTCCACCTTTGCAGAACAAATAAGACAAAAAAAAATGGAAGTACTGTGATTGTTTACAATGTCCGAAATTATATCTGCAGAAATCAACTATTTGTTGTACAGAAATGAATTTATTTCCACCAAAATATAATACGTAATCCTGTGCTCACTGAAGTACATGAAAGGGAGCCAATGTGATCTTATCTCAGCGATCTGATCAAACCTTTGGTGTGAAATCATAAATAAAAGTTATAAGCCAGAAAAAACAAAAAAAAAAAAAGCTTCGCTTATATATGTTGATTGGTTTAAAAGATGAATGTTGACAGCAGTTGCACACCCATGAACACAACGTGAAATTTAATCAGTCGAACACGACAGAATCTATCAAGTGGTACAATTAAAGCTTGTTCTGCAGTTGTACAGGTGCCAGGCGCGCAGGAGCAGGTGCAGCTTAACTGCCTGAGGATTGTTGCTGAAGAAGGCAAGACTGGCAGACAACAGCGCTGTCCACAAGCTGGGTTGGACTCACAAACTGAAGGTCTGCGGGCCAAAAGCGGACCGCCACCTCATTTTATCAGAACATTCAAAGACAATTATGCACTTAAAATGCAATTTTCAATCTTTCATGCACCATAAAACATGGATAAAAACAACATGCCGCCCCCCCCCCCCCCCCCCCCCCCCCCCCCACTACAACATGACGGCATCCAACCACCGACTGGCACCACCTCAAATTAAGCTCTTTCCTATCCGCAGTTTTGTGGTTAAGTCATGGATTTGAAATCAAAATGTCTAGAGGTCGATGCCACAGTTTTTAGCATCACAGCACGGTTCCATGCACATCTAAATCGAGCTGTTGGCAGTAATCGAGCTGAGGATTTTACTGGAGTTTCGGAGAAACCCGAGTGCACGTGCGCGGGAAGAGAATCGAATTAGCTACGCGCTCTTTCGCGGCGGCGTTTTACCAGGTAGTCAGAACAATTAGTAAACAAACGTGGTAGATTTGAAGCAGACATGGAAGAAGGACAACAACACGCGAAGACGCCAACGATGCAGCAGGTCTGTACATTTCTAAGCATGATCGCGTCGCACGTTAGATGCCGTGACTGTTGTTATTCCCACTTCCTGAAGGGGGAGTCCCAGGCCAGCCAATAGCTCGGCTGACCGTGGTTTACTTATACATGCCGGAATAGGTCGATTTAGAACCGCATTATCTGGGTCTAAAAGCTCGATTTAGAACCGCGTTATCTGGGTCTAAAAGCTCGATTTAGAACCGCATTATGCGGGTCTAAGAGCTCGATTTAGAACCGCATTATCTGGGTCTAAAAGCTCGATTTAGAACCGCGTTATCTGAGTCTAAAAGCTTGATTTAGAACCGCATTATCTGGGTCTAAGAGCTCGATTTAGAACCGCGTTATGTGGGTCTAAAAACTCGATTTAGAACCGCGTTATCTGGGTCTAAGAGCTCGATTTAGAACCGCATTATCTGGGTCTAAGAGCTCGATTTAGAACCGCATTATCTGGGTCTAAGAGCTCGATTTAGAACCGCGTTATCTGAGTCTAAAAGCTCGATTTAGAACCGCGTTATGTGGGTCTAAAAACTCGATTTAGAACCGCGTTATCTGGGTCTAAGAGCTTGATTTAAAACCGCATTATCTGGGTCTAAGAGCTCGATTTAGAACCGCATTATCTGGGTCTAAGAGCTTGATTTAAAACCGCATTATCTGGGTCTAAGAGCTCGATTTAAAACCGCATTATCTGGGTCTAAAAGCTCGATTTAAAACTGCATTATCTGGTTCTAAGAGCTCGATTTCAAGAACTCCAGTTTGGTTCGACTACAGCCCGACTAAGGTGCATACATGGCTTTGTTTTGGAAGTCAAAGGTTTCTTTGACGTTGTCATGGTTACTCCTAATATGTTCAAAGCTGTTTGTTTCCACGGGCAGTGTGGATCACAAGGACAACTCCTCACCAGGACTGCTGCTTCTGCTTGTGCTGTCACACTGTTTTGTAGTTAGTGGTTCGGGGTTTTTCCCCTCCTGGGGTTTCGCCCGATAGTAAGTGTAGTTAGAGCCATGAAGTCTTTTACTGGCTCCTGGACTTTTGGGGCTTGATGTTTGGCTTCTGGTGTCCGTTGAGGTATACGGTTGTGTTTTTGGTTCCCTCCGTGGCTCGTGTCTTGTGGGCATTTTGTGAACACTAAACATACCAGTGCACTTTTTCTCTGTGCTTCAGCAGGATATCATCCATTTCTAAACAGTTTCGTTATTCCATTCATTATTGACATTACTCACTGGTTGTTCATTACATTCATTAATCCAGATATGTCGATTGGTGTTGCAAGCAGAAGTTTCTTTAGTTGCAGAAAAAAAGTGTGGAATTGCGATCAAATGTCCAGTCCCTCTGTGAGGTCCTGATGAGTCCACTCAGGTCAGACCAGTATTGTGTCTGTGCAGTTTAAGATGTTGTTTTGAGAACTGCACGTTATTTTGTCTAAAGCGCACAGAGCTCTGTTCTGTAAAACTGCTGTACTGACGACTCATTTCTGCATCGAGTCGCCTGATGTATATTTTGCAATGCAACTGCTGTATTAAATCTACTAAGCTTGGATCATCTCTCACGTTTTTATTCACGATAATCTAATGAACTGAGTTTCAGCCCAGATAGTCTCTTTCTGATCTCCTTTTTCCTGCTCTACCCAGCTGGTCTTCAGCAGGAGGGTCCCCCCTTATGATCCAGGTCCTGATCCAGGTTTCTTCCCTCTTAAAAGGGGAATTTTTCTTGCCACTGTTTGTCTTAAGGTTTTTCTCCCACTAGGGAAGTTTTTACCTGCTGTTGTTTATGTAATAATTGCTCGGAGGTCATGTTCTAGGTCTCTGAAAAGATCCTAGAGACAACTTGTGTTGTAACAGACTCTATATAAATAAAATTGAACTGAATTGAATTGTCACCCAGTGGTTTAAACATATTATACAGAGGTGTCAAGTTTTTCCACAACAACTGGGCTAAACTAAACCCTAGTGCAACTGGGTTTTCAAGTTGCTGTAACTGTTTTGTATTGTTGTGTTTTATAAGATGTTTATAAGATGAACTTAAATCTGTAATTGCTACATTGCTGTGTATCAACTGACCATATACGAACAGCAGTAAGAAAGTATGTAGAGATGACAAAAGTAACAAACTCAATATCCAGGGATCTAAAATTAAGAACTGCAATCAGTTTTTAAACGAAAGCCAATATTTAACTATATATTAAGCCTATATTTGATAAAGTCTATATTTAATGAACCCCTGGCCCCCTGAGGAATAAATCATTTTTTCTTGGTGGGGCTCAGTCAAAAGACATTAGGAGTCTGGCGGGAACGGCCTCCATAAAGGACTTCTGACTGAGTTTTGGAGCAGAGGTACAGAACAGAGTGACCTGTCATCCAACGGCTCCTCATCAGAGCAAGCTCCCCTTCAGCAGCAAAAACGAAGATATCAGCGAAACCTTCTCTTTTCCTAAACCTAAAATCAAACCGCTCCGCTCCAAAGCAATGATAAAGTTGTGGTCCACTCATTTAAACTACTCGGACTTTGCTACTTTTCTGAGGTCGTCCTATAAATTATTCCTGGTTGTACCTTTTTTAAGTAGGTATTTCAGTTATATTTGTAGATTAATTCATCCAGAATTTTCTACCACACACATAATCACATACTCTACAATTATACATTTTAAAATATTGTCGTTAAAATGTTAAATATCATAAATAAAGACGTGAAAGCATTCAGCAGCCCTGGTGAGCAATGACATCAAGTGTGAGGGTTTCAGCTACGGCAAACATTTTTATGTAACACTGTCCTCTAGCGGAGACAACGTGCACTGCAATTACACATTTTAGTCGCCTGCGTTGAACCATTAGAAAAGGTATCTCCTGCATGGTTATTTAAAAGTTGAAATCCCTTCGTTCATAAGATCTTTTGAACTACAACTTGGTTTTCCATTGATTTAAAAAAACGTTGCAGATAGAGCCTTAATAATGCCATCCTCTGCTGTGAAATAATCGTACCTTTTGCCACAACAAGCATGCCTCCACTCTGGAGCAGATCTCCAGAGAAGTTTCCCTGGATTCCTTCAGCACTCGCCTGCAGCCAAAAGGACATCAACAGTCAGAGGTCTATCTATTGATCTTGAGACCGTAATACATATAAGATTAGGGAAAACCAGTTCAGGAGAAAAGGGTAAAACCTTTAAATCGACATCAATATCATAGTATAGTTCAAAATAACTTACTGTAAGATCTAATTATAAAACAGTATTTTTTTTTAATCTTATTAAATGTATTTGGGATGTTCTTTTTCTTCATCACAAAAAAATGTATCAATGGAAAATGACACAAAATCACAAAACTTAAGAAAATAAATGTATCTTGGTAGTGTTTAGCCTCTAGTAGTGACAGTAATGAACCGTGCAGATATTTACCTTTGCAGCTATCTCTCGTACCTTCTTTCCCAGAGCAGCAGGAACCACACTTAAAGCCGTGTACCTGTGAGGGCAAATTAATAAGTAAAATTAAAAAATATATAATAAAATAAACATTTCTCCGATCCCAAAAACTAATCTTTTGATTTCAATGCAACATGAAAAATGAATTAACATCTAAACTTTACAGATCAGTTCATTCTCTCCACATAATTGCATATTTATTGCAACTTTACAAGATACTGACTCAACTAAACATCTCTTGAGAAATTGTTTACAAAAGACAAAGTGTCATTAACCAAAAGGTTTCTCTACACGATGTTCTGCAACGTGGAATAAACGATGCTTTACTGCACTCACCGCTTAAAACCCAAATCCTTGTAACACTTCTTTTCTTGGTCCACATAAATGGCTAAAAAAAGAAGATGACTGATGATTATTTACATTGTCAAAGCAACATTTCTTGCTGGAGTTTAATGGACTGAGCAGGAAACAATCTTTGTGGCCCTCGTGTCTCCTCTGGTATCCGAGAGTGCAGCGTGGCGACAGGGAGACTTGTTAATGTGTCCGCCAGGTAAGTCAAATATCGCATGTCAAACTTCTGTTCTGTTTGTTTGTTTGTTTTAAAGGAGGAAAAACATGTAGTTGGACAAAACTAAGATGAACTAAATACAATTTTTAAAACTTGAGCACAATTATTGCAATAAAGTGTTATTTAAATTAACTTTTGTAATGAATTTAAACAAACTAAAAAAAAACTAAAAATGAATGAAAAGCCATCCTTTCCTCCCTTCCTCTGTCCCTCCATTCATCCATCCGTCCATCCATCCATCAGTCCACCCATCTGTCCCTCCATCCGTCCGTCCATCCATCCATCCATCCGTCCGTCCGTCCGTCCGTCCGTCCGTCCGTCCGTCCGTCCGTCCGTCCGTCCGTCCGTCCGTCCGTCCATCCATCCATCCATCCATCCATCCATCCATCCATCCATCCATCCATCCATACCTGTTTAAACTTGTACAGGGTCACGGGGGGGATCTGAGCCAAACTTAACAAAACAAAGAACAACAAAAAAAATAAAAATACAAATTGCAAGTCTAGGGGTAGAAAAAAAAATGTTCTTCTGGGCCTGACTGTTGATCGGTTATTTTGCCTCTCATAACTTTCATATCATAGTCCATCTTATTAAATTTTTACCAAAAGGAACATTTTTAATATTTGCATTAGATGCTGAGAGATGCAACTTTTTACCTCCACCGGTTTCTCGCTTATGAGCAATTAATCTACACCTCAAGGACTACGTACGTGCAATATCAGCCAAGTGCAATGAGTCCGACACATCCAGTCCTGCTCGGTAATTACGTAACATAATGCAACATTACAGCTTTGTGTATTGAGCTCTCACTTCTACGTACTATCATATATTCTATTCATATTTCTATTCAACTGCATTCCTGCAACCATGCACATGAACACACTTCTATCACAGTACTATTACACTTACCAGTAAAAATGTGTTTACTCTAAATATCTGCTCACAACACTTCTGGATGCAGACTGTGGTCTAGCCTACTGGTTACCATTTTACTAATTGTTCTCCAGTAACAAAAATATTTTTTTTTGGTTATTTTAAACATTTTATTATCTTGAGGCTTCAGCACATTTCTTGTATAGGAAAGCAGAGTTGCGAATAAAGTTTTTCTGATTTCAATGAGCAAATTCAGCTTACATCCTTTAAAAAACCCTCCTTGCTTGAACTCTTGCACCCCAAACTCCTCTGGTCCGACTCCCACCAGCGAGACGCCGCCGGCCGCCAGGTCAGGCTCCAGCTTGCTGATCTCTGACGCGATCCATCGACACACCTGGCAGCCGAACCTGCGCAGGAAGAACAAGACCACCGGCTGGTCCTGCCACAGAGACTGGAGCTCTACTGTCTGAAACACGTGAAGAGGGAAAACCCACAATGAAAAATGAACATGGAAAATGGGTGGCATATAGGAAAAATGAAGGTGGGTGTTGCTAATTTATTCACACATGTACAATCATGAATAATTAGTTCAAAGAGTGTCTTTATGTGTCTTGTGCGTGTTCCTTCAGATCATCGTGTCACACCAGAATCATTATTGGTCCCTTAAATCAGTGTTGACAGGTGATGACAGGTATAACGCACCATATCAACAAAGCCACCTGGCAGAAATGAATGCAGTGAGCACAAAACAAGGGAAACAAACATAAAAAGAAGGAGGAAAGTCCACAACCCCACCTGAAACCTGAAGGGTCAGCTTACCTCTCCACCTTTAAGTCCACAACCCCACCTGAAACCTGAAGGATCAGCTTACCTCTCCACTCTCAAGCCCACAACCCCACCTGAAACCTGAAGGATCAGCTTACCTCTCCACTCTCAGTGCTCTTCAGCAAATTCTTCCCAACTTTAGCGAGGTCAACTTTTGCCATTTTATAAACTTTGGGACCCGGACAGTTTAACACATTCTGGAGAGATAAATCTGTCAGAAGAAGTTCAGCTAACGACGACTACAAACAACGCCCGTTCAACTGTTGCAAAACACCATCTTTCTGAAACGCCCATGAAACATGAATCTCCAATCACAATGCGCTGGGGGATGAACACTGGCCAATCAGAGAGCACATAAAAAGAATGCGAGGCGGGGTTTAGCCAGGGCAGTTTGCACCACGTGTTCTCTTGACTGCCATAAAATATTGATTTGACGATTTGTATTTTATTTTTTTATTATTGTTTATTCTTCAAAATATCAGCCTGGGTAGATTTAACGTACACAACGTACAGTTATTGGGTTGTTTCAACGTGTTCTTTGAATGTCAATATACTAAAAATGTCCAAATGTTCGTAATATTGGTTTGCATAAGGTTATGAGTCCAAAGGTGATTATATTTATTGCACGTCCTTTGTTTGCAGTCTTTTCTTAACCCTTTTTAAACAGCTTGTTCTCTCTTTTCTGATTTAAGTATATCACTGGAAGATAAATCCATTGGTTGAATATACTTAGGGTATTTTCCCTTTTAAATGGTAATCCAAAATTTATTATACATTTAAATATAAATTTAAGGTACTTTTTTAACCTTAACCTTGTAACTTAAGATTTTATTTAATATTATGTTTGCCTCTTTTTAAAAAAGGAAAGCAGATGTAATTTATACAATTTAAACAACCAGAACTAGTTTCAAGCATCTGTTTCCTCACTGTCGTGGGCTTTACTGGGATAAAACGATCAGTTAATTGTTTTACCTGAGGTTTCTTTTCTTTGCTGTCCATTTGAACTTTCTTTGAACATTACTTCCACTCACTGCTAATAAATGAATGTCTGCCGTCACTAAATATATGCAACAGCTCCGTGGAAAATGAAGGACATAGAAACAGAAAAAAGTAGATAAACCAGTACATTGAAAAAGAGGGGTCCATATTATAGAATTTCCTATTGGTTTCTAGTCCAAAAAAAATCATAATCAAATAGGCAAGCTTTGTTTAGGAATTCATAATTTCATTCATAAAGTCTAAAAAAAAAAAGTTAAAACAACAGAAAAAAAAACAATAGAAGAGTCAGACAAAAAAACAGCAGTTTGTGACCTAAATAAGTCTAAATGATAGTTATTATTTAAGTGGCTTGTTTTCATTTTTCACAGCTGGCAAAGCGGAGCCCAGTTTGAAATGTTTTAAATCTGTTACTGCCGGATACATTAATCAATAATTTCACATTTACCAGCAGTAACCAATAGTTAATTCTTCTATCCTCTTATGTAAATGTTATGATATGGTAAAAAAAAAAAAAAAAAGAAGGGGAGATTTATTATAAAACAGAATAAAAACGATTCCACATGATTATTTATGTCATCAACCTGTGACTAGGTACTGTACATATGCCGAACATAGACTGTAAAGTGTGTGTGGATGAACAGATGCGGCCGTGGTGCTGATGTTGCAGGGAGGGGCGTGGCGTCACGGGACAGACCGGGAGAAGAGACGAATGGGGTAGAAGAGGGGGGAAGGAGGCGAAGGGACACGGGAGAGAGCGGGGGGATGACTGCATTAAAGGAAAACAAAACTAAAAAAAAAAAATAATAACCATGACTCCTGTAATTAACACTAAGGTCTCCGTACATCACAATGGTTCCTCAGTTTACCTACACAGCGCGCTGCAATAAATGACGAACCGCCCCGTTAAGGTAATTATCATCTTTCATGTCTCCATTTGTACGCCTTTCTCATCTTCTCACACAGTTTAGTCGATTGTTCGGTGCTCACCTTTAGGATCTATACGTCAAGTCGAGAAAAAATGTCGAGGATCATTCGTCAAAAGGTAGTAAACAATAGTCTGAATCTTCGCTTCACTTAGTCTACGCATGTCAAATGTGTCGCTTAAATTACACTCGATAGTGACGCCTTATCCTTGCTGTTCTTGTTAGACTGGCTCTGGCGATCCCGACTTGCGCTTTCTACATGAAAAATTAAAATGGAAACAGGCGTCATGAGAGCGATGCCGCATAGTACACTGCTGTAGTCAGCCACGCCGAGCACATGGGCTCTGCGCACAGCATGCGCACTACAGCCAGTGCGTCGTGTTCGTAGATCCTGTCTGCTCATGACTGCAGTGTCCTCATGGTAGCACTACAGCTACAAGCACTAAATCACTCCAGTGTTAACCAGTTCGGCTGATTTTGGACGAATTCGAAACAGATCTTTAAATTTAAACTTTGCATCCTGTCTTAGTTTGAACTTGCTGTTGCATAACATCGTTTTATATGCTGCAGTGTACTCTGGCTTGAGAGAGATGTCATCTCCAGGGATGGGGACCCCCAGTGACCCCCTCCTGGCCAGCCCAGGAGGGAGGTTATCCACAGCTCAGGAAGGTCTCTGGAGGAGCTCACTACCCAAAACTGCCAGCTTCCCAACATCCACCACTCGGCACCTCAGTCACAGAGCCAACAACTTCCAAAGACAGCCAAAGCGTAGAAAGCTGATACGACCTTCACCTCCTCCCCCTCCCAACACACCCTGCCCCCTGGACCAGCTGGATCTTAGTGAGCTTCCCCCAAGACGTACCTTTCAAGAGCTGCTCTGCAACGGCTGCATCCTGTTTGGTATTGAATTTAGCTATGCCATGGAAACGGCTTATGTGACTCCTGTCCTCTTACAGATGGGCCTGCCTGACCAATTCTACAGCTTGGTGTGGTTTATTAGTCCCATTCTCGGTAAGTGGCTTATAGGGATGCACAATAATTGGATTTTGAAGAACAGTCATAACGTGTGGTCCTACTCTACTGTCGTGCTTTGTCCTTAAGGATTCCTCGTTCAGCCTCTAATAGGAGCATGGAGTGATCGTTGTACATCCCGGTTTGGGCGGAGGAGACCCTTTATTTTTGCTTTGGCTGTAGGTAAGATGTGCTTTTAGGAGGACCATGGCGATGTTGCGTTGCTTTTGGGCAAAGTAAGAGAGCAAGATAACGTAATAAAGGTTCAAAATCATTCCCATCGGAATCTGCACTTCCCATGCATTGGTTTTCCTCAAAAAAACGTCTTGAGTACGGCAATTTCTTCTGCTTCTCTTCTTCTAAAGGGGCATTGGTTGGTCTAACCCTGGTGCTGAATGGACGAGACGTTGGAGTAGTCCTGGCTGACACAGCATCCAATCACAAGTGGGGGATTGTCCTGACGGTGTGTGGGGTGGTTCTAATGGATTTCAGCGCTGATTCAGCCGACAATCCGAGCCATGCCTACATGATGGATGTGTGTAGCCCAGAGGACCAGGATCGTGGACTGAACATTCATGCATTATTAGCCGGTAGGAAAACATTTTTACTTGTTCTTTTTATCATGTCATAACAGTGTAAATTATGGGAGATATACTGGATTCCTTCATGGGAATTTTGACATTGAAGGGCAGAAAATCTGATTCAGACAATTGTCTTCCTCTTGCACTTTTGAGTCTTTGTTTTTCCACACAGGACTAGGAGGAGGATTTGGCTACATTGTAGGTGGCATCAACTGGGACCAGACACAGTTTGGAAGATCAATGGGAGGTCAGCTGCGGGTCATATACTTGTTCACGAGTGTCACTTTGGTGCTTGCCACAGCCATGACTCTGATGAGTATCCCTGAGAGGCCCTTACCCAAGAGCCAACCAAGCAAAACCTCCAGTAAAAACCATCTGAAAAGTCCCAGCCTGCCTCTGCCTCCATCTCCTCCTATTCCTCCTGGAGCGGCTCTGGGACTGGATGAGGAAGATGAGGATGGTCTTTACAGCTACAGTTTTTCAAAGTCTCACCCAGGCAACCCTGACACTTTGGCCCATTCATGCAGTGCTAACGCACGCCTTTGTGCTGGCCTCACCAGCCCCATATCACCCCTAAGCCCACTCACTCCAAAATATGGCAGCTTTATAAGCAGAGACAGTTCACTTACTGGCATCAATGAGTTTGCCTCCTCTTTAGGAACCTCCTACATAGACAGTGTGCTCATAGACTGCCACACAGGTCAGCAGACTCCGCAGACCCTGGCTCCCATCTCCACCACTTTGCCTCTGCCTCCAGGGGACACCCCACCTCCAGATGAGTCCACACAGATGGCAGGGAGCCACCCTGCAGGACAGGCTCAGGCTGAGGCGGTGTCTCATCCAGTTGGGGGTGCTCAGGATGTAGAAGGGGCTCAACCTGAGGGAGAATCACAATCCCACTGTGCAGCTCAGGTCACAGCTGGGGCTCATCCGGGTGCAGGCTTGCATCGGGGTTCTACTGCTGGCATCTTGAAGCGACCTCAGAGTCTTGCACTGTTGCAAGAGCCGATGGCAACCCAGATTGTTGGGCTGGAGAATGGACGGAGGAGAACAGTGACCTTCAGCCAACAGGTCAGGCGCAAATTTTACTATGAAAAAAAAAGGTGGCTGATGAGCCAGCACAGGTTTTTCTTAGGCGTGGCGTCTTTTTTTTTTCTTTGATGCAGGTTGCAAACATTTTGCTGAATGGTGTGCGCTACGAAAGTGATCTAAGTGAAAATGTGGAAACAGGAGAATCCCAAATGTCAATGAAGCTGCTGTGTATAGCCATCTACAGGATGCCTCCTTCTCTGCGGAGTTTATGCACTAATCATTTTTTGGGTAAGAGTCTTTTTTTTTTTTTTTTATTATATGAAACCCTCAACTATACCTGAAAATGCATGCAGAAGGAGATAATGTGTTTTTGCTTATCTCTGCGCTGTAGGCTGGTTGTCCTTTGAAGGCATGCTGCTCTTCTATACTGATTTCATGGGAGAAGTTGTGTTTAAAGGAGACCCCAAAGCACCCCACGACTCCGAGGCGTATCAGCGCTACAATGCTGGGGTCAGCATGGGCTGCTGGGGGATGTGCATCTATGCATTTAGTGCTGCTTTCTACTCAGGTGACAACTAACAATCACATCATATGTGAGACACAACGACTCTGCAGGAGAACTTTTGTCTTACTATGGTTGAATACATGGGGAAGAAATGTATCTCACAAGTGTTTTTTTTTTGTTTGTCGTCTAAAACTTTTAGCCATACTGGAGAAACTAGAGGAGCGTTTCTCTCTTCGCACTCTATACTTTTTTGCCTACCTGGCATTTGGTCTGGGCACGGGCCTCGCAACGCTGTCCACCAATCTCTACGTGGTCCTTTCTCTTTGTGTCACCTACGGGGTGCTGTTCTCCTCTCTGTGTACGCTGCCTTACTCTCTGCTGTGTGAATACTACCAGAGCCCGCAGGTAGGTTTCTATTTGAATCCAGCAACTGATTCTTCAAAGAATGCATTGTGCTGATTTTTAACTTAAAAGAAAACAATATAAGTTACATTTATGTTCATGCGCGTTCATTCAGATATATCTACATAGGGATGCACAGCTGGCACGTGATATTTGCCATTCTCAATACAAACTGTGGAAACTTGAACTTTACACTACAGTAAGAAGAGCTTTCCCACAACAAGCCGTACCATAACAATCCTAACATTGATCTTATCAATCAAACATGCTGGCGTTTGACGAAATCGTCCAGAAAATTCTGTAATAGCGTATGTTTAAGTTAATCGGCCAGACTGTAAGAACTTGGCTTGAATTGTTACTCATGGGGTCTTATTGTACTTAACCGGAATAGCTGGAAAAACATTCCGAACAGCGGAGCAGTTTTATTGTTCATTTGGCTTCAGCGCTGTAAAAAATTTGTTTTAGGTCTGGCACCTAATAAGTGCAGAAAAAGAAGAAGAAAAAAAAACACGAAGAGGAGTATGTAGGTCAGACATGTGGCATGTTGAAAGCGTTACATAAATGCTCTTTGGTTTGCTCTTGTAAGATTGCTGTTACAGAGAAGCACCAGGGTGCTCATGGAGACATAGACGTGAATGATGGCAAAGGGTGCATGTCTGGCAGAGGTCTATAAAAAGTATGAAGCAGAGCCAGCATCCTAACTGTCTATATTTGGTTGCACATTAACATCTCAAAAGCTTGATGCTGCGTTCTCGGCCAAAATGTAACTGCTGGCTGCAGATTTGCATGCCCGGCTCAATTCTTCTTTTTTAACCTGCAGTGTTGTTGTGATCCCGTAACTAAACGACTTGTGTCTTCCTTTCAGTTTTGTGGCTCGTCAGAGGAGGGGACCAGACGAGGGATGGGGGTGGACATTTCTCTACTCAGCTGCCAGTATTTCCTGGCTCAGATCCTGGTCTCAGTGGCGATGGGACCTCTGACCTCACTGGTGGGCGGGGCTCAGGGAGTGATGTACTTTGCAAGCCTGATGTCATTCGTGGGCTGCCTGTACTCCTCTCTCTGTGTGGTGTACCAGCTGCCCCCCCCTGAGGGTGAGCCCCCTGAAAGCGAGACCCAGCCACTATTGGTGCACATTTAGCAACAATGATGTTCGTTCGCTTTACTTTAGACACACACACAGAGAACAACCCACACTCCCACGCCGTCACTTAGCGTCTGAGTGTGTTGACCTTTATAACACTGATAGTGACAGATACACTGCACATCTTGCTGCGCACTGAACAGCACAGTTCCACGAGCCGTTTTACACTAATCTGCAGTGTCCTTCTCAGAGCTACACAGACAGACAGACAGACAGACAGACAGTCAGTCAGACAGACAGACAGACAGACAGACAGTCAGTCAGACAGACAGACAGACATTGGCCACCGCTGTGTATAAATAACCAGTGTGTTTCCATGAATTGTTCCCTAACTTTTGCAAATGAATGTATGACCTTTCTTTGAATGTGTGTGTGTGTGTGTGTGTGTGTGTGTGTGTGTGTGTGTGTGTGTGTGTGTGTGTGTGTGTGTGGTTGAAATACCCTGAGTGATTTGCCTTTGTATGGACAAACTTGCCGTTTTTTTTGTTTTTTTTATGCTTGTTTTTCGCTGTTTGTGATAGAAATGCTGATCACTCTGTATAAGCTAACTGCAGTTTCCCCCCTCTTTCCTTTCTTTAATCAGTTTTCTCTTGGTTGCATGACCTGCAGGGTAATTCTGCCAAACCACCGTGATTTTTTGTTTTGGTCATAAGGCCAAAGGAATGTCTACCTGCCTGTTTCTCTGAGTCACACACAGATGATTGCATCACACTTAATGCTAGGATTTTTCTGACTAGATGAAGGAGCTGGCAGGGACTTTTTACACTTTCTTTTTTTTTTTTGGATACTTCAGGAGTTCTGTCGGCGTAATTTGCCAAATTTATGTTTAACATTGTCTTAGTTCAAACTGCTGTTGAACATAAAAGCTTTACATTTCGCACGTAGCTGCAAATACAAACAATTTGTACACAATCTAATTCATCAGTATGAGACTTAATTAGCGTCCGACCTCTAAATTTTGAGTTTTCCAGCTGGATACTTTTAATGCAGTGCGACAACATGTGCATACACTAATAGCAGCTAGGTAATTAATCAGCACAGCGCCACGACGGACGAGATGAAAGATGAAACGAGCAGAAACGTGTACGCAGGCTTTAAAAAAACAAAAGCAAAAAAACGGACAAACGTGTCCCGTGACAAATTCTGTCCTGGCTCTCACTAAGCCACGAGCAGCCCTGTGAGCCGTCAACCTATTCCCGGCCATTCCATTGTAATAATGACAGTGATTCTTGTCATTGTCAGGAAGAGCAGAAGTTGAAACTGGGATGTGAATCTGCATTCAGTCGGAAACCGAACAAATAAGAAGAACAGCAGAGAGAAGACTCTGAACTGTGGGTAGCCCTGAAGATGGACAACGTTAAGGCAAAAACAAAAAAAAGACTTTGGGGATTCAGAGCCAGCAGCAGGTGCTTCTCGTCATCATTAGGGCGCATGTTTAAGATAGTAGGCTTCTGCTCTGCCATGCTCAGTCCATCATCTCATAATAGTAAATGACCTTGTTAGCAAATGGTCTTTACTGGGGGATAGTCTCATCCTGAAGAGACCACCATGAGAAAAGTGGCACGTATATAAATATACATTTTTAAAACATCTGCCATGCCATGGCAAATGTTCAGCCTCATCACAAGCACTAATCCTGACTTCAGGGCTCCCGCGTAAACATCGGAAGCCTTTCATTGCAGCGGTTCCATTGAGCAGCCCAACATACTGGTACCTTTGGAGAATGTCAAATGCCTACTATCAACGCCTCCTGGATTGACTGGATGCACACCATTCTGTTTCTTAGGAAACAATATATGGATCATGCTCCTACACCTTGCTTGAAGAAATAAAACAGTTTGTGTATATGGAAACAACTCTTGCTCAGTATTGGTGTTTCAGTAGAACCTACATTTATTCAAGTGTTCAGACTAAAAAGCTCACCGCCACTTCTGGTTTCTGTCAAGTCCATCTTTTACTGACCGATCAGTGGCGGCTCATCCCAGATGCCTCAATTGATTTGACCATGATCTGAAGTTTTAAAGTACTCCACATGGGGGCGCTATCACGCACCAGCGAGCAACCCATCAATTCGGCGCGCTACTTCCATTACCAAGTGAGTCAAATTATCCCTGCTACTTCCTGCATCTAAGCCAGCCATTTTCCATGTTAAGAAAAAAAAAAAAAAAGAAAAAGAAATAGGTCAAGTGACATCATACGCTTATGAAACCATGGTTCTGTGAGGCACTGATGATCTGTTAATTGATACCATACTCTCAGAGCAGACAAACTTAAGTAAAAAGACAAATTTATTTGTTAATCAGAATATACAAAGCAATGGCTGAAGTAACCGAATGCCATTCTGAATTTGAAAAAGGCAGTCTTGTACATAGAACTGGGCTACCCAACCATAACATAAAACTCGAAAATGCAAGAAAAACAACGTATAAATGGTACAAACTTGCGTGGAATGCATACAGAACAAATGACCAAAGCGTTAAGATTTAAGAGGGGTTAATTAACATTGCAAAACACCTCCTCCACACAAAACGGTCAAACTATTTGTGGAGGTGCAAGACAAGAGCCCCTTCACTTATATGCACCATCTGTTATGTTAACAGGGTAGCCGGGGATTAAGTAGCAGCTCAACAGAAAACATTGATGCCTCAACTAATATTTCTTACGACTGTCTATTATCCCCCGCTTAAAACTTATCTTTGGTCCTTTAAATGTGTCAAAGAGGTCAACATGAGCATTGGAGGTGAGCAGCTGCCTGGTACATATGAATCATCTGGTCAGCACTGACTCAATAGAGATTATGCTTTTAAAGAAACGGATGTGAAATGTCAGGAAATTATTTAAAAAATAAAAAAGTCTCATGATGTGGCCCAAATTCAACAAGTAGTTAGAAAAAAAGCTCATTTTAAAGACCAATAAATAACATTTCATAAACGAAAAAAAATGCAGGGCCACTGTGTTTTAAAACTCCAGTGCAATGTGACAATGTGGGAGGAACCAAAGTGACATGAAGGGAAAAAAAAAAAACCTAAGAAAACTCTTTCAAAAGACACAGAAAGCACAAGCTCTATAACACAATGTTGACCAGGCTGGTGAGACAGTGCTGCAAACAAGTAGCAGGGCAAAGACCTAAGCCTCCACTTGTGGCTCTTTCGAATCTCCATTTTCCTCGGTCTTCTGCTTTTTCGTCTCAGCTTTTTCCTAATGAAAACAGGAAAACATTTCACATAAAAATCAGACATCACCAGATTAGTGTAAACATATCAGCCCAATGACAACCCACCTCCTCCTCCTCTTCTGCTGCACGCTTCACAGGCTGTGCGTCAGTCTCCTCAGCAGGGGGCGCCTCTTCTGCATCCTCTGCAAGGACATTTAGTCATTAAGGAGTCTTTACTTTCAGTTTGCAAAACAGCCAACATCTAATATTTAGAATTTTTGTCACAGTAAGATTTATTCATCACAAACACAAAGTGACATTATCATGTTTTGAAGATTTTTTTTTTTTTTTTTTAAACATACCACTTCCATTCTTCTGTTCCTCATCTGTGGTTTCTTCCTTTTTGTCACTATGATCAGCACCATTCTGAATGAAGAGGAAAAGTCAGTCCTGTTAGATATGACATGGCTGAGCTTAAACATCTATAAAACTGCAGGACTAAAGAAATATTGGAAGATGGGGAGGGAACAAGAACATGCATTTAAAAATAATAACGTACACTCCTTTTAAGGACACTTAAAGACTAAAAAATAAAAAAGGCATGCATGCAGAGCCCTTATTAGGTCCCCTGAGATTTAACCACCAGGCTGTGAGGAACCACAGACCACAGAAACCGGTGGAGACGTCCAAAAGGTTGCTAGTTAACATCTGTGCCATTTCACAACCCAAACAAAAGCAGTGTGGAGGGAGTACGTGAACAGGAGAAGATGGCTGCAGCGACACCTGCACGCTGACGAGCGCTAAAACAAAAAAGGCCATGAGGCCGTCTGGCCTCAAACACACTCACCGTGCCATTGGCAGGTGCGTCCCCGCTGTCGGTCTTCTCCTCTGTTTCTACTTCTTTTTTCTCTTTCAGCTCCTACAAAACAATAGTATTCAATCAATGCTGGGTATCCGCGAGGATGTCTACAAACCAGTGTAGTAACCGCGCTTTTCATAAAAGTTATTTGCAGAAAGAAAGAAAGAAAGAAAAAAAAACCATCCTCGACCAAGTCCAATTCACTGTTGGAAACAAAGTGGTAACTGCTGAGCATTTTCACGCCATGGCGCGCCGCGTGAACGCGCAGCAGCTTCCCGCCCACGGCAGCAGCGCTTCACCAGCTGCACCGTTAGTACCGCTTTGTCTGTTTAACAGGACGTTTTCGGTGGTCCACATTAAACACGGTTCAACTTTCACAGACACAAACGGTTTCACTCACGCTGAAATTTCACGACAAACCGTCAGTTTTCATTGTGTGCCGCCGTCGGCAAGTGACATATCAAGGTAACATGCGTTAAGATAATGCACGGTCCCCTCAGTTCCTGTCTGAACTTACACGAAGTTAAAAGGTAACGTTCAATACTACCCCAGAAGAGCACGCAGCTGTTTAACCTCCCCAAATATTTAGCTTCATACTTACACAACAACTTTACAAGTTATCGAAAAACACTAACAACGGAAGCTCGACTGAAAGTGGTAAAAAAAAAATCTTGAAAGATTTGACGCACCTTGGCTGTAACCTCTGTAGTGGCGGTTGTGTCAACAGCTGTGTCGGCCATGGTTACTTTTGTAAAATAATTTAAATTATTAGAGACTTATTCTGATTTCTTTTCTCTCGTCTGTGCGTTCGTGCGGTAAGTCCACAGACGCTGCGATAGAAATGATGTCTGCCCTTCTCCGCTTTTCTCTCCAGCTCGCTGAAAACCCACTCTAGTTGGATACGGCGGCTCGATCTCGAACGTGATTGGACAAGGTCCTCAATCAAAGATGTTGATTGGCAGCATGACCCGTCAATCTCAAGGAAACGTACCGCCTTTTCAGTGGCTCATCACCGATTGGTCATTTCTTTTTAAAGCGCTGCGTTAAGATGTATTTAGTTCTTTTCTTCTTATACCATCAGCGTCGTTTTCAACTAAAATGTAAAAGGGTCACACATTGATTATTGCTAAAGTTATAACAGTTAGACTGTACTACCGATCGAATGTCGTCTTAAGATGATACACTGCAAAAGTTTAATCACATTTTTTTTTTGTCTTGGCGCGTTGCTCTGCAGAAATGGACTATCAAATTACATGCAAACGGAATAATGTGACGGTGAAACGCAGGTGACCACTCCTCCTTTCCATATTTAACTGCTTTAAGAAATGTGCTGTAGCCCAAGTGTGCACACACGTCCACCAGACCTGATCAATATCCCAGCAGTACCAAACAGTGCAACTTCTACATGATACACATATCTTTATTTTACTTACCGTGTAAATACTGAGCAACATTAGGTTTGCACAATGTGCATCAGTGAGGAGAGTGAATAATGAATGGACAAATGTCACTCATCTATATATTCATGCATTTTCTTTAATAAAACTAGCACTAAATAATCAATTATTGGGGTGAAATTGATTAAAATGTACCTTAGTGTTAATTTGAAACATGAGGATCATTTACATGATTGTACAATATATTTTTTCTTACATATATATATATATATATATATATATATATATATATATATATATATATATATATATATATATATATATATATATATATATATATATATATATATATATATATATATATATATATTCTTTTAACATCACCAACATTGAGAAATGTGGATGCATGCATACTTTTGAAATACTGTGTCAGCTGTGTATTTTCAGTGTAACTGATAAAATACTTTTTTATGTGACTTTTTTTTTTTTTTACACATATTGCCTTTTAACAGCTTTTGAATAAATCAGTTGTTATTTTCTGAGTCTCACATGTTCACTGCGCTAAGCTTATTTGCCGTTACCACAGTCACTCATCTAACTGTTAAACCAAAGGAAGTGGCAACATACAACTTTGTGGGACCCTGAAACTCAAGCTTGCATTTGGTCAAAGTCCCACTGTCATCACGCATAGAGTGGAAAATACCATTTTGTGCTTTGTCTTTCTTTTTTATATGTTTACATGCTGTTTACAGATGTCTTCAGTGCATTAGTGTAATTTCTATTTGTTTAACTGCACTACTGAAAACATTTGTACATGTTCTCCTTACAGTATAATCCGTGTCTTTAGTTTGAATAAAAAAATTTAAAAAACAATCTTGAACTTGTCCCAACACATTCAAACAAGATATCATGACACAAGTTTTTCTTCACACTTTAATTTTAGGACCTTCAAGAACCTAATCCTACACCGGCTCAACTATGCCAACATTCAAGCCACTGACTCCGAAGAAGCCTCCAGGGCCTGTGTTGTCAATCCCCCCACATTCAGCAGAAATATAATTAGGAGGAGTGTAATTACTCGGAGATCAAAGGGTTGTGTGACAACGTAGGAGTTGGTTACTTAGAGGTTATTTTTTTCTTCTTCTTTTTCATTTAAGGGTTTGTCTCATGTATGTTTTTCAGACGTGTACCTGGGAACTATAGAGATATCGCAATGGAAAGGCTATGCGATCAGGAATGAAATGTAATTTTTATTAATTTATTTATTTTAAGAGTAGTCGAAACGATGTCCTTCATACACAACAGGAGTATTATGTATAGCAAAGACCATGTAAAAACCGCACATTGACTAAGAGTAAGTGTAGAGCCTCCTTTAAATCCATGGGAGGAACAGTGGCGCAGCAAAAGCCATTACTCACTCTCTCTGTAACTGGAAAATGGGAGCAATCAGAGTGAAGGGGAGTGTTTTGGGATCATTTCCTAACCTTTTTTTTTCTTATTTGCCTACCTCGGCATGTTTCCATGTGCCACTCATCTGCTACAAAGGAAAAAAAAAATAAAGCGATGAATAAACAGCCTGTTTGTTCTACAGGTGAAAGAAGTGACCAAAGTGTAAAATCAAATGTGGCAGTCAAGCAAAAAAGTCAAAACGGAAAAGGGATCCTTTTTGTACACATCATTCCGTGCCAGGAACTCTGTTTACCACACTTTCCACACATAGAAAGAGGAAAACTTAAAAAAAAAAAAAAAAAAAACTGTACTCAAAATTATGAGACCACAGAAAGTAATACTGGATAAAAGAAAAGCTTCTTTGACTTAGAAGTGACTCATGTTGGAAAATAAATCTGATATTTTGAAGCAGTTCCTGCTTGCCTGCATGGGGAAACATTGCTCTTTTTTCTCTTAACTTCTTCTTGAGTGCTGAGCACTTATACCTGCTGCGGTCAAAGACAATGAGATAAAGCATAGGAAGTACAAGAAGGTTAATTTCACCTTAATTGCTTGAAGACAAAGGAGTGACTTCACTTGTGGAATGTCAGTGCTGGAGAGAAGAGCAAAGAGGGGCCCATCAAAGAGCAGAGGTCAGGATTATTGGGGGGAGGGGTCCTGATAATTGGAGGAATTGGTGGTGGCAAACTGAGCTCTTTTGTTTTGAACAGCAGTGTCCTGCAAGCTCTGGTTGCCTTTCTCTCGTTCACATGCAGCGTGCAGGGAGAGCGCAATGTTGACTTCACACTGGAAATCTTCAGCCTAATGCACAGCGAGGGGGGAGAGTGTGCAAAGTGTGCTCATTTATTATTAACACAATTAAGTACTGTCAATATTGATCATAATGGTACCATTTCAAGTACTAGTACCCTACTTCAACTAGACGCTTGTGGTGTATTTTCAAATAGAAATTACAGACCTTCTCCAGAAATAACTTCTTGATGACCCCGCTGTTTCAGTGGTTCGAGAAAATACTCTTGCGGGAACTTTTTAATCCAAATGTGGCTAATTGACTTATCATATTTAGAATGGGTTTAGCGGTAAAGCACCTTTTCTTCTTTAAAATTGCCTTATTTTAGGTAGGGTAAGTGAAGTTTCATTGTAAAAAACAACAACACAGATATTGCAAACCAAAGCTTATCAGTGCCATGGAGAGTCCTCGACGCCCTGCGACTCTGAATCCTATTAGCGCTGTTGTGGTTTGACATATCTCATCAGTGTTCCACGGATTAGTCTGTAGGTGATTTAAGAAGTTGTTAAAGGTGTTTCTCAGTGCTGCAAGCCTTCAGGTCCCTGTGTACACCGGAATAAAGCATGTGTTTAAGAGACGAATGAATGTTCTTCCATTTTTGTTGCAATCAAGGGCAGGAAATTGACTTATGAGCGGTGGCTTAAAAATATTGCTGCTGGTGGAAACCTTAGACTGCGCACTGGTTCTCTCTGTGGGGGTAATGGGGAATAGCTGATTGGACGAAGAGCAGATGTAGATTGGGCCACAGGGACTACATTTCCCAGGTGATATGCCTAAAGACGTTGATAGGAAAAGGGTCACTTGAGGTACTCCAAGGAAGTTACATCTCCTACAAGCTTCTGGAGAACGGGAATGTGGATGAATGAACAGATGGTATTCATAACATTAAAATGTATTTATGAATTAACATTACCGAAGACAGTCGGAGCACTGTGTGCGTTTGTTGCTGGGATACTGCAGGAATTCCTGTTGCTTTCTTTTCCAAACAATCATCATAAATTCAACACAGATGACATTTTGAACAAAGAGGAAAAGCTGGACATGTTGGCACATTTCATAGTACAGCTGAGCAGACTACACATGAGAGGAAAAAAATCTGTTTTGTATCAGCTGAATGTATTTAAATCATTAGATGCTTTTATAAGAGGTTTTGTGGTTTCATGATATCCGATTTCTAGTGTCTGACAAATGTAGAGAGTAGTAAAATGGTTTCCCTCAGGCACAGGACTTGTGTTTAACTTGTGCTGTACTACCTTATTTATTTCACCTCTAAGCTCCACCCCTGCAACTGTCTTGCTTGGGGAAAGTGGAAATTTCCAGTAATTCCAGCAGCCTTGCAAGAAATGCTCCTCCTCCTTCAATTTTCCCGCCTTCCTTTCACTCTACCTGCTCTCTTGTGAGCATGCCGGCCTGAAGACCTCATGGCTGTGTTTCTCAACCATGTGAGGCCCAGAAGTTTTTTGTTTTTTTTCAAAGAAAGAACAGCATGCCTCTAACACCCCCCCACATATTTGAAAATATAGTTATTTTTAAACAGCTATATACCATTCTGCAAAAAAAGTCTGTATGTTTAGGTAACTGTTACTGTATACTTGAAAGATTAACATGTGTTCCTTGCCTTGATTTTTCTGCTTAAGTGCCACACTTCCTCTTTGTCATCTTTGTCAAATATAAAGTGTTACTGCCTTGTACATGAACGTGAAGAGTCGAGCACTGTGAAACTATCACATTAGCTCTTGAATGATGAAGAAGGGTTGGTTTAGGATCAAGCAGCAGATGGTAGATTTGCATTTCTATTTCTCTAGCAGATCTGGCTGATATTCTTGTGCATGGTTTATTACAGCATTGCTCTACAGTGTCACTGCAACTGACACATTAGACAAGATTCAAAAAGAAAAATTGTGACATACACTTAGGTAATTTTTTAAATAACCTTGCATATGGAAAACAAGATACTGCAACACGTTTACAGCTTGAAATCTCCGGGCCATCTCTCCTCTACAACTGTGGTTTTACAACTTCCTCTTTAATCCAGCACAGAAATATGTGTTTACACATGAACAGTGATGACGTTTTATAGAATATCTGTTTAGGTAAACTACAAATAAAGCCGCAGGACAGCTGGAGTGAAGAAGTTTGAGTGCGTTCATGGCATGAGGCACACTGACCTTAGACCCATTGTGAAGCACCAACAAAGAGCCATCTGCACAGCAACGAAAGCTCAGCTGAGGGACTCGCACACAAGGGGACTGAGGAGGGGGCAGGGACCTGGAGAGTGAAAAAGACAAAACAGTTGGGCAATAAAGACAAAAAAAAAAATGGAAGAAGATCAGGTGGATAAAGTGTAAAAACAACAAAAGAGAGAGAGTAGCATCACCAGGCTTTACACACAAGGAAAACAAGAAGCTGCACAACATATCAAACAAGAGAGAGAGAGAGCACATATCTCTCCATTTGCTGTTAAAGTGAAAAGCGAGAGCTGAGGGCCCTAATCACTCAAGAGCACATTTCCTGCATCCTGCGTGGTGAGAAGAGGCCTATCGAAACAGGTCACGGCTAATATTTAACCAAAAACTCAGATCGCCACCATCGCAGAGCTTTCAGTTGTCTCACAGTTAGATGCAGGTGGGTTATTTCCTGCAATCATTTGTAATAATTACAGCATGTGTTTTTTTTTTTGTTTGTTTTTTTTTTAGCACAGGTAGTGCTTTACATTTTCCACGAGGGATGGTGCAGTTCAAAATGGTGATAACAAAGACAAAATGGTGTCAGGGACATCAGTAAAAATCACCGGTAAGACAAGAGAGTCAGGATTGCTTAGCAACAGCAGTGAAAAAAGAAAAAAAAAAAGAAAAAAAATTGCAGCCTATGTTGTAACAGTGAAACCGGCCGTGCTGCCACCCTGTGGTCGACTGCAAGCACACGCGGAGATCAAACGATCAAAAGGCCTCTTCTCGCAGAAGCGTGTGTGCAGAACAGTTGCTATTGTTGGCAACGGATAAATATCATGAATGAAGAAAGGCTGGATTTAAAAAAAAAAAAAAAAAAAAAAAATCTTTTCGCATCCTTGACACTGTTTGAAAATACTCTCGGTAATTTGATTGGCTGCTGAATGCAAGCAGCTCTCATGGTGGCTGGTCGCTTAGCAACAGCCATAGGGGTGGGTGGGTGGGTGGGTTGGTGGTGCCGAGGAGGGGAGGGGGAAGTGTGGCGTAGTTTAAATGGGAGGGAGCGTTGTGGGTGCAGGCGGTCTGACTGGGGAAATACCTGGCAAAGTTCCCAAGTAAACAAACAAGGGGAGAGAGACATGAGACTGAGCCTCAACACAGGAGAGGGGTGTTTCCTGGGTCGAGATAACAGTTGGGTCAGAGATAAAGGGAACAAGGCACTTTACTACTGCGCACATGATACAGTTTGTTCTCAAAAGCAGAACAGGACTAGGTGCAGGAAGTAAAACACATAGAGCGACTGGCCTTTGTGTGGATAAAAGTTGACAAGAACTTAACGATCCATATACTTTTTTTTTTTGCATGCTACTTTAAAAAAATTCACACAGACAGGGTGGTCCTGCTGAAAAATACCACAGGCTTAACAGGACACAGGCAGCAGAAGCTGACGGGTGTTTGAGGAGGAACAGACGAGCCGACCACAGACAAGTTTGTAGTTGCCAGATATGAGTTCATAGAATCGCAACTTGATTTTGCATGTTCTTGCATGCACAGTTGGGCGTGTTGTTGTCTCTAAAAACTGTTAGGATGACTTGAAAGGAATGAAACAATCACACCTGCGGTGGACGTGAAGAAACGAGTAGCAGGACGAGAAGTTGGTGACGTGAAAATGGGAAGACGGTCAAGTCAAAGGAGGAGAGAAGGTGGAAAATGTGCTTATAAGGAGAGGAAGGATTAAAAAGAGCAGGCTGATGCCAGTGCTGTTGGTAGGCTCAGCCTGAAGAAGGAGGTGGGCCTTGGAAAATGGTTGGTGAAGGCGGCCTCTACAAGCAACGAGGACTCTTTGTCAGGAGCAGGAAACGAGGTTTCTGTTGTGATTAAAAGGAAGGTTACTATGGCAATGCAGAGAGCCTTGTGCACAGAGAATTTGATGGGAGTGGAGGGGGCTAAGTGAGAGTTGAATTTCAAAGAAAGCAGCCTCCTTCATCTCATCTCCCACCAGCAGCACCACCCCTTTGCTTTGCCACCACAGCCCCCTTTCATATCTGATAATCTGTTTCATAGCCACACAGTTGAAACCTCAGCTGGGATTATCTTGAGCAAACCAAGTCAGTGGTTGCTCTGTCAAATATGTGCAAAGAGTAACAGTGGTACTTCTTTAAAATGCAACCATTAACATCCATCTCAAGGAAATATGACTGACAAATAAAAGGAAAAAAAACAGAGAGGGAGAGAGTGAAGATAATAAACAAAAATGACCTAAATATATCTAAAAAAAACTAACCAATTCTCTTATAGAGCCTATGAAAAAATGACAGTAGCAGTGTGACCTTTCCAATGTAAATATAGTTACATGATAGCATTTTTTCACAGAGCTGCCAGTAAAAAAGTGTTTCTTAAAATAATCCTCCATGCTGATTTTCTCTCTTACAAAGGAAGTTGCTCTCCGCAGTGAAAACCATCATTGCTCCAATCCATCCTCACTGCAGGATGTTTGGTTGAGATGACATTTGAGACTCCTGAAGATCAAAATGAAGTTTTTTTTTGTTTTTTTTGTCTGCACATTATAAACTACACTGGCTGTTTTAGATACTCTCAATATTAAAGACACACATGAAAATGATCTAGAAATTTGCCTGGTATGACTCAACTGCAAATCTATAAAAGACCACGTAGAAACACGGGTGTGATGTGCATAAACAAAGAACAAATTCAGTGGATATGTTTATTTGAGGTGCGCATCCCAACACTTCTGAAGGTGTGTAAAAATACTCTGCTTTGGCTATTAAACTGCCACAGAAAGTCCATAAAGAACTCTGAATGACTACCGGTATCTATGCCAGAATCACATTTAGGCCGGACTTGACGGGTTCTGAACTGTCCACGGTTAAGAATCTGTACATCAGTGAATGTTTATCTTTCACTCAACCGAAGAGAGGTTTGAACAGCAAGTCATTTGTTTTGCTATCTGACGCAATTGACTTTATAGTTTGATTTAATGCCCAGACAACACAACTTTTATGCCTTTATGACTGGAAGCCCCACCTCCAGGTGTTTCATCTATCCACATTTGGCATATAAACTATACTGCCAAAAGTATTCGCAACCCAGCCATGACGTGGTTAGGCCACGTGAACTGACGGAGCGGGGTCAGTGGATGCTGAGGTGCACATAGTGTGACGAGGTCGCCAGCTTTCTGCAAAGTCAATCGCTACTTACCTCCAAACTTCATCTGGCCTTCAGATTAGCTCAAGAACAGTGCGCAGAGCGCTTGTGGAAGAATAGTGAAAAATTCCCATAAACACACCCTAAACCTTGTGGACAGCCTTCCCAGAAGGGTTGAAGCTGTTATAGCTGCAAAGGGTGGACCGACGTCATATTGAACCCTATGGATCAGGAATTGGATGTCACTTAATTCATATGTGAGTTATGTCAGATGAGGGAATACTGTTGACCATATAGTGTATGAATCAAGGATATTGGAGAGGAGATATCTGTTAAGTTGTGGACAGCAGGGTTAGAGAGGATCAAACTACGCTCTATTCATGTATGACTTCAATTAATAAAAAATAAAAAAAATACTGAAAAGGATCTTTCCCTTTCCCTGATGGGGTCGTTGCAGTATTGGATGTTCCTGTCGTCTCATCGACTCCCAGTAGCACTGCAAGCCCTTGTGGCTGGGACGCTTGTGCCAAAAAAGATGATCTTATGGGATTGTAAGTCAGACTCTTCACCTTGGTTAAAATAAAAAAGTGGTTTTACAATTTGGTTTCATGTCTATGTCTATGTCTATGTCTTTTTTTAAATTTTTTTTTAGATTTTGTGGCTCTGGTGGCCTTTATCAAAAACAAGCAGACAGGAAACAGCGTTAGACGGAGCAGAGGAAGACATGCAGCAAACGGTCACAGCCGGAGACTTGAACCTGGACCAGCTGGATAAGGACTTTACCCTCTCTACTGAGTTTAATTCAATTTAAAATACTTAATTAATCCCCGAAGGCAAACTGAGTATTAACTAATACACAGAGCACCAGCTTTACCAGGCCCCCCGATTTCATGTGTATATCTTAAAGAGTTACAGTGTGGTTAATGTGTCCAGATTCTTGCTCTGTCATGGGACTTCTCAGTCATAGTTTGTCTCTGTCCCCCTGGACTGTAGCTCTAACCTTTAAACAAGCTGTGGGGATCTTCTGCTGGCGACCGGATCTGTGGAGCGCATCAGCAGACCCCCACGACTCAAGCGGGTATAGTAAATGGATGAATGTGGATCTTCCTCATCTCAACGGACTTATATTGTCTCTGTACTTGTAGTTTTCGTTGGTAGTGTTGATGCTTTGTGTGGACTTAACCAAGCGAGTGCTTTGGTAGAAGTCCAAATGAATGTAACACATTTTCAACAAATGTAAATCAGGGGAAAAAAAATCGTTCCTGATGGCTTGTATGCTGCTTTCTACTGATTTTGCAGCTACTGCCTGTATATATAAATACGTATCGCAAAGATTTCAGTCCAGACAATCATCTCTATGCCGGAGTGAGGAGACATTCCCATCACCAACCTGATCTACAACACAGTGATAGAACTCAGAACATAACAAGACATCTCACATTAAGGATTTCATGCTGTGTGTGCACATCTAAACATGCAACCACGGACAAAGTACCAGCAGATCCTCCGGATCCCCTGCAGGGGAATGCAGAGAAACCTTCTACAATTGGCAAAATTATGGGAAATGTGGTTCAAACTGGTAGTAATGCTCAAAATGACAGAATTATAGATTTCAACTTTAAACCATTGCGTTTATTTTGTGAAAAATCAAAGAGTTTTACAAACATACATTTGAGAACAACCTAAATAATTCCCTAACACAAAGATGTGCTCACAATGAGTGTGAACACTGAACGCTGCTCACCTTCTTTTGGAAACCAACTTAACGCTTGTCATTTATAATTACAAAAAGGTTCTGCTGCCCCCAACCTTTGTGCATGAGAATAGCAACCAGTATGACTTTACTGAAGCACTGCCAGGAACGAAGGCTGTACTGGGACCAGACTGTGTAGTTAAAGCCAGATGGCGAGGCACACATCAAAGGAACAGCTGGTTAACAGAGTCTTTATAGCTCCAGAACTTATTAGATCCAACTAAACAAATCACACTAACTTATAATGCAGCAGACCATGGACACAGATTCAAGATAAAAGCTGACATGCATGCAACACAATGGAGCTTTAAATGTTTAGAGGTGCAAGATGAACCAACAATACTTGTTACATTAGTAAAGACTCACATTGTAGAACAAGATGATGCTGCTTAACATAGTATAACTTATTTTGTTCATGTAACACCAGTCATGCCATTGTGTCCAATGCATTTACCCTCCAGGAAGTGCTGTTTACCATTTTGTTATTGTTTGAATGTGGAGGATTTTAAAGCTTCACGATATGCCAACTCTTCCTTCTGCAGATCCTAGAAATCGTGTCCGGGAAAAAAGGCAAACAAAGTTCAGAAAAAAAGATCAGAGTGTATACTATTGATAATCATTTCATCGCAAATCCCAACCTTTTTTGCAATGACATCGTTCATTATTCTCCGGCGAAGTTCCTCTTGTGACAGGGGCTGTTCTTCCTCATGAGTGATGGGAGGTTCATTTGCATACAATTCCTTACTGAAGAAAAACAGAGGCATATCTATCAACTTGGTGTTTTTAACTATTTGTACCCACTTAATCTCAAATGTGTACATTTAAAAACAAAAAGCGGACCTGCTGACACCTTGTTGGAGACCAAGGCTTTGCTGAATAAGTTTTGGATGCTGACCCAAAAGGTATTTGGTCAGGTCTTTTGAACTGTAGTCTTTTTTCAGATCCTGCCAGTACAGAAACACATGCAATTACAGGCTAGAAAGAAAATATAGTTAACGCTACAGTATAAGGGTCCTCCATTAACACAAATACGGTAAATAAGTCTCCTCATTTTGTTACGTTGGAGTTTCCTGCTGAGAAAAAAATGTATGCAGTAATTACATGCATGAATGTGACTTTGTCACTTCCCACCTGCTCTTCTTCACATGGCAACACTTCACCTACAATAACAACCTCCCCCACCAGGGCAGCAAACTCTGCAAACACCAATCTCATGGCACTTGTGGAAAGTATTCCCAGTTCACAAGTACCGCCCCGCCCAACAAACCACAGTGCCCAAAGGATCTCTTGCTGGGGTTCCAGTACCACGATGTTCACAGCCTGATGGATCAGAGCTCTTTCACTAGCGTGAGGACAATTATACGCAAGTGGTAATGGTGTTAAGGCTGATTGCAGTTTAATTTACATGTAAAGAAAGAAAAACTTACTTTAGAATGGAGGAAAGCCTGTATGGAGAGCAGTTCATTCATCTGCTGTTCCACAAGACCCAGGAACATCATGATGTTATCATCTGTGATCCCTCCAGAGCAGCCCAGCTTGTCGTCAATCACGGAGCAATCAAACTCCATTTTAGATAAGATGCTGTTTATTCCTGCAAAATGAAAGAAACAAAAGTCATGGTTACTTGTATTTATTTATGTTTTTCATATTCTCTATCCATTTTTGTTTTTTGTATTCAGTGACTTTTAATAATTTAGTGCAGATACAAAAGAGACACACAAACATTTATATTTCATCCGTCTGTAATTTCATAAATTCACAGAAAGAAGTAGTCAAATAAACCCAAGTTACTGTTTTTTTCTGGATTATTCAATAACTATTGTATATTCTTCCTCATTCTAGTTGAACAGTTGACAAGCAGATACATTTTTATACTTTTTTTGTACTTTTATTATGTTAAGTAATTGGAATGACTTTTTTAAATGATTCTAAATTAAAGCTTGACTGGACAGTAGCTGGCATTTAAAGATCTTTAAAAATGAATTGCCGAACCTGTTTTAATGCCATCTAAGACACTGTTTAGGCTGTTCACTTGGTGATCATAATCCTCTGCTTGAGACTGCGTTTCCTTTATTTGCTCATCAATATCGCTCACAAAGCAGCGGTGATCTTGCTCCTGCTGTGCAGCTTTAACTTGCAACTGCTTCATCTCGTTTTGTATCTGTAGAGACACACAAGCAAAAATTTCAACAATCTTGCTCTAATCTGTACTAACCGATACCAACATTGGCTTTTTTTCTGCTGTCATATAAAATTCAAGCGCTTACAATATCCATTTGTGTGGCCATGGGAATTTAATGACTGAATACATTATACAAACAAGCAAATTCTGTTATTTTAAAGTGAACTAGGAAATGGCAATTACTGTACCTGGCTGATGTCATTCTTTTGGGTCTCAATATATCTGTTTTGCTCATTTATAAAACTGAGGAGTGCAGAATTCTGGTCCATCACTACAGTGAGAGCAATGAAGCAATGAGATACATTAAACCTTATAAACGCAGTCTTTTAAACTGACACTGATTGTCCTTATTCTAGTGTCTCGCTATGGATAAGCAATATTAACTAACCCTGAATTCACAGCAATATGTTACATCAAAATGACTTCCTTATTAATGTGACATGAGGGTGTTATTTAATCAAACCGCACGCTGACACAAAGCCAGTGAAAAAGTCAATTAATGCCGTTATAATGCGGTTGAAGCACAAACTCTCATGATCACCTGTATGTTCGGTGACAGGAAATCACACATTACATGATTCTTTGTTGTATTTGTTTTCAGGTTTTCCCTTCTCATTTTTGCTGACCCTAAAATATCTCAGTATGTCAAGTGTTTCTGCATGGAGACAAGGATAGAATTCCTACCCTGGGTTGAAGCGGTGTCCAGGTCCACGTTGTCCTCTCCAGTCACAGTCTGAATTCTCGTAGTTTCGTTCTCGTTCTCTCCTGAGTTGTCCTTCTTCTTTTCCCTCATTTCCAACACTGGAAATTCAAAGATCCACTGCCATCTCAACAAAATCATCATGACTTTATAAAAGCTACTGTAAACATTATGAGCAGGACTGGCATAATCATTACCAAGTTTTGCTCCACACCTTTGGTGCTCCAAAGTTATTATTATGTTTTTATTATGTTTTGTTATGTTTATTTATTCACCTGAATCTGCCTATTGTTGTTTGCCTACCTTAAATCATCATATACGAATCCATACATCACAGTCTGTGTAATAATATTCAAAGGGACATCCTGTCCCATAATGGTTATAAGGCTGTCGTTAATGCATTAATCACATCTTAGCTGCACCGCTGCAACCCTTTTTTAGCCAGGTGACCAGATAATTAGAGATTTACAATTAATTCTTTTTTTTCTATGGCCAACACCAGTGCAGAATTATAGAAATCAGGGCATGCAACAGTCAATTTACAATGCCAGTTTTTTTTGGCCAATATATCGTACCATATCGTACCTTCATATCATAAGCTATAATAATGTAAAAATAAAAAATGATGTTCAAATTTGCCTGACATAACCACATTTTTATTAAATGTTTACTCAATGATTTGAGACTTTTAGTCTTCATTGTCTCCCTACCTTTTCATGCATTGACTCTGCACTTCAGCGCAATTTACCATTAATTAATCAATGTGGTTACCAATATGCAATGTAAAACATTTTTTAACACCTACATTTTTCTTTTTGTGATTTGACTATCAACAAGGCAAAAACTAACACCCTTAACTGTAACGGGAAGACAGCTCCTTACGTTGTTTGTGCGTCAGCTTGTCGTCCTGCATGCTCCTCGTGCGGCACTTGATCCTCATGAAGTTTTTCAGGCTTAACTCATGCGACTTAAGTCTCTCACGTCTTGCTATCTCGTTGTAGTCCTGGACAGACTCTTCCTCTATCCTCTTCTTTGTAATGGTAATCATGGACTTCACCTCCATCCTTGTAAATAGGTTACAAAAAAATGAGCCCTGTGATATATTAAATAACACAGACTAAATATGAACTAAATCCTACCTTTTATCGTAAGCAGTGGTGCATAGGTTGCGAGTTTCACAAATCTTCTTCTTGACTTCCTGCAGCTCCTAAAGCCCACAGAGAAAAAAAAAATTCAATTAAACAACTGTTACGCTGAAAAAGAAAAAGTAAATAACAGGCAGCCAAAAAACAAAACTAAAACCACAAAAGTAATGCATGTTTGCCTCTGACCTTATTCAGTTTACTGCGCAGCTGAAGGAACTGGGCTCGCTCGGTATAAAGATTCTTCACCTCCTCTCTCACTTGTTTTTTTTTTACCACCAGCTCATCGAAGTGGGTGGTGGCCTAGATATAGCAGACACATAAAATAGAATAAAATAAAACAGAATGAAACTAAGAATTTTTGAAGGTGTGTAGTGTCTGCCTCTTTTCTGGTTTCATTGTGGTAATGAGTATCATAACTCACTCTGTATAGTTTGTCCTCTAAAGTATGCTTGGCCTTCATCTGTTTAGGCTCTCTGGTGACGACCTCTTTTTTAAGTTCTACCTTCTGTGCAGACACATAACACAAAATGTGGATTACGTAACAAAATAAAATCTTAGTAAACATCTAATGGAATAAAAAAAAGAGTTCAATCAACCTTTCTCCGGATCTCTTCTTGACTTTGTTTCACTTTCTGTAGCTTCTCGTCTAGTATGTCTCTCTGCTGAAGCAAATCCTTAAATCTCTGAATGTCCTTTTTGTCCTGCTGACGGTGACAAAATCTGTTGTGTGCTGCAAGATTTTGACGGAGCTCTTCCTGCTCCTTCAGCAGTCTTTCTATCTCTTGCCTTCAACCATGATCACAAAAACAGATGATCAAATAAATAACAAACACACGCAAAGCCACAACTAAAAAAATTAGATTATGGTGTAGTGTGTATTCACTGTTGTTTGCGTATTCGGTCCTTTTGCCGGGCGTTGAAAGGCCGATGCCTTTCCATGATCCAGTTTGTAGTTAGGTTATTTCTGATTCTGGAACGGTATCATTGTTTTGAAACAAATCAAAAAAGAATTTATGTTCTGTTATTTATTTTTAAAAAGATTGCTGTCTGACATTTACATACAAATAAATGGCTGCTTCTCAAAAGCTACAGTATAACCGTTTCAGATATAATTACTTTTCATAGGCTATAAGATTTAACAATTAATTTTAAATGTAAAAACCAAAATACAACACAGTGGGAAAGTTCTGTAAATGTACCAATGCAACTCTAGGATATTGCACTTTTTAGTTCGCCTCACTTTTAGTTAACGACGGGATTCAGTATAACCGTTAGTATAACAGTTTATGGTTTTTGTCCTTCTAATGTCAAGTGAACTAAAGGCTAACGTCAGGTTAACCTTATCATACATCAAGCCACTTGTAAACACCATCTGACACGTTCTCACTTGTAAAAACTGTGAACTAAAGAGTTTAGCAAAGTTTTTTTTGTTGTGGTTTTGATTCGTAAGTAAATGTTCTGTTGGCCCTTTTAGCATTCGGATATGAAACGCGGTCATCACTGACGTTAAAGTGGCTAAACCAAAAAGTAGCCACGTTAGTTATAATGGAAGAAAACAACATCTTGGTTACAGTGTTTTTTTTCTCTCTCTTACCGTACATGACAGTCAGAAGTTTAACTCACCCACTGAAAGAAACACCAGCAGCCTTTTTCGCAACACCTGTAGCAGCGCAGTAGCGTTGTTGTTGCTAACAGCCGTTGCTAAGTGACGTCACCAGACGCACCTTCCCTGCGCTCGAGCTTCGCATTCACCCGACACCGTGCTCCAAAATGTTCACCTTAAGAAATTAACTCATTAATAGTTCAATGTTAATTTTTTTGTTGCCATTTTTCAATCACTACGAGCACATGACAGCCATAAATGATTTCTCAGTAGTTGGTAAGCGTCACTTAAACCTGTTGAAAACGTAATCCCTGACTGCCGGTTAAAGCTACAGTAAAGGGACAAATACTGTAGTTTGTATTTACTAAATTGAATTCACGCTTCAGGACATTTAGGAGGAATTTAAAAAATTTTTAGCCAGCTATTAAAACATTTTCTGCAAAAGTAGCTACAATCAGTCTCTTGCTGCATTTCCATAACAGGTAAAAAATAATGTTAAAGGGCAAAGATCTCAACAGTAAAACATGTTTAATTGCAGTGGTATTGTTATTCAGTAATTATGGTTAGGAGCATTAATATCAACAATTCAAAGACAATATCTTTGACAAAAAAAGTACAATTATCATCAAGATATTCTACACTGTTATATTAAAAATACACCCAATTTATCACTTCTAATGATTGTGCAATTTATATGTATTGTGTTTTAAATAACTGCAAATTCTTTAAGTAGTAAAACATCTTGTATCTCAGTGTAAAAGTAACTGGTGTATATTATTTATCTACAAGCAGAAAACATACAAGCATTCAATTTTCATATAAGATAAAAACAAAATGGGCTAAAATATATAAATCTTGGCAATATTCATTATTTATGAATATTGTGTTGTAACACTCCTTGTTTATTTGTCAGACTGTGACTGTGTTTGTGGCTCCTCCTGAGGCTGCCTTGGTGGGACACCTTCTAAGAAGGTACAGAAGTGCTCTGCTGTGTTCAAGTCAGGCCTCCTTATCAGGAAATAGCACTTTGGGAAGTAGTACCCAACCACCAGTCCTAAATTACCTGCCAGGGCAAAAGAAACATGGACAATAGACATATTCTTGACAGTGTTGACAGGATTTGTCTTGGAGCCTGTGTAAACTGGTATAAAAACTACCCAAACGACACAGTAGATCAGGGTGGAAAAGGTGATGTCTCTGGCCAGGTTGTAGTGATGAGGAGGCTTGGAAGCCATGAAGGTGCACATGAATGACACAAGGGCAATTGAGCCATTAAATCCTTGCATTATAGCAAGTTTGAATGAGGGCACAGGACATGCCAGAAATGACTCAACAAAGTTTATTTTCATAATATTCATATAGCCCGTCAGAGAGGGTCCTTGATGAAGAAACCAGCCACAGAGACCCATCTCCACAGCACAGCAGATTAGCAGACACAGCCAACTTCCCGGTCCTCTTAATGTATGCAGGTAAGATGCTGCCACCTTTGGGAACTCTGTCACAAAGAATATCTGTTGGACACAAGAGTTTGGAGCCCACTGTGAAATCTGCAGTTAGTCTAGAGGAGGTACATTTGGTCATGTTCCTTTCCTTATCTGTTAAATAAATTAGTAAATTGAACATGAATGTCTTAGATTTAATTGTCTATGCTTAATTATAATATTTGGATAAAAGTAAAAGTAGCTCAGGTCTGTTTTTATTCTTTGTAAATTCAGTCCTGCTTTGGGTTACACAATTCTGCAATACTACAACATGTACAAGTAGTTGAATATTTGCGTGTACTGCGAAAAAAGCAACCACAGCTAGTTTTCATTAAAAAATAAATTACTTCAGAAAGCTGAGGGAGATATTAACCGTCGTTTTTTTTCCGTTTCACTGCCTATTACCGTTCAACGTCTCTAGGGGGCAGTGTTTCAACTATAGTTTCTCACCTGAATGGAGGCAGACGTGATAATGGAGAGGGCCACAGTTTGGAAAATGGAGCTGAGAGGTAGCTGCAGTTGACACACCAAATCTCCTGGCTGTCCCAGGAAGAGTAGCAGGCTTAAACAGGCTGCCACCAAGCTGAGCAGAGCCACAAAACTCAGGGCACCACCTGAGGCCATCACCATGGGGCTCCCTCGATGCATCAGAAATATGACACCAACTGACCCCTGACATATAAGCAGTAACGACCCTGCCAGTATCATAATCTTGGCCTCAGAGGTGTCCCATGCAAGTACATTGAAAATGGGGTGTGTGCAATTAGTGCTTCGACGGTTAGACCATTGACCGTCAGGACACTTGATACACTGGATGTCAACTATGAGACAGAAAACAAGACAGGAAACTTGATCAGCGTCAGTTAGAGTAATGAGGGGAAACAGAGAAAAATCTGGCTCTAGCTCTCTCTAAAAGACTTCCACATAACCTGAAGTTCAAATTTTAAGAGATGGAGAATTTTTGAGATTATTTCTAAGATGGAGTGGCTTCCTAGAGTCTTTAAAGGTTGCCTAGTAACCTCATGGTAATACATAATTTAAGGTTGCTGTCATCAGTAAGGTCCACTCATAATCCTTGTAAAAATACAAACGGTCACCTTCACACAACTATAACCTGGTGACTGAAGTATATTTGCCATAGAATAACATATGCATGTTTACTAAAATATTACAGTATGACTTAAAAATAAATGAACAACTACATTACTCTCATTTGCTTGGTATGTTCCTGGAAAACAGTCTATGCAGTCATAACAGCAGGAATGGAAGCCTTTGACTCTGCGGACCTGGCCGTCCTCGCATTTTGCTGAGCAAGTAGACGTAGGAACCTTTAAAAGTAGTGGTAAAAATGATACTTTCAAAATCTGAAGTGGTTCACGAAAAGCAAATTTTCATCATTTGAGGTATATGCCACAATATATACAATCTAATGAGGTAATTTATAATAATAATAAATCATAAAATTACTGATGAGTTATTTTTATGCCATTTGAAAAGGGATTTATTGAGGAGCAGCTGTTCCTGGGAATAGTTTCCAACATCGTTGAAATCCACATTTTGGTTTCTCCAATTCCACTGAATCACATTGTACCCTAAATTTGGGTTGCCATTTTCATCGAATTTTAATTCAGTGCCTTTTATGCTGATGGAGCTGTTCTTCAATGCCTCCAAGAGCTGTAAAATATGATTAAATGCAGAAGTTAATCTCAGTGTTGATTTTAAATTCTCCGTGGTCATTGATATGGGTGGGAAAAAGAAAAGAAATTACCTTCCAGGGATAGACTTTGCTGCTTGATCTCCACTTACAAGCAGTTGAACTGCACTCCAGTAATCTATGCAGTGCCTCTGCCACACTGTAGACAGCAGCATACACAGCAAAAGCTGTTCTATTCACTACAGCGTTAATCACCGAGCTGGTGTTATCAGGTGACAAGTTCCAACATTGTGGGCAGGGATTTGGGAGATTGTTTTGCTTTTTTGCATGAAGGGATGCTCCCTCCTCTTGCGAGGATGTTTCATTCAGTTTGGCGAAGAGTGCATTCGTGTATGAAGTTAGCTGATCAATATTAACTGTTGTGCCAGTGAATCCAATAACTGTTCCAATTCTCTCAATGTTGGTGAGAGAAGTCACTTGTTTACTGATGGCCCAGCTAGAGCTCGCAATCCACACACAACTTAAATTGTTGTTGATGACCTGGAATCAAATGAATTACATTACTGTCCATTGTAAGCCATGTTATATCAATTTATAAAAATACTTTGATTCTTTGTTTCTCTCACCTCTTTAAAAAAGAGCGAGGCCTGTTCTTCAAGAGAGAATACCACTACCACCTTGACCTTAGTATCTTGGATATTTTTAATGATGTTACTGATCGCTGATGCTGGGTTTGTGTAGACAGGAATCAAGCCTTGATAGGCCACACAGACAGAGACATTCTCCGCAATTTTGGAAAACTGCTGCACGCCACGTTGTCCATACTCTTCTTCGCTGCCCACTACCGCCACCCAGGTCCAATTAAACTCCTTCATAAGACGTGCGATGGCATCCACTTGCCATTTATCAGTGGGCACCGTGCGGAAGAATGACGGGTAGACAAGAGTGTCACTGAATTTGTCACTGGTGGCGCTGTAGCTAATCTGGGGTGAGAATCGTCATGTTATGCAACTTTTTAAGTGAAAACAGACAGCTTAGCCAAATCTTGACATAGCATAGATATTTTATAAAAATTCACATCACTATCACAGTTTTATGCCATGGGTTTTCTTGATAAATTTACTTTACAACCGCCTCTCACCTCGTAAGATTTCAAGCTGCATCTTTTTTAGTTGTTATGAAGTTTTGAAGTTTGGCCTTCTGAAGTAAATTTAGCAATTTTTTTCTGATTCTTTTAAACATTGTTTGTAATTTTATGAAGGACCATATAGACATTTATATTAAATATACAGGGATCCATCTGGATGGTTTTGCACCTGAACAGTTGCTAGTGAATGTTAGAGGTTTTACAAACATTTGGCATGTAAAATTTGCATATTCCAGCGGTTTTAAGCAAAATATCTCAATATTTAATGGCTCAGCAGTATTTAGCCAATTCACTGAAAATTAGTTAACTGGCAAGGCATCAACAATTTTCTTATTACGTCAAGACAAATGAAAATAAAAGGTCTGGAGTTGGTAAAAGTTGGGACTTGGAAACTGTTTGGCTGGAGCTACTAGTGTGAAATCCAAACAGACCATCATTAGGCTGAAAAATCAATATAAATCTATCCACAGTAGGTGTGTCAAGAGTTTGATATGTTCTTAAAAAAGAAGAAAGCTGTATTGAGCATCCTTTCCTAGGTACAGAATAAATCTTTAGATATATCATCCATATTATAATAAAAAGAAGCCTTTTGATTGTAAATACAATAATGTACAAATGTAGTAAGATTCAAGAAAAGGAAAGCCAGATTGGACTTTGCCATAAAACATCTAAACAAGCATCTCATGTTCTGGAATCAGATTCTTTGGAAGGTGAATCCAAGATAAATATGTGTCAGAATAGGGACAGAATAGCTCATGTTCCAAAGAATAACACATTATGTGTCAAACTTAGTGGCGGCTGCCAGTGGAACAGACTCATTGGTGTTTGTTGATGATGAGACTGCTGACAGAAGTAACAATTATGAATTCTGAGGAATATAAAGCTGTACAATCTGCTTATAATCAGGCAAATGCTGCAAAACCAATAGAATGGCATTCCACGATGCAGAAGGTTGTTTACCATAAACATACAATTTAAAACATCAACATGACTTCAAGACTTTTTGGAGCAAAGAAATGGAATATTCTTTAATGGCCAATTCAGTTTCCTGATCTCAACCCAAGAACATGGTTTTCAGTCACTGTAGACAAATCAGAGGGTTAAAATGCCTACCAACAAGCAGCAACAACTTTTGAGCCCTTGGACATCGAAGTACTTGTTTAGGGTGGCTGTAACTCTAAGCGTCAAATGGTATATTCTTGTAAAACCTCTCATTTTAAAGCTGAAAGGTGGCATTTGTTAACATGTTAATTGTTTTACTTCAAATATGTTGTACTGGTGTTTAAAGACATATTCACAAAAACAAACACATACATGTCACCCTATAGCACATGAATTCTCATATTTACATAATAAAATGAATATAATATATCAATTGCTTTCACTTTAGTTTTCCTGACCCTAAATCGTTATATATTGAGACAATCAATATTAAATTTATTATGGTGGATTGATTTATTTCTAGTTGACTCTAAACTAGAGTTTGCCTGTAAGGTCATTTAACAAAATGTACAGTCGATAATACCTGAAAAAAAGGGGTTTTATATTTGCTTGAGTAGAAAATGTTTTAATGTTAATTATTTGATACTGTAAAACATTCAGCAGTAACTGTTCAGCAGCAAAATTATTTTCAGTGCATCGTTTAACCCAGTCAACTGAAAAAAGAGCAATTCAAAAGGCTTATTAAGAAGCATAAGATTACCAAATTTAACGAGGGGACAAATACCCCAAAATATTTTGCTTAGACTTTTACTTTGCGAACTAAAGATCCCATGAAAATGTTTTGATATTTTGATATTGATATGGATCTGGATTATTTTTTTCTGTCTTTTTTTATTTAACCTTAGCTGAGGTATGAGATGTTTCACTGTTTTCTTTTTCTGTCATTTGCATCATTGTAAATTTCAAATGTTATCATCGAACTACTGAACCAAGTGAACTCTCTTTTACAAATGTCTTTACGTTTACTTGTGCAAGTGTTTACAACTACATTCTAAATATTCTGTCATACATCATACAGTATTTCATCAGTAAGAGATCATTAGCTACATAAAGTGAATGCATTTGAATCCAAACCTGAGGCATTAGAAAAAATCCCAGGAGTTTTCCAATGACAGACACCATTTCTGAGGTTTCGGGACCAATCACAGCTGATATGCTTGTCTCATAGTCGGTGTAATTACACTTCACAGAAATCGTGTTGCTTGATTTTGCAGTGAGGAAGGACATAGTAGGTTTCACAACAAAAGAAGAATTTCTGGATGTATCATAGATTTCATAACCTAACTTGACGCCGGGAAGCAGACTCTGGTTCGCATTGATCTCATCCACTGCATATTTCATTACCAAAGCAAGCCCCAATCCTCGTTCATTTAAACTGTTTCTACAGTTCCAGAGGAAAACAAAAGATAATCTATGTTAGTCACATTAACAAAGCACATGGATGCAGGAGCTCAGATAACAGTCTTATTATTGTGAATCTAATAAAAAACAAAGTCGGTCTAATAGTAATTTACCTTTCACATTGGTTGGTGTTGCAGGGGTTGTCCTGAATAGAAAAGAGCCCTCCAAGCGTTATGTCCCCAGAAAGGTTGAACAGCTCTGTAGGAATGGTTTTAAACCATTCAGATGAACTCTCGTCGCAGCCGTTTTTAACAAACACACAGGACAGAATTAACAAAATGAAGTGTGAAGCCATGACGCAGATAAGCTGGAGTCTGCAGCTACAATCATCAGAGCAGTTTACATATGTCAGGATGTCACAAAGTGTGGCTTTATTCAAACTTGTTGTGAAGCCCTATGGCCCACCCCTTTCTGGTTGGTTGAGGAAGTCATTCTCATGTTTAAGCTTATCTTATTAAAATAATGCTTATAATATCACCCTTCAAGGTTGAAGTGATTTCTCTCTTCTACTGTTCCTTAACAAACAAAATTGTGCAGGATGGGTCAATGTTTGATGCAATTTTTGACCTTCAAAGTTCTTCTCTCATTCTCAGAAGTAGGCGTGCCAGTCCAGTATCCCAATCCCATAACCATTATCCCACAGCCATGCCTTTGTAATTTTGGTAGAATATGGTTGTGCATGGTCTCGGAAGGCATCATAATGCTGCTCTAAAATGTTACTGTTCCTTTTTGCATTAACGGTGTCATCACAGAGGTGCAAATGAGTTTGCCAAGGGCACTGACACAACCCCATATCATCACAGAGCCTGGCTTTTAGACTGTCTAGAGCACATGGCGCCCATTTCTTCCAAAGAGGATCTGGAATACTGATCCTTTTCCTTTCTCAGGTGGAGAAGTGTGCAAGCCCCTTGCAATGAACATAGTTTTTAAACATTTCAGTTATTACACGCTGCAGTTGTCGACAAAGCTGAGCCTCCTTCTTTGCTTTTTTTAGTTGTGTTTGCGCTGACCAACATTTGCATCAGTTGCTTTGAAGATTACTAAAGAGCTGCCAGTAGTTTCCGTTCAAGTACTAAATACTACTGCAGGACTAACTGCAGTATTGTGTTTTTAAGGAGGTTTCATTCAAACATAAAAATTACAACACCAGAGCTTCATTTTGGCTTGAAGTATAAAAAGCGTCATCTTTTCTAATGTACTTATTAAAGTGTTACATGTTAAATGGAAAGACTGGCTTTGCCTCTCGTTTGTGTTTGTGGGTGTGCCGTGCAGGTCATCTTTCCTGTGAATTTTCCTGACATTTGCTTGTGGTTACTTTGATCCTCTTCAATGTAACTTGATGTTGTTGTTGTCACGGCAAAACCTAAGATGATCTTATTTTTAATTAATTAATTTAAAAAATGTGTTGGAGATTTTGTTTTCAGTCATTGCTGCCACTGTAATGTTGTAAAAAGCATTGATATTTGTTTACCCTCATCGAGGTAATTTCAATAAAATAATTTATTTTTTGTGCATTATTGCCTGTTTTCTTTCCCCCTAATTATGGAGTCTCATTTTCACCACAGCATTAGTTTTTGCATGTTGCTTTGCATAAAGTGTTTCCAAAGCATTGACACATTTCCTTCCAATGTATTTGTATAAACCGACAGTGGATATGGGTGCATGCAAATGTTGATTTGATTAACTACTGAACCTGTTTTTACTTTTTTCTTACATTATGCGTGTTTTATTAAAGGTGAGAAACTATCAAATAGTAACTGGGTCCCTGGCAAGGCCATTCCCATTAAACTTTATTTATATTGATTATTTATGTTGGTTTCCTTATGATCATGCACTATTTATTTTCTAGCTCTTGTATTTGACTTGAGTATTTCCATTTTATACTTTAATTCACAAGAAAATATTGGTCTTTCTACTCCACTGCATTTGTTTGACAGTTTTAGTTTTATGATGAAGATTTCACACAATAGACAAAAAAAAGTTAACAGATTTAATACCCAAAGCTCTAAACTTTGAAATATCAGAAAAAAAAATCAACAACTTAAAAAAAAATAAATAGTGAAAATACCTGTACAACAGCTTGTTTTCTGTTTTCACTTCACAACGTCTCATTCATGTCTCCTCTTATGGCTGCTTTTCTACCTACTGCTATTAAATTATTTTTACTATATTCCAAGGAAATATCTTAGTTAACTAAAGCAATTTCCTGTCTGGTGTAATTTGACTTTTGTCTTGAAATTATTAAAGCAACTCTCTGTAGCAACGAAATCCAATATTCAGAATTCAAAAATCTTATCTTTTAGATCATTTTTCGGCAGAACTGTAATCTCACTAAACATAACGTTTCTGAGAAGCGTTTTTCATAAGTACTCTCAAAAAGTAAGCCTTTAATAGCACGGCCGATTAAACAAGATAAGGGAAATCATTTCTTGAAAGCGAGTCAATAATATCAAATAACCACTTATTTACCCTGAGGAGGAAAGTAAAGGCAAAAGCAAAAGAGAAAGATTTTTGGAGTAGTTGTGTTTTGTTAGGGCATATTCTCTGTCTGCACATATGCAAAATATCAAACAGGAACAATGTAAGGGAGCGGTCTCGTATTGGCGCCACATGACTGAAAGACTTCTTATGAATCACAAATGAACGCGAGCTCCTCATTTGATTAAGAAATGATGCGAAAATGAAACACCACGCAAAGTAATTACAGCAAATCATTTTCAAGACCAACAACAGTATTATTTGTCATTTAGTTATGATTTGAGGTTGATCACAGACAGATGAAGCTAGATACCGATATCAGAACAACATAAAATGTCTCTTTAAACATTATATTTTCTGCTTTACAGCCACAAACCTTTTCAGCTCTTTGCTGCAGGTTCTTACAATAAACAGTATGTGAATTGAACTTTTCTGTGTTGCCAAACCTTTTTTTTTTTCTTTTCTTTAACTTTTGCGTTAAACAAGTTTGATTTGAAGACATATCAGTTACAGGAAATGTTTGTTTGAGAACATAAAGGCAGGTATTCTGTTGCCTATCTCGTTAGTCATCTTGACGTAAAAGGCCCGGTGAAGAAACTCAATGTTTTTCTTCTGTGCAGCCTGTCCGCTCGTCCTACTTGTACTGCTTTCTATCATCCCAAGAGGAAATTCTGAGTTTTGTCCTAATGTGAATAGTCTTGATAACCTTATTTGCAGAAAAACGTAAAAATGGCAACCTAAGTTTCTAGCTTGATGTGGAGCGTGATTAGTGCAGGTTCAGCGTTGTGTTCAGACAGTGGACTTAGATTCGCATCTTGTTATGCATGAGGAGGTATGTTTCTCAGGCATGAATTCACCCTCTGTCTCTGTGTGTGTGATAACTAAGGTAAACTCTCATTGATGATGTGTGCCAACAACGTTATGAACATCCAAACTCCTTACTGTTTTGATTCCAACTATCGCAAAATGAAAACTTACTTATTTTTGTAGACAAATAAATTCAAACCTACTGAACCAACAGATTAGCAGTGCAAACACCTAAACCAACTGCAGGCATGAATGCAAATCATGCAAATATATATATTTTTTAATTTTTTTTCATGTATTATCTCTCTAAAATGAAAAAAAAAATCTTTTTGTTTTTTCATTAATAGTTTTATGTATTTTGTTTCATGCTGCTTTTGTCTGAAATCCATCAACTCCATGAGTTCAGGAACCTTCGTAGCTCAGCCACTAGATGTCAGAAGCGAATGGCGTGCATTAGATTCTTCATCTAATGGACTCCACACTAGGAAGGGCCTGTAGGGCCACTTAAATCTATGCCTTTACATGTACATGCAGATTAATTACGTTATGATAAGCTGGAGCCCTGAGATGAGCAAAAATGAAGCACTGTGTTCTAGTGATGGAGTGCAGTGGGAGCAGGTACACTGTGTAACAAAGGATTGCGTTGAGCAGCTTCTAAAGGCTGCTTTGGAAATGTTGAAATGATAGTTATGGTCTTGGCATTTTGGTTCACTTAGAGTCAGAAGAATTTGTCCTGCGAGAATGCCACCATGTTTCCTGTGTTTGTCTCTTGAACTCCGGGGGTGAACCGTATCACCTGCAAAGGAGGGAACACTGTTGCACAACACTTCTCATATCAAGTAAACATAAGCGTTGTGTGTACGACAGGAGCACTATGGACATCCTGATCTGCAGCAATGGATAATACCAGTTTTGTGCTCATGCTTTTGCACCGTCATGCCCTTCATAATGTAACGTGGCTCGCAAAAGCGTTTTTGTCTGTCCCAATTGACTGTGGCTGTTGCATAACAGTCTGGTGCGCTCCCTCCCTCAGAGAGACCGAGGAATACCACTCAATCTCCCTCGCTTCCTTTCTCACCCTTTCCTTGCAACTGCTGTTCCCCTCCCTCCCCACCACCGCTAGAGGAGTCCAGATCGCTCTAATCCTCCACTGCTGGGCTGAGAAACACTGGGCCCGTTGTTGACAAGTTGCCCTCATAACCCACAGGGGCTGACCAATTATTAGCCAGCCTCTCCATGCAAAGAGAGCAAATCTAGCCAGCCAGTTGGTCTCTGCAGCTAAGCAGCAGAAAGCTTAACTGATCTGCTGGACGTTTTAATCAGCGAAGCTTCAAGAAACGTGGGAATGCTTAGATCCAGTTGTGACACAGTGAAGCTGTTCTTCACAAAATAACTCACACCGCTTTATTTTGGTCCGAACATGCACTTGTGGAAGTGTTTTTTATCTTTACCTTGAAGAGTTAAATAAAGGATTCATCCTCCCCCATTCCAGCAGAAAAACTTGTTCTTCTTCGTGTCTCTAGTCAGTGTGTTTGTGAGCATGTGCAGCTCACAAGTGTGTTGCAACACGCATTTGCCTATACATCCACAATCATAGAGATATATAAATAAGGGAATTCTTTATTCTGCATTGTAGTATACTTACAACCAGTTGAGTACAGGCCTTTTACTTCACTATTATTATTACACTTTGATGCCAAATGTTTACCCATAGCTGTCAGGTATTCTTGTACACAGCAGTGGGTTGATAAAATTCAACAAAAAGCACATAAAAACTAATCTGATTCTTAGAAGTGTGTTAGCACTGACCAAGGACTGGAACAGCAATGTTTGTACTCTCTATTAACTAACCCTCAGGTCAGGGCAAAAAGGGCTTTGGTGCTCGGCCTTCCATTCGCGGTTCAAATCAGGGACAAGAGTGTCTGCCCTGCTAGTCACAACGCAGCGGTTGACTGAGTCACAGCAGCCTGTGGGGGTATAGTAGTGAGAATATAATGAGCTTGTCGAATAATCTGGATCAAGAGGAGAAAAGAGGTCTGCACTGTGACTCAAACTTGTTACGGGGATTAGCAGAGAGATGAGTTGCAGAGAAACACAAGGTGTTTTATTCTGACTCTGAGGGAGGAGGAGTCAGAGTACGAGCAGAAACCTTGAAATCCCATGTCAACTTAATGATTGATTCAGCTATCTATCTATCTTTTTTTTTTTTTTTTTTTGCAAACGCACAGTGTTGTCACAGCTGTGTAAACTCTGGTGACATCGTGGTCAAGTGAAGTGAAGACCAGTTTGTGTGGTCCTGTGTCATACAACCAGTAAAAAAAAAACAACAACTTTATTCATAAGTTACTTTAAAAACAGCCACGGTGCACCAAAGTGCAAATCAGAATAAGACATAAAGAATTAAAACATGAAATATGATATGCACAGCTGCAGCTGAGCATATGCAGATAATTCATTTTCTGACAATTATTATCCTGCATGCCATGCTCAACATAAGCCCAACAATAGCCAGTACACTGCAGAGTATTGATTGGTTTCCTTCTCCCTTTTCACCATCTCCATCTGCGTGCTTTGTTGCACAAGTTCATGTTTTTTTTTTTCCAATACAGATAATAATAATAATCAGAAAATCATCCACAGCATTGTGATAACCCGTCGAATGACATATATCTGCTTTGTCAAACAAAATATTATCAAGTTGCTCTTGTTCAAATATTTTTAGTCTAAGAGTCTCGAGTGACTGTGCATTTGATTTCACTGTGCAAATACATGCTGTAATAACGACAAATAAGTTGACTCTTAAAAAAGACATTAAAAAGTTACTTAATCAGACTTCATGTTTGTCCTGTTCAACTGTGCGTGCATTGTAGCGTGCATGAATGTGTGTCACCGTGTGTGTGTGTGCGTGTGTGTGCGCACACCCTCGGTGGCTTCATGTTACATCCTGAAGCAAACTCATCTGTCATCCTTCAGTCTTTGACTCATCAGACGAGTTATCTGTAATCTTTCAGTTCGTCTGCTCTGGTTTTTACTTGCTGCAGCTGGTTAAACGAGTCGCTTTGTACTGTAAAATAAAATTACATCAGATCAACAATAGTGAAGTTATATCAACTAAAATTCTTTGTCCTGTAGCTACATCTATCTATCTATCTATCTATCTATCTATCTATCTATCTATCTATCTATCTATCTATCTATCTATCTATCTATCTATCTATCTATCTATCTATCTATCTATCTATCTATCTATCTATCTATCTATCTATCTATCTATCTATCTATCTATCTATCTATCTATCTATCTATCTATCTATCTATCTATCTATCTATCTATCTATCTATCTATCTATCTATCTATCTATCTATCTATCTATCTATCTATCTATCTATCTATCTATCTACATGGTGACATGGTCTGTGCTTCCTTTTTTGCTGTTAAAATTCAAGTTCGGTTTGTGCTTCTGCATCAAATCTGGTATAAAAATCAGCTGATCTGCATATGAGCTTCTTGGCTCTACTTTCTTCATATACATGCGACAGGGCAACAAAAATGGAACAGATCTTGTGTAAGTTGGAGCTAATATTTGTTGAATTAAAGTCACTTTTAGTGAAAACGCACCGATCTATCTGATTTTAAAATGGTGGTGAAGAAGAGGTAGCTGGAAATACGACACAATGCTGGTGCGGTCTGCAGCGTCCTGACATGGAGTCGCGTTTTTAGGGCGGTGCATGTCAGGTCCATAGCTACAGCCTAACATTCGTGTTTTTGGACTGTGGGAGGAAACCAGAGTACCTGGAGAATACCCACACAAGCAGGGGAAAGAACACGCAAACCATACACGGAAAAACACCAGCTGGGATTCGAACAAGGAACCTTTTAGATGTTATTCAACAGTTCCAACCACCATGCCACCATGCTGCCCTTTCGGCCCTTTATTTCCTGTTTTATTGTTAAGTAGTGAGATGTGGGTGGGGCCTAATTCACAGCGTGAGCTTAAAGCATTGGAAGAAACCAATTCTAGTCTGAGAGATTTTCTGAAAGACATATTATGTTAGTCTCTAAAATCAAAAGTCCTGTCTCTTGGGGCCACTGGCCAAAGCTTTTCCCCATTTACAACTAGCTTCAGGAGATGCTCCAGAGCAGGAGCCAAAATCATTCACAACAATACCTCAGTGTTTTCAGATGATTGGCTTATTTAAAGGTACTGCCTCTCCTCCATCCAAAGCTCTTTTAAAGTGAGGTAGCCGGTTTGTAAGCAGCTGGAAAAACATCCTACGAGTGGGCGGCTGGTTCTGAACAGTGAGAAATTGTTGTCAGTATTGGGTGGAAGACATAGGAGTTAGAGGAGCAGGGAGCAATGGAGCGCTGTGGAATTTTACCAGGGCAAACTTATGTAAGAGGCTGATCTGATACAGGACAGAAGATACGAGTCTTGGAGTCAAACAGACAGAGAATCTGGCCCTGGATAAGTGCTGGAGAGCTAAGGAGAAACTGTGTTTATGAGGCTAGTGGGGTTTACAAGAAGGAGTGCAGCGACAGCTTGGGGTGTCTTCAGGTTCTCTCCTAAGCTTGTTGGAAGACCTCTAATTCAGTTTTCTTTCCTCTCACGTTGAACCCTGTCATCCTGCGTTTACATCCAAAGCATGAGTCACGCACTCTGTCAGTCATCAGATGATTTGATGCGGTTTTATTAAAAGGAGGAGTGTCTTTCCTTCTTACTCAATAATTGCTTCTATGTGAAGACAGACAGAGATCAGCATCTGCTGGGAAGAACAGAGGAGGACGAGGAGGAAGAGGGGTGGGGTGGGGGGGGGCTGGGCCTGTTTTTAGAAACATACCAGCTGCCACAATTTGACCCCTCTGGGTGTCTGTCCTCTTCAGTACAGGTTAGGAGCTGTCCTATGCAGCCACATGCCCAGTCATTTCAGGAAACTCGACTCTGCTTCCACTCGTAGTCATTTCTCATGCTTCACTACAAGCTCGAACACAGCTTGACGTATTCTAGCCCTGATAAGGGACTGACCTCGTACTACTTTACTCTTGGTAAAGGCTGTCTCTGTCAATGAAAAGAAAGAACTTGATATCTTCACTTATTTATGGGGTCCACCTTAAAATGTTACACATATGTCTACAATGTGGTCCTTAGGTGCAAGGTTTCTGTAAAAAAAAACACAATGCAATACATGATACTTACACTGTAATTGGATACGGAACTGATATATAAAAGAAAAAGAAAAAAAAACAAGTGTTTTATTCTTTTGTCAGACACATTTTACAGGCATGCATTTAGAACGTACATATATCTTTTTTCAGTGTTGTAGGAGAGCAAACAAAAGAAAAAAGAAAGTCTTTACTTCAGATTATCAGTCGACAGATAACCACTATATAAGTATACATTTTCATACGATAGTGCTTTAAAATTGCAAATGAGAGATGGGTACTTCTTTGTGTCCTCACTGCAGCGGCTCAAACCGGGCGGGATGGAGCGGAAAACAAACATACTTTCCTCAAACTAACAGCGATGAAAAGGCTTTTGTCATGTAAGAATGAAAAAATATAATTATACAGTAAAATGATAATCACAACTGCACACAGAGGCGGATCAAATAAAGCAGAAAATACAGCATTTAATTGTATTCGTTTTACAGACAACATATGCAGTTGTTTAAAAAAAAAGTCTGCACTATTCACCCCTAATTACACAGTACTTTCAGGGACTTAGGCTTTATTATGCAGTGAACAAAGTATCCCTTTGGTAATGTTTAATTACACAGTGCTTCAAGGTTACAGGCTGGCGTACTCACCACTCAATTCTCCTGCTCAAACACTGTAATTATAATTGAACAATATGTCCTGCTCTTCCTGTCCTATTTTACTGAACTAAAGTATAAACAAATAATCACCTTAAGCAAACATTAGAAAATAAATGATCTATATTAGTGTGAGTTTAAAACAGGGTTTATTGTTCACGCTACATGCACTTTCAAACAGACAGGAAGTTCAGTTGGAAAAAAAAACAATCAAAAATAACAACCAGAAACATTTTGTTTTAACTGTGTTATTAAAACAAATCATGAGTCCCTTTAGAAGTATTTTTTTTTTTATAGAAACTTTAGAAGAAAGTCTCACCAAATCAGAATGAATGAAATGACTTCAGGATATCTGCTCATAAACCCAACATAACTATACTGTTCATTGTTTTTCACAGATTTCGGAAGACTGGAGGTAACCAACCCTTCAGCATATTGAAATTTACAATTTAAATCAGCGAACCCCTGCCTGGAGACCTTTGTTTATCTCCAACGTGACATAAATGTGTGATTAAATGTAATGGCAATATTTTTTTTTTCATGTGACTGGGCTGAGATAATCAGCCATATAGAGTTACATATACAAGAGTGCATTGGCAAGAATAAAGGCTCTAAACTGTTTCCTCATAACAGGATTACTTCTTATCTGTATGAAATACAATATATCTTCATTTAAAGAATGACCAGTTCTCATAAAACAAAGAAGTGAAACTATCTATTATATCATATTACAAAAGTCTAACTATTCTTCTACTTCTACTTATTCTCTGATGGTTAGGGTTTGGAATAAAAACAAATGGTTATGTGTTCAAGTTAAGGTACACGGTTATATCTAGATTGTTTAAAGCATATAATTAATGTTAAAAAATATGTATATTTTACAGTTTACACATTTTACCATCCATGGGTTGTGATTCCTGTCATGTCCAAGAAACAAAAAGTTGTGTTGCGATCTCACGTATACATATCTATAGATGTTTATATTTTTAATGAATCTATATTATTTAATCTTATGCAACTATTAAAAAATGATTAAGAAGCTGTACCAGTAGGGAGCAGGCAAACTGTACAGAAATGTTGAATGGAGTCAGAAGGACCTTCATGCATGCATGTTTTTATAATCTATCAAAGATTTTACTGTATCATGCTTCCTGGTCTCTAGGTTTGACACAACTCTGTTTCACTTACATGTAAGAGACATCTGAATGTTCTCTGCTCAAAAAAGGTGCATTGTATTTTTTTTGGAAAGATGACTCAGTTTGTGCCTCTTGAGACACAAGGTTTGCGTCACTCTGGTGACCTTACAGGAAAATCCACATAGCTTCACTCCAAGCAAGTGACAATACCAGTCATCACCATTATAGGTAGATAGATAGATGGATAGATAGATAACTTTATTCATCCCCGAAGGGAAATTAAGTTTGTGATAGCCTCCAAGATCACAGCTTCGCACTGTGATACAGAGGTGGGATCTGGACTTAAGACCCTGGTCTGTGTTCCCTTAGCCCAAATTGTGAAAACTCTCCAGGTAGTCTTCAGAAAGAAAACAAAACATATCCTCAAAAGCTGTATATCTTATTTGACAAACTTGATTTACATCGTTTCTTAATTATAATATTTAAAAGTCAACTTTTAGTAGTGACTGTTGTCCACGACCCACAGCAGGAGCAAACTCCAGCCTCTCCCCCGAAGAGAAAGATCCGACGTATCCAGGCCTGATGTAAATATGTCAACTTGAAAAAGCTGACACCCCAGCTGCAGACCCTCCAAATGTCTGCTGTGTGATGAATGATAACCTGTGCACCACTGCTCCTCCTGACTGGCAGCAGGCTTGCGTGTAAAGATGCCTCACATCTATAAACTTTCTTCAATTGCAAAACACTCGTATCTGACTCATGCGGCGTTAGTCACACACCTTTACAGTACAACACACCAGGCCTGCGCTGTCCCACACTAAGAGAAGATAGTAGGTTACTGATTGGTTCTTCTACTTGTATTGTTTACTACTTTACTTCAAAAACATTGCTGCGCATTTACATAATAAACGTATTATGCCTTTTGTTTTAGGAAACTCAGGCACCTACACCTTAAAAAACTTCTGCTGTTATTTTACATTGCTAACAGTTACAGGAACTTATCAGGAGTCATATAGGGCAACATCAGTGTTTATCAGCAAAGTTGAAAGTACCATACATGAATTTAGTGCATCAACTTTCTGTGGTTCTAGCGATCAAATCCTAATTTGTGCAACCATCGCTGCTGCTTCCCTGCTTCCCATCCTCACCCTGGTTGTCAAGAGCTTCTGTTCTTGCCTCTCGCCTTCATCCAGGACTCAGTTGTACATATCAGTTTGCTTCTTATCTGATTTTTTAGAAGCTCTCTCAGTTTTGGAAGGATTCATGGACAACATAAAGTAGGTACAGTGCTGGGTATAGTTTTAGAGACATGGATGAAGGCCAGTTTGAATTGCCTGCATCTGGGCCCGTCAGAGCTGACACGGTACACTGGCAGACTTCCCTACTACTCCTGTGACCCAGTAAATCCCAAGAGCTAAACCATCCAAACCACAGTCAAGTAAAGATTATAAAGCAACACATTTCTGTACAAGACCCTAAAATAAGATGTCAAGGATCCCCCAAAGATGTAACGCAGGCAGTGTTCATGCCCACCTTTACTTTTTTAACAAACCACTGTGA